>PVLA01001187.1:0-339309 GCA_004027455.1 Hydrochoerus hydrochaeris
CTTCCGAGATGTTCCAGGTGGCAGGGTGCACTCACGGGGGAAGTTCCAGGCAGCATATGCCCAAGGTAGGCCTCCTCAATGTTCCTGGTGGCAGGTCAGGCCCTCATGGGAGGTTCCAGGCAGTTTACACCCTGATGCAGTCTTCTGATAAGTTCCTGGTGGCAGGGAGGGCCCACAGGGGAGGTTCCAGGCCTATACATATTTATACACAACATTAAGATAGCTAAGATGATTGTGCCACTAATTATATTAGATCTTGGAACAAAACAGTTAACATTCAAAGATTGGATCAATTTTACATGTTTATATCTAGTAATCTAAGGTACTCTTCTGAAGATTATTAGGTAAAATAACAACCTTAGTTGTGTTCCTACCATCTTGTTTTGAAAGCCTCTATAGTCATTGTTTTGGGCTCTTTGTTATTGTTATTTATTTGTCTTTTTTGTTTCTTGTTTTTCTTGTAACTTGTTTTGTTTTGCTTTGCTTTTTTTCTTTAATGAAGAAAGGATAGATATATATGTATTGGCTTATACATACCTAGAACTTCTGCAAAAGAGTTTACAATAATTGATTTTATTATGTGTGTTGATATGAACAGGTACTTGGAAGAAAAAGAGACATTATTTTATCCATTGCTGATTTCATATCACCATGCTGTGAATTCCAATAATGCTTTTATTCTTTGTTTAGAGTGATTTTAGTCCTTTTTGAATTATTTAATTTCAATATATATAGAGGTATGAACATCTATTTTGAAGAGAACAAGAGACACTATGCTAACCATTGATGATTTTCCTATTGTCTGGTTTTGAAGGCCTGTGATGCATTCATTTTTCTGTTTTCATTAGTTTTATAATATTTTTTGTTTGAATTCATTGTGTGTGATGATATAGATGACTATTTTGAAGTAAACAAGAGACATTATGGTAGAAACTGTTCATTTCCCATTGTCTTGTTTTGAAATTCTGTATCCCTTGCATTGTTTTCTTCTGATCTGTTTTGTTCTGTTGTGTTCTGTTTTACCCTTTTTAAAATAAAAAAATGAATAAAATACAATTATGACTGTGGTATACTTGCATTCTAAGTTATTTACCAATTAACATTGGTTAACATTTTTAAGCTTAAATTTCTTCATCTGGAAAATGGAAAAAACAATATTTACTTTTCAGATTTGCTTGGAATACTAAATCAGAAAATCTAGGGGAAAGCATCTTAATCAAATGCTTGATATGTAGTCTGTTTTAACATTTTTCTTCAAAGTATTCATTTTGGAAAAATAGCAATATTTACTGCATAATTTTTAGATTGAGATCTTGACAAATTATGTAATTTGTTGATTTAAAAAATTAAGGAAATTAAACATATATTTTGTCTTGTAGTTATTTTATCCTGGGTAATAGAGTAACTTTATTATTTTTTAATTTAAAGAGAACAAAACAGAAAAAGGATAGAAATATTACAGAATTTGAAAAAAAGATAAACAGTAAGAAATCACTAGTTGATAAATTACATATTGTTATTTTAGAAATAGTTGTTCAAGTTACAAAATTAAAGCACAAAAAGTGGACACTCAAGCAGTGAGAGTCCAAACAGATCTGTTTAACAATCTAATAAGAACCTAAAAATATGGTTATCAATCCTACACACTTAAATATACATGCAGTTATATCTTTTATAGTGCTTCCTCTTTCCTCTTTTTTACAATAGCAATTATATATTTTTAAAATTTTATTTAAAGAGAAGAAAAATCAAAACAGAAAAAAAAGTAGCAACAATACAGAATTCTAAAAGAAATACAGGAAAAAAAGGAAGAAGAGAAAAAACTCACTAAGAAATCACTAGTTTATAAATTACATATGTCATCTTGGGCATAGTTGTTTAAGTTACAAAGTTAAAGGATACATAGTAGACATTCAAATAGTGAGACTGCAAACAGAGAAACTTTATTATTAATAATACCTGTTAGGTACTGTCTCTATGATTTTGTTGGAAATGTTTTATTAACAATTTATGTGATCAATTTTCTATCATATATTTTATCCCTGAAGAAATGTAATAGAAAAAGCCCTAGGATGAAAGTTAGG
This sequence comes from Hydrochoerus hydrochaeris, assembly GCA_004027455.1. Taxonomy (NCBI): domain Eukaryota; kingdom Metazoa; phylum Chordata; class Mammalia; order Rodentia; family Hydrochaeridae; genus Hydrochoerus; species Hydrochoerus hydrochaeris. Next base: position 2,085 of record PVLA01001187.1, read on the forward strand.
GGACACTCTATTTTAGTCTGAAATCTTTATCAGTCAACTAAGGTAGCTTTTATTTTGGCCATTTCATTTTGATTTTCAGATGATTCCTCTGAAAAGCATGAAGATAACTCTCCTTCTTGGTTGTGTTGTGATGAAAAATTAGAAAATATATGTGCTAATTATATAAATTGATCAGAGCTAGGAAAACCAGAATTAGTAACAGTAACTTCTCACATTCACAGTGATTTAAGCATAACCCAAATTGTGCATTTTGATATTTGAGAGAAAACAAATTGTGGAGAAATGGCTGGATATAATGATCTTAGAGTAAAATTCTTATTTAAATTAGGTTATGCTGTATATGAATCTTATTGATATAGTCTTATTAGGTATACCTTCACAAATTAATAAATCAATATTATGCTTGCTTTTATTAAGGTTTCATTTAAAAACAGCCAGTGAAACAGTTCATCTTCTTTAAGAATATTGTCCTTTAGGCTTAATATTTCTTACATGAAGAAGTTGAACTCTTCTGGTAGTTTAGTTTCTGGCAAAAGCAAAAGCAAACCAGCTTGTATCTAGATCAACTGGTATTTTTTATAGGTAGAATCATTTATTGATCTTAGCAAGGCATTATGATATTATTTTTTAACATTTATAAAAATCAACAAATGTTCCATTGTATAAGCATTTATAATATTCTACGTCCTACATACATAGTTACAATGTCATTTCATCATCTGAATACACATTTCTTAGAGGAAATTGAGGCTACAAGAACCAAAGTAATCTTCCAAACATCACATAGCTGTTGAATGGTGTGTTTTTAAATCAAGTCCAGGAAATCAGACTGCCGACTACAGCATGAAGTCACTTCTAAAACTTTGCTTCTTCGAATGAATTGGTGTTTTTAATCAGATAGTAAATACTTTAAAATTAAACTCATTCCTAGTTTTACATAGACTATCAAAAATCTTGTATATAAGTGATTAGCTACAATGATTGCATTCTGTTTACATTATTTTTTATACCAAGGATCCAGCTCACTAACTAGAGCTTTCCAGGCAGGTGTTTAAACTCCGGATCCACCTCATGAACTAGAGCTTTCCAGGCAGGGTGTCCAGGCAGTTAAATCCCTAGCCCTTCCAGTCTACGATTCTATTTAGTAATCTTTTCTCAACCTTAACGTCTTTTTGAATAGATTTTATGCATAAGAAATATCTTCAAATATTCACTTTTCAAATAAGAGGGTGGAAAAATGATATTTCTGCCCAAAATCTGATGACTTCTTTCTGTTCACTTATTGTGAGAAATTGCTTCAAATATTTTTAAGTGGGCATATGTGTTAAATGATATTTATGTATAAATATATGACTCGTTTATAGTAACTTACTAGGTTAGACTCTAAAGTTTGTTTCAATTCCTACAAAAATTATTGAGTACTACTTTTTTCAAAGATAATTGTGACTGATCCTATTCCTGTATTACTTTATACAAAACTGTGGCTACAAAGTTGAAATGAAAAAAAGTGGAAAAATTAACACTAAGCCTTTACTAATACTATTCAAACATGTAAAATCATATGTTGTCAATGATAGTGTAGTACAATAAAACAAAGAAAAGAATAATGATAGTTTATTCATATGCATGTGGCTGGATATTATTTTGCCTTGTTTCCTAAGTAATGCTCATGGAGCATTAATGTATGTGATTTCATTTTCCCACCTCATCCTATCAGAGTATTGATGCAGTAGAACATTAGTAATTATGTGCTATGTTGAATCAAATGTGTAAAAGATAGCCTTAGATTATTCCATGGTCCTTCATTATTCTGGAGAATTGGAATGTATTACTTTGTACTCAATGACAGGGGCATTGGTAGTTTCTCAGAAGACACAGATGATTACTACGGGTGATCTGTGAGGGCAATAGGTTTTAAGACTCACTACTAAATTCTTTGAATATTTTATTTAAAATTTAACAGTGAGTAGAAGGAAAATGTTTAGGATACATATTTTGTTTCCATCTTCTTTAGGTATAGGTTTTATGTGTGTGTGTGTGTGTGTGTGTGTGTGTGCGTGTGCATGTGTGTGAGTGCACATGCATGCACATAAGCAGGAACAGTCATATTGAAAATAAATTCCTTCAAAGAAGTCATGGCAGTTAATCTTTACTGTCAATTTGACTCAAGAGACTTCTGAGGAGGTAATTGAATCCTGGTAGCACTGTATTTATCAATGGATTGGTCTACTAATGCTCACAGATAAGTATGTTTTAATGAGGATGGACCCACTTGGAGAAGATGAATTACTGGGAATATGCCTTTGGAAGGTGTATCCCTTGTTGGTGCTCCTCTATTCTCTGCTTCCTAGCCTTCATGAAGTGAGTAGTTTTGCTTTACTACATATTTTTGCCATGATGTTCCTGTCTTAAATCTGGCTGACCATGATCTGAACTCTCTGACACAATGAGCCAAATAAACTCCTCTTCCCTAAATTATGGGTGTTGGGAATGTTATCCCAGCAAAGGGAAATATGACTGAGACAGAGTTGCACATATTTCCTAGGAAGAATTAAGAATAAAGACAATAGTCTGAGATATTACTCTATTTGTTTATTCTACTTTATCTATATATGTACCTTATGTATCTTCTTCTTCACTACCAAACTACACAGTTATTATAGCCAAGAAAAGCACAGTACAAGTGACAACACTAAATATTAGAGCAAGATGTTCTCCTTCTGATAGTAAGTAAGATTTCATTAAAGTGGAAGTGGAAGTGAAAGTTGCAAGGGAAATCATGTGAGTGGAGAGTTAGACCCAATACACATTCATGTAGATGGAGAAGTGCATCCATTTCACAAAGGTCACAGTATTTAGCATTTGTCATGGTTTATGTCAGTGGCCCTCAAGCCTCATGCCTTTGCATTATGCATTTGTGACTGATTCATTGTCTAGCACTTGTATTGGGGGTGTGAGTGCTACACCATCCTAGGGGTGGAGCCAGGATGTGATGTAATGGCAAGAAGAGGGCATGTCTCTCTCTCTTGCCAGTTTCTGCCTTGCTGTTTGCAGCTGCCATGAACTGCAGCCCCTCCATGCCACTTTGCCTTGGAGCCAACTGAGTATGGACTGAAACCTCCACAAACTGTAAGAAATAAACTTCTTTGGGCATCAGGTATTTTATCTCAGTGATGAGCAAAAAGTAACTAAGACAGCATTTAATTTGCAATGATCAATGAAACAATCTAGACCTATTTTTCATGAATATTTAACTTCCTGGTATGTATTGACTCTGGGGAGATGCCAGCCTAACAAATGATCAAGGCTGTGTGCACGAAGGAAAGTACCTTGGGGAGGAGCACTTCCCATGCTCCTTGAATACATGGTTAAAATTCAGAGCAGAATCTGCAGGACAATAAACAGCAAAATTAAGAGACTCCCACCCCTTCTGTATTTGAAGTGACATGATTTCCTGGATGAAATCATGAACTGGTTCTGGAAAACTGGAGAGCAATTCCCCTCCACTACAGCCCAAAGTAACACCAGAGTCCAATTTTACCTGTGAGTAAACTTCAAAACGACAGTAAGATAAATATGCCAAATATTAAGATAGGATCTAAAAGATCCTCTATACAAGATGTGGGGGGGTTGTGGCTCTTGATTGGATCAGATTAATTTTACATTTTGACTATTTACTATCTTCAATTTGGAATTATTTCTCCTATTATGGGGACTGACCTTGTGGAGAAGATTTCTTTCTTTTTATCCTTAAAGACCACCAAGAATCAGAGGACTTTCCTGTTAAGAAAGAATATAATCTTAGAGCTCATGACACTAATAGAGGCCCTTGAGGGACTAACCTATGAAACACTGGTCAACTCAGTACAAATCTCAAACTTTATTGCCATGCCAACACAAGTGTCACAGTCTTCTAGAAGTAGTTTCAGAGACAGTAGTTTCAACAGTCTCTGGACTACCTGGCAGGAATGGTTTTAGAACATAGGAAAATACTAGACTGGATATTTGTCCATCAGAGTCATGTCTACATGATTCTTCATGGAATGTTCTGCATCAATATTAACTTTTCTCAACAGGTTGGGATTTGGACTGATGCCATTCTGGATAAGGTTAAGTGGCTCCATGATCAGAAAGTTATAGACTCCTTGGTCACCCAAGTTTTCTCTCAGATCAAAATCTAGTTACCTTCTATAACCACCTAGGTCCTTTTACTCTTGGGTGCATTGCTTGCTATCTTATTGTGCTTGTTTGGTCCTTATATACGTAACTGCCTTATTTGGTTCATTTTAGATCATATCAATGCTGTCAAAATGCAGATGGTCCTTAATATTGAGCCAACCATGGAGGTTCGTTCTTTATTGCACATGGCCCTTTTTATACACTTCGCAATAGAAATCATCCACTGTCCTAGCAAAGTATCCAGAGTGGCCATCACTCATAATTCCAACAGTTTGATGATTATTTCTAGAGGGGGAAAGTTTCTAATAGATGAAATCAGCCAATTAAGGTGATAAAAAAGATGTGAGTCTTTTAGAACTTAGAAGAATATCCTCTGCAATGTCTCAGGAATGTAATTTGCAGGCAATCAGCAATCTCACTTTTGTAACATTGTCTATCTTAATTGTTGCAATACTGAATCCAAACTGGACCCAAATCCCAAGCAATGGTTTAGATTCACCCAGTGACACAATTATTTCTTCCCACCTATTATTTAGTATGGAATTTTTCTTTCTTTTTAATTCTTTGAGGTATAAATATAGTATTTTTTCTATTTCTTTGAGGTGTAAATTTAATTTTTTTATTTCAGATATTTTTTCTTAAAGTTATGTATTGGTTTTTTGCTATAATATTCCCTCTTTGAACTTGTTTTGCTCCATCTATAAATTGATGACCCAACCAAATTAAAATTATAATGATCTTTAATGAAAGATGTTTAAAAATTATTTATTATCTTATAGTAGGTGAAATATCAAAGTGAACATTAAAATATGTAAACATTACTAGTGCCTACCAGATTCAGGGATCTTTCACATATATCACATAATTTGACCCAACAGTAGTTCTATGAGACACAATTAATATTAGCTTATGGATGGCAAAATTCAGACTTTTTAAATACCTCAATTAAGACATGGAAATGTAGATTTGCTTATGAATGGAAGAAAATAACAGTAGTAATATAAATGAGATATCAAAACTAATTTAAAATGAAATCATTTTTAATTACAAACTAATATTAACTTAATCACAAGAAAAAGAGCAAAATTTAGATGGCAGATAAAATAAGTCTGATAAGCTATGAAATCATTCAATTTTAACTACTTGTAGAACAGTATGGAACATTTATTTAGGGTTAAAATCAAAACAATTTGCATTCATTTGTAGAGAGTTGATAACACATGTTAGGACAAGACTATCTAGGGGAAGGAAAATATACTATAAGGAGGGAGGGATAGAGGTTTGAATTTTATCTATGTTTAAGGATTAGTAGAGGGAAAGGTTAGAACTAAAGATTAACAGAATAAAAAATATGTACGAGGAAAACTAATACAGCATAATTTCAAGGTAGCCAAAGAAGAATAGTAAAGGGAAGATGTGATTACCTCTGTCACTTGCACTTGATAAATTGAGAATTTCATGATTAACAAATCACTGTTAACTTCGCTAAAAGCAACTTCAATAAAGTGAGAACAGAAGCATGTTTGCAATAGGTTTAAGAATGACTATGTAGTGAAAAACAAGATTATTCTTTCAAGCAGTTTGGTGGTAAGGAGAAGGAATGGCAACTGTAATCCTTGTATCATAAGACTAATTTTGCCATCAAAGCACATAAACATGGTCAGGCAGCCAGCACAGGCAGGGAGATGCAGCCAGACCTGCCCTTGCTTGCCTGCTGCCACCACTTAATAGCTTACCTCCTGCCACCACTTAATAGCTTACCTCCCTTAGGTAAGCATCACGGTCAGGGAGAAACTGTCAGATGCATCCTGTACACCTGCAGGCTGCCAGTAGACATCCTTGCTTCCTTTGGACAGCCAGAACCCACCATGAGAATCAGAAAAACACATCTCTGTGTGCCTGCCACCATCAGGGGAGTACTGGTATAGATATGCAGGCTAAGAGAAGAAGGAGCCATACCATCACACAACCCTGGCTATTAGGGAAGCCTCAGTGTAGCACTACATGTCAGGAGAAGTCAGTCTCACACATTTCTATATCCCTGGCAATCTTCATTGAGAGAAACTTAGGTGTCTGACCCATTCTCCTACACCATGGAGGAGCAGCCAACATGGAAATTGCCTGGGACTCAACAACTGACATGCTGGGAGAAACTCAGGAAAATGTACAAACAAAGAAACAGAAGGTAATATCAGACCTCCAGCCCATATAGAACAAGTTGGGCAGGTATAGACATATAATAAAATGGAAGTCACACATTTGAAATCTCCAAGAGGATAGCAACTGAAGTGACTGTAAAAGTAACCAGGTCAAAGAAGAAATTACAAACATAATGAAAGAATCATTGAGATAATCTTAAGAAGTCATAGATAAAAGAGCACAAGAAAATGATTGTAACCTTGAATAAACAATAAAGGCAGGAAATACAATGTATGAAACAGATTCAAAGCATATCCATGAAATTAAATGTTCAATAAAAAGCTGGCAAAACCACTTAAAAGTGACTGAATTTAGAATTTCAGACCTTGAAGACAGGATTGCAGCTAGCAATTGTGAAATGAAAGATATCTTAAAAATAAAAAGAAACCAGGAATTAACAATTCCATACTTGAAAGACAATGCCAAGAAAATAAGCAGGGGTCAACACAAATGACATAAAAAGACTATTTACTGAAGTAATAGCAGAAAACTTCCCAAACATGGTAAAATGGTCTAGAACACACATAAGTGAGGCATATAGAACTCCAACTAGCCATAATCAAAATAAATATAAACCCAGAAATGTTATGATCAAGACCATAGAAATTCAGCACAAGAACAGAATATTAAAGTATGTTAGAGAAAAGAAACTGATTACCTATAAAGAGAATCCCATTAGAATCACCGCAAATTTCTCAACACAAACCATGAAGTCAAGAAGAGCTTGGAGCAAAGTGTTTCAAATTCTCAAAGAAATAACTTCCAATCCAGATTGATGTACCCTGAAAAAATACCTTTCACAATTGTTGGAGGAATATGATACTTACATGACAAAGAACAACTGAAGGTATTCACCAGCACCAAACCAACCCTACAGGGAGTGTTGATGGATATTCTAGAAAGACATTAAGACGACCACAGTTCCAGGAACCACAGCAGAGTGGAATCACCAAGTGGGGCAAATAATTAAATGGAGAGGGAAAGTAGGGACACAACAGGCAGGAAAAAAGCATTAATGAGATGAATCAGTGTATGTTGGTCATAACCATTGATGTAGATGGCCTTAACTCACCAATAAAAGAAACACCTGCAGAGTGGATCAAGAAACAGTCTCCATCAATATACTGTATACAAGAAACACATTAACTTGAAAGGACTTTCATAGACTGAAAGTCAAAGGAGAGAGAAAAATGTGCCATGTGACAGGGAATCAGAAAAAAATAAAATAGTGTCACTGGCCCATCAACCACAGAACAGATAAGAAAGATACTCCATTTTTATACAAAGAAAAGCTACTTGGCTATAAAGAAGGATAATCATGAGGCTTTTGTAGGTAAATAGATGCAATTTCAGATCATGCTTTTTGGTGAAATGATTGGGACTCACATAAGTTAACATCATGTCATCTCCCTCATAGAAAAAACTGAAAGACTTAGTGGGGCACAAAATGTCCAATAGATGTTGTGAAAATTAAAGTGCAGTAAACATCTAAAAAGGGAAGGTGTTAGCCATTATTAATTCCCTATTATCTTGTTTCAAAGTCCTGTATCATTTTAATTGCTTTGTTTTGATTGGTTTTATTCTGCTTTGTTTGGTTTCATTTTGTTATATATAATAGCATAGGCATCTATTTCAAAGATAACAAGATACATTATGGTAGATATTGTTGCTTTCCTATTATCTTATTTAGATGTGCTGTTTCACTTTCACTGTTTTGTTTTGATTGGCTTTATTCAACTTTATATTTTTATTCTTTTAAACATTAAAAAACAAAGAATAATGCCTTCACATCTAAAGCTGCAAAAACTTTCATGCCATATTTTGACCCATCACTTTCTCAAAATTCTTTTACATTTCTGTGACCACCATGATAAATTGGTACCAAGTGCAGCAGAACTATGAGTGTTTTCATTTCAGCTAGTGAGCTGTCATAATAAATACATTTTTCAACATGGATATTGGTGCATAGAGAACATTTTGCTTGTGCCTCAGTCTTTATGTATTTCACAATATCTTGTAACATTTTGTCTATTACAATTTCCAATGTTGAATGGCAGTGCTAGAATCCTGTCCAATATGCTTCACTCCTGCTGAGATTGTCACTATATTTTCATATGTATTTCTAACATTACTTCAGTCTATTTTTTGTTTGGTCACTTAGCAACATTTCCATTAGTCAAATATATACTCACATTCTTGTATTCTTCATCATCTGAATCAAAAAAGTCTACATTTCCTGTATCTCTATCAGTTGATTTTTTCTCCCTTTCAGTGTGGCAGGAATTTTGGCTGATGTATCTAATTTCTTCTTTTTTTTCAGTACCAGGGATTGAACTCATGAGCTTGCACTTGCCAGGCAGGTGCTTATGCCACTGAACTAAATCCCCAGCTGATGTGGCTAATTTCAAAGTCATTATCATCATCATCACCATCATCATCAACTTCCATCCACATCATTCTTCTATTATTAAATCATGTATTTTATCATAGTGGATTATCTTCTTCATGCAAGAGTAATCTGATGATGCACTTTTGACCTCCTCCATAACCTAGAAATATGGTATTTCATGTTCCATTGTACAGAATGAAGCTTTTTCTACCAGAAAATTCAGAAGAAAAGTTTTTTTTTTTTTAAATCTTGGAGAGATATGGGTCTCCTGGACCCTCTGTGATGCTCAAGTAAACATGTGCAAAACCAGATAGACAAAGTGTAAAGTGGGACCAAATTCCATTTTGATACTTCTGCACATGTGGACACACCCTGCTGTTCTTCACACCAAGTTTTCAAACTCATAAATTGTTTCCTGTATCCCTCAGAGAAAGATGTATCCCTCAGAGAAAGGTACTGAAATTCACAATCAACTACCATAATTCTAAAGTACACATTTATGGTAGAAAATTAAGGGATTATGCCTCAAGGTAATGACAAGTATTACATAGGTGTGTGTGTGTGTGTGTGTGTGTGTGTGTGTGTGTGTGTTTGCTTGGGATGGAAACAAGAGACTTAGGTATGATCTACTTACTAAACTACACGCAATTATTGCTTTATTTTTCAAATAGCAATATTTGAATATAGTTTTGGATATGTGAGAAAGACACCAATGTTTAAGAAAAAAGTAGAAATTGAAAAGGAGTAAAATAGGAAAAATATTGGAGAGATTGCTGAGTTTATTGGCAATGATAAGTATTTATGTGCAGATGATACCATTTCTCAGATATCTTTTTATAAATAAAAATTTATTATTTTGAGCTCAAATTTCCTCAATTGTAAAATCAGAATACCCATGTTCAATATCTACATCTCATAGAATTGTTGCAAAAATCAGAATAGCTTTATTTGCATAAAGGTTACTTTGCCCACCTGAATGTGTTTTAAAATTGTTGTGGGAGCCATTTTCAATTTTCACAATGACTGTGACATTATCAGAGTTGTGTGGATTAGAGCCAGAGCAATTATATATCGCTCAGTTCAGAGCACTTGTCACACATTCAGTGATTGGCAATAGCATCTTCTAAGATCTGCAGAAGAAAAAATAAATCTCACAATAGCAAAACTACAGTCTTAAAAATGTACAGATATTCATTGTGAATATAAAGTATAAATTTTAAAGGTGCCAAAGTAGTAAAAAGTACTGAGAATTGCTTAAAGTATGTGAGAACAATAATGATATTAATTAGAATGCTACATGTTGGCATTTTTTCCGAATATTATCCTACTCCCTGGAAAGAATAGTTTCCAAACAAATATTTACTTAATGAAAGTGTGAATAAGCTTTCTATTACATTGATACAATATCTGAAATAATAGATTTATTGGTAGAAAAGGTTTATTTTGATTCACAGTTTTAGAAGTTTCAGTCCATGGTCATTTTCCTCTGCTGAGTTTGATCCTGTTATGAGGTAACACATCACAAATGTGAGTGTGTTGGGGCACACTGATTACTTTATAGCAGTTGGAAAGAAAGGAAGAGGAGTGACTAAAGTCTCAATCTCTCTCATTTTAAATCTCCAAAGCTGCCACTACTAGTGCTTCATTCTATTTTAATATTATAGCCACCCATTATATCCTAAAAAGAACTCTACTCTTAAGAAATAGCTAAATATTCTTCAGCAATGAATAAACACACCATTTGTCAATGCCTTTTCAAGCATGTAGCAGCTTGCTTGAAAAGACTACTCAAATGAATCAGAAGCAAGTCACGTTAAGATGAGATGATTAGTTTCTATAAGCTTTAATATCTTATGGTTTTTGTCATATGAGAAATCTGAATTATAAAGAGAGAAAATAGGAGATACATAATAAGAAATAGGAGCCCAGCGCCCACCACCACCACTGTGCAGAGGAAGCCACTGAGTTCTGCCCCAGCTCTGGCTGCTGGGAATGCCTGTGCACCTCAGTGGCTCCTCACCACTGCCACCACGTGGAGGAAGCTGCTGAGCTCCACCCCAGCTCAGGCAGCTGAGCCAGGCCTGTGCACATTGGCACCCTCCCACTGCTGCCACACAGAAGACGACCACTGTGCTCCTTCCCTGCTCAGGCCACTAAGCCATGTCTACAACCCGTCACGCCCCTCCCATGTGCTGATGCAGATGACTGCCACACACACCCTGGCCCAGTCTGCTGCCCTCAGCTACACTCCTCATCTCTTAGACCAAGCACTGCTGTGAACAGTTGCCTCTCACTCTCCCTCCCAGAACCTTGAACTGTAGTGGACTGGCAGTACTGGATTGATGGTAGAGTTGGTGGCCCCTTGCCCAGATGGATGACACTGGCAGGTTCCAGTCACTATGTACCCAGCAACCAGGTAGACATCAGCCACACAGTAGGACTCTAGAAAATACAGTGTTGACAGTTATAACTATTGGTATTAAATAACCAGATATTGGCCCAGAAGGTGAAAATGACAAAATGAAAAACCAAAATACATCAGGTGCAAGATCAAGCAACAATGAAATAGAGGACTTTAAAAGTCACACACCAGAAATCTCTGAAAAGATAGCAAAAAAAGTAAAGCAACAAATCCATGAGGCTATGAAGGAAATCTAATTAGAAGTAATGTCTTATGTAAAACCAGAAATAACAACTGTAGTAAAGGATTTGCTCAACATAGCTAGGGAAGAAATAGACAAAAACATATAGGAGCATGGGAAATTGATTGTAACTTTGAATGAACAATGTAGAAAACAAGCAGAATCTATGAAACAAACTCAGAGATATCCAAGAAACAAAAAAATTCTATTGAAAACTGGCAAAACTGTTTAAATGAAGTTGAGGATAGAATTTCAGACCTGGAGGACAGGATCACAGATAGTGATCATGAAAGGGTAGAAATTATAAAAACAGCAAAGCAGCATGAAATGACAATCCAGCAGCCTTAAGATGATGCCAAGAGAAAAAATTTAAAACCAATAGGCATCAATAAGGATGCAGGAGACAATGCAAAGGACATAATTAAGCTGCTCGCAGGAGAAAGAGCAGAAAATTTCCCAAACATCAGGAAAAAATCTGACATACAAATAAGTGAGGCATATACAATACTGAACAGTCATAACCAACATAAACCTACACCCAGACATATAATAATTGAGATCCCAGATATACAGCATAAAAACAAAATGCTGTTAGAGAAAAGACAAAATTTGCCTATCAAGGAAAGCCTATTAGAATCATGTCAGACTTCTCAGAACAAACCTTCTGGTTAAGATGAGCTTAGTGAAGTATTTGAAGCTCTAAAAGAAAACAACTTTCAACCCAGACTGATGTGCCTAGCAAAACTGACTTCAGTGATATCCATAAATGTAAATGGGCTCATTTCACTTTTCAAAAGAAGCAGGTTGACAGAATGATTCAAGAAACAGGACCCCACAGTATGCTGTATACAAGAAACACATCTGACTCAAAAAGAAACTCATAGACTAAAAGTCAAAGGATACAAAACACTATTCCATGCAACAGGAACCTACAAAAAAGTAAGGGTAGCTATTCTGTTTGCAGAAAAAGTGAACTTCAAGCCTAAAATGATTAAAAGAGATAGAGAAGGTCACTACATACTTGTTAGTGGTAAAATTCAAGAGGAAGAACTGACAATTATAAATATATATATGCCAAATACAGGAGCACTCAACTATGTAAGACAAACACTAATGCACATGAAAAACCAAATACACAAGAACACAACCTGTAATAGGAGACTTTAACACCCCACTGTCACAAAGAGATAGATCAACTAGACAAAAAGTCAGCAAAAAAATAACAGAACTGAGTCACTCCAGTGAATGAATGGAATTAAGGGATGTTTGCATAGTATTCTGCTCCACATCAGAATATATATAGTCTTCTCAACTACACATGTGAAATTATCTAAAATAAACCATATATTCATAAAACATTCTTAAGTAAATGCAAAAGGAGTGAAATTATTCCATGCATAATATCTCATCATTGTGCACTAAAAAAGGAAATCAATGGCAAAAACCCCTGCAAAACCTGCATAAATACATGGAAATTAAATAACAAACATTTGAACAAACAGTGAATTACAGATGAAATTAAAGTAGAAATAAAACAGTATTTATAATACAATGAAATTTCAGACACAACATACCATAACATATAGGACAAAATGAAAGCAGTCCTAAGAGGAAAATATATAGCAATAAATAGTCATGTCAAGAAAACAGAATGATCACAAATAAATAACCTAATGCTACATTTCAAGCTTCTAGAAAAGGAAGAGCAAGTGAACCCCAAAGCTCACAGAAGAGAGGAAACTGTAAAGGTTAGAGCAGAAATTAATGTAACTGAAATGAAAAAACAATACAAAGAATTAACAAATCAAAAAGCTAGTTTTTTGAGAGAATAAACAAAATTGATAAACCTCTATACAGCCTTTTCAAGAAAAAGAAAGAAAAAACTCAAATCCATGCAATATGGACTAAAAAGAGGAAAATTACTAAAGATCCCATGACAATTCAAAAGATCATGAACACCTACTTTGAAAATCTCTACTCATATAGAATGCAAAACACAGAGGTAATGGACAGATTTCTAGAAATATATAAATTACCAAAGCTTAATCAAGAAGATATAATAATTTTGAATAACCCAATATCAGCTACTGAAACTGAAAACAAGATAAAACTTACGAACAAAGAAAAGCCCAGGTCCTGATGGTTCATGGATGAATTCTATAAGAAATTTAGAGAATATTTGATTCAAATACTCCTTGAACTCTTCAATGAAATTGAAAGAGAAGCAGTCCTCCCTAACTCATTCTTGGAGGCAAGTAACACTCTTATACCAAACCCAGACAAAGGCCCAAACAAAAAGGAGAACTATAGACCAATCTCACTAATGAACATTGGTGCAAAGATTCTCAATAAAATACTGGCAAATAAAATGCAGCAAATCATCAAGAAGATTATACACCACGACCAAGTTGGATTTATTCCAGGAATGCAGGGATGGTTCAACTTGCGCAAATCAATAAATGTAATACACCACATCAACAGAGCCAAAAATAAAACTCACATGATCATCTCAACAGATACAGAAAAAGCTTTCTATAAAGTCTAATATATGTTCATGATAAAAACCCTACAGAAACTCAGAATAGATAAATCTCATAAAGGCCATTTATGACATTTCAACAGCCAACATTATACTAAATGCACAAAAACGGAAAGCCTACACTCTAAAATCAGGAACAAGACAAGAATGTCCACTATCACCACTCCTATTCGATATAGTTTTGGAAATGTTAGCCAGAGCAATCAGACAAGAGAGAGAAATAAAAGGAATAAAAATAGGAAAAGAAGTTAAATTATCATTATTGGCAGATGGCATGATACTTTACACAGAAGACCCCAAAAACTTCATTAAAAGACTGCTAAAGGTAATGAACAAATTCAGAAGTGTAGCTGGAAACAAAGTCAACACTCAGAATCAATAGCTTACTGCACACAAACAAAAAACTCACTGAGAGAGAAATTAAGGAAATATTCACCCTTCACAATAGCATCTAAAAAATTAGATATTTAAGAATTAACCTAACCAAGAATTTTAAATACCTATATGCTGAAAGTTATTCCACTCTAAAAAAGGAGATAGAAGAGGATATTAGAAAATGGAAGGATATTCCTTGCTCTTGGTTAGGCAGAACCAACATTGTGAAAATGGCCATACTCCCAAAACTGTTGTACAGATATAATGCAATCTCAGTCAAAATATCATCAATATACCTTATAGATCTAGAGAAAATATTCCTAAAATTCATTTGGAAACAGAAGAAACCTAGAATAGCAAAGGCAATTCTGGGCAACAAAGGCAAGATGGAAGCATCTCAATGGCTGACCTGAAAATATATTACAAAGCCATAGTAATAAATCAGCATGGTACTGGCAAAGAAATAGACCTGAGGATCAATGGAACAGATTAGAAGATGCAAGCACAACTACAAAGATACTCAGCCACCTGATATTTGACAAAGGGACTTAATATGTCCACTGGAAGGACAGCCTCTTTAATAAATGTTGAAAAAATTCAGTTTCCACATGCCAAAGACTGAAAATAGACCCATGTCTATCACCATACACTAAACTAAAGTCATGATGGATCAAGAATCTAAACATTAAAACAGAAACAGTAAATCTACTGGAGTACAAGTTAGGTAGAAAACTTGGATACATAGGGGTAGGCAAAAAATTCATGAGTAAAATGCAAACTGCATGGGAAATACTTCAGAGAATCAACAACTGGAATCTCATATTACTAAAAAGTTTCTGCACTTCAAAACAAATCACCAACAAAGTGAAAAGAAAACCCACAGAATGGGAAAGAATTTTAGGTAACAATCCCTTAGATAAAGGACTTTATCTATAACATATAAAGAACTGAAAAACATCAAACCCCCCAAATTCAAAAGACCCTCTCCAAAAATTGGCATCAGAGATGAACATACAGGTCTCAGATGATCATATAAAAATGGCAAATAAATACATGGAATAATTTATTTGCCATCATTACTGGCCATTTGAGAAATGCAAATTAAAACATCACTGAGATTTCATCTCACTCTGGAAAGAATGACTGCCCTCAAGAAAAGAGCTGATAACAAAAGTTGTCAAGGATGTGGGGAAAAAGGAACACTTCTCCACTGCTGGTGGGAGTGCAGACTAGTACAACCACTGTGAAAATCAGAATGGAGATTCCTCAAAAATTAGGATTGGATTTTCTAATCAACCCAACTATTCCCCTCCTGGGTATTTTCCCAGAAAAATTGAAAAGATTAAGTCACAGTGATATATGTGCACCCATGTTCATAGTAGCAAAATTTGTGATAGCTAAATCTTGGAAAAAACCAAAATGCCAACCAACTGCAAAGTAGATGAAAAAGATGTATTGTTATACAATGAAATACTACTCATCTATAAAAAAGATGATCTTGATGCCTTTATAGGTAAATAGAGGCAATTTGAAAATATCCTCATTAGTGAAATAAATAAGACTCACATTAGTAAATATCACATTGTCTCTCTAGTGCAAAAAAAATAATAAAAACTGACAGAATAATGGGTTCCAAAAAGTATAATAGATATTTTGATAGTGAAAGGGAATTAAAGTGCTCTAAAGAGTATAATGGTATGTATAGTGTCTAAGATAGATGAACATATTACTGAACTTTTGTGGAACACTGAACAGAATGATTTGCACTGTCAATGTTTGAGTTTCTAGCTACTATTTATTCTTTGATTTTGTGACTTTAGCAACTATTTTTGAAGATGCCAATGAGTATTGTATCAACTACCAATTCTATGGTGTTAATTTTTTTAATTTGATGTTGTTTTATTTTCTATACTGTTCTATTTTCTCTTCTATTCTATGGTGTAATTGTTCTGTTTTTCTAATTTCTTAAATTTTCTTTTCTTTCTTTAAAAAAAGAGAACAATATACAGTATAACAACCACACAAGGAAATTTAAACATTATGTACTGCAAACATATGCTAATAAAAATAGAAGAAAAATTTAAAAAGCACAGTGGGTATATAAGAAATACTTAAAAATATGGTCCAATTCTGACTGTGAATTGCATAAAATAAACTTTGAATGCATCATGTTATACAACTGAGATTTTAAAAAATGAAAATAATTTTTTGGAAGACACAGGGCTCATATTTTCTTAACTATTATTATGGAATTTTGACAGAAGACTTTGTTTGAAATTGCAATTACACATTTATTTGCTAGAATTTACAGAATCTCATGCTATCATTTTCTTACCTACAATATCTGATGATGTGTGACTTTAACAAAAGGGACCAATGATCCTTTTGACATTTTTGCACTTCAGCTGGAAAACACATTTCATGATAGAAAGGATCAGACTAAAATTATAATTTTATTTCTAATTTTTTAGTAACTTTTCTCTCTCGCTGTTGAGACAAAATACCTGACAGCCAAATTTAGGGAAGGGAAAGTTTGTTTCTTAATGATTGTAGATCTCAGTCCATACCCAACTGTCTCCAAGCAGCAGGGTGACATGACAGGCCATGGTAAAAAGAAAGCACAAACAGCAAAAAAGAAAAGCAAGCTTTCTCTGCACTGTTAAACTTTATGCTGGTTCTACCCCTGGGTTGGTGTAGCACCAATACAGGCACTAGATAATGAACTAATCAAAAATGTTACATTCAGCTGTATCCATGATTACATGAGACTTGGAGTGAGGCAGCTGACATAAAGCATGGCGCTCCACCCCTGGCCCCCTAAAGACTCATGCACATACTTTATAAAAAAGACATTTAGTCCACCTTTAAGAGTAGCCAAAATCCTAACAGTTTCATCATTGCTGGAAAGTCCAAATCTCAAGTATCCTCCAAGATTTAAGGCAAACTCTTGGCTGAAAGCCCCTGTACAAACAAAAGCAAAGTTAAACACTTCCAATATACACTGGCAAAATATAAACATTATCATTCCAAAAGTTAAAAACAGGGGAATAAAAATGTGGGACACAAAGCAAGTACAAAATCCAGTGGAACAAGTATTAAGTCCTGGAGTTCCATGCTCAGCATCTGAAGCAATCTGGTTGCAAGCTCCAAAATGCTTCAGTGATTTCCACAAGGCACTTTCAGATTTTAGTTTTGACACCTTCTCTCCTAAGCTCAGTCTTCTCAATTCTTGCAGCTTTCCTTGACTGATCCACTTTACTGGCTTTTCCAAAATTCTGCAGTTTCCACTGCACTTTTGGCTTCACATTTAGTTTTACATATTGCTCTCTCAAGGGCATACTACTTGGCTTCCCAAGCTTTCTGAAATCAGGGTAGAAGCTGCCATAACCTCAGAACTCATGCATTTCCCTTGCCTCCAAAACCAGTGCCACATGGATGCCATCAAGGTCCATTGCCAGCTGGAGTCAGGCTTTCCTCTCTCTTGGCTGTAGGGGTGAAGTGCCTGGATTGCTGAGCTTTTTGAACCTGATTGTTAGGAACAGCTTCTCTATTTGCCTCCATCATGGAGTCTGGTGTGGCCACCACCATTTTGGAACCTCCTGCATCCTCCATCACCACTCTGGAATGTGGTGCTCTGTGGCTTTCTCCTCAGAGCAAACTCTTTCACTTTTGCTGCTCTGATGCTGCAAAAGATGGAGACCCTCTGCTTTCCAGGATGCCCCCAGGCCATCTTTTTAAATTTTTATGTTCCTTCTCAGCAATCAAGCTCTCAGCTCTATCTTTATAGTACACAGCTTTCTGGGCAAAGTCACAATGTTTGGAATCATCCTGCTGGGCTCTTCACTCTTGATTTACAATATAAATGTGACTAAGAATCCCCCAACAATATCCATACCATGGCCTCAACATTCGACTGCATTGGCATTTCTTTTGCCAGATTAGTCAGTTAATTGCCCTCAATTTAAGTCTCAGGCAGTCTCTGGGAACTAGCAAAATGCAGACAAACTTTCTGCCAAGCCATAATACACATCATGTGGTGTCCAAAGACCACTGCAATCCTGCTTCCCAGAATAAACCTCCCAAGCCTACTCTTTTCTGACAGGCTTTCTATCAGCCTTCTGGACTCCTGAGCTCTTATCATAACCTCCTGAAAAGAAGAGTCTAAACTGTTAAATCATGAGTCTTTCAGATGATATCTCCAAACCTTCCCAAACTCTTCCCACAAGCCATTTCCAAAGAACCACATGGTCAGGTGCAGTCACAACATGGATGCTACTCCTTTGTTACAAAAATTCTGTCTTAGTTGCTTTTCTCTTTCATTTTTGAGACAAAATACCTAATGCTCAATGTTAGGGAAGGGAAGGTTTATTTCTTTCAGTTTGGAGATTTTGGTCCACACTCAGTTGGCTCCAAGCAGCAGGGTGGCATGGTGAGCTGTGACTAACAGCATGTTTGAACTCTGAAAGAGAAAAACAAGCCTTCTTCCCACTGTTACACTGTATCGTGGCTCCACTCCTGAGCAGGTGTAGCACCCCCATCACCAGTCCAAGTGCTAGACAACAAATCAATCATAAACACTAGCTTTTGCTGCATCCATGATTGGATGAGATTTAACAGGGCCACTGACATAAACCATGACTATATGTATAGCACAGAGAGATGAGTAAATTGTTTGAAAACTTTTATGTGATGAAGACAGATCCAGCGCTTAAAGATACTTTGAAAATCTGAAAAACTGCTCCCCACTATAGTACATCAGCATTAGTAGCTGCATGTAGAAAATTTTTAATGCCTGCAAGTCATTGCCAGTTTTTTCTTCCAGCTAATATTGACAAAGATCAACAACCCTCTAACACAGCCAGAAAAAAAGAAAGTGTGCTTTCATTAATGCTTAGTATATGTTACTAGCAGTACAGATGATTGTCTACCAATCACATTTGGAAATAAAAAAAAACCTCTTCTCTTAATTAGCATCTTTATATAAAATGTTATTGATAATTTTATTTTTCTTTAAGAGTGATATTCAGTGTAAGAAAATTCATTTATGCTGAAATATGAGAAATAAATTCTTTAAGGAACAAAAAGCCTTTTGTTAAATCATTGGAAAAGCCACATTTATTTCTAACTCATGTGAGAAAATGTATTATTAAGTTGTAAGCAAAACTGTCACCAGTTTTATGGTGTCTTTACACATTGGGCAGTCACTTGAATTAACATCTCAATTTTCCTTATGCCTATAAGAGAACACATGGCAGGTTTTCATCTTGGCTGTGAAATGCTCTGATTTTAATTTTGGTATAATCATTAGTAGTCATCTCATGTTGTATTAAATGGGAGGCTAATTACTTACACTCCACTAATATGGTCTCTTCAGTGAATATGAGGCTTTAAAATTAATTTTTCACATTTAATATGAGGTTTTTCAATACTTAATCTCATTGTCAATACTTAGTCTCATTGTTTCTTCATTACTGTGAAACATGGGGTAGGTTAGTAAAAACAAATGCATCTACACCTTTCTGTTTCTCCACTGTTGGATATGTTTGGATAGGTATGTTATGTTAATATCCTTGTGTTATATTTGCTTCCTTGGGACCATGAAACAATAGAATTCACAAAATTTGGAAACTAATATAAGAATTCCCAGCAAGTCAATCATAGAACCACATTCAACTGTGAAATTCATCTTGAATTATACATATACTTTCAAGTTTGCCCAGCATCAAGATCACTGAAAGAACAGAGAATAAAAGATGTCTAATGATTATACTTTTTGGTCTTTGGACAACACTGCCATATCCTTACAGTTAAGAGCCACATGAATAGACAATGGGAGAGGTTATTAAGTGGAAGGAGTAGAGGAGCAGACACATAGGAAGAAGCTAGGAGAATAGAAGATGTTGAAATCATCTTGAGGTGTAGGGGTTAAGTTTTGATCAGAGCTTGTCTGTTCAAATATAAAAACAATGGTAAATTTTGGTAATATAGGGGTTTCAAAAGTTATTCCATATAACTAAGCAATATTAGTGTTAACACTGATGATAATTAACAATATATGATGCTGTAGAAACCTTCTGAGAAGAGGCTAATTTTGTCATAATAGATAATTGAACTTAAAATTTCTTATGGAAAATAAGAATCAAAGGAGTAAAAATGAGGAGTGCTAGGGGTATAGCTATTTGGTGTGAGGCCCTGGATTTTATTCCTAACACTTCACAAAGTAAATAGATAAATAAACACATAAATAAAAATTAGGAAAGGTAGATATAGATAAGTTGTGTTCAGGTGTAACTGAATAGAATTATATTCTATTGGGGTGAATCTAGATTTTCACATATTTTAAGGCGTTTAGGTGACTAATCATGTTTGCAAGGCTAGAAAATATCTTTGCACATCTTTTTGTGGTATCCTATAGTGTCATCTACTCTTCACAAACAGTTTCATATTGTTATAGTTACTGTTTTTATTATTGTGCTTTATTAATATGTATCCCTATGAGTGAGACAAAATGCAGTGTACTCATTTACCAAGGCTAGGATAAAAGACTGTTATTATTTTAAAATGTTTGAGGGTTCTCAGAATCTCTGGGAACTTATGTAATTAATTCAGTAACATGACTCTTTTTACTAACCAATCTATCTGTATGACAAAAATAATCAATTAAAGTTGTTATTTCTAGGCAATGAAAAATGAACAGAGCAGTTTTCCTAATGATTCCAGTAATATCAGTGGACTATAGGACTTAAGAAGTTTTTCCACAATGAATAAAAAGGAACTAAAATAATGAAACCAGTGTGCCTCATTTTGACCCAGATTTACTAAATCATCTCTATTCCATTAAGCTAAGTGTAATTATATTCCAGAAAACATTCTAGAAAGTTGGGTCCTTTAGGGACAAAATGGGTAGATGAAGTAATTTTCATTTTAAATAAAATACCTATGAGAAAATGTAACTTTCTTGAATTTCTTGTTGCTCCCATAAGAAATCCCTAGCCTTGTAGGACAAAACATGTATATAATAGTAAAAAACAGGTGACATTTCCTCTCTTTCCCTAGGGACATTTTACTATTAACATAACATAAAAATTATGACATCTTTTCACATGTATTGTTGGCTGCTGTGACTCAAGAAGAGCAAATGACTAGGGCTCAAACTAAGTTTGTATTATAAGACCCAAGTGAGGAGCACATGACCTCTGCTGTGACTTGTACCTAAAATGTCACCCTGTTTTCATAGGTGGGCATTTTGGAAGTGATTGGATCATGAAGGCTTTCTTAAACTAGTAATTTGATGGGTAGATTTCTAATTTGATGACATTGATGAGATATAATGAAGATGTGCTAGATGGTGTTCATTAGAAGAGTTTGTTCCTGGATCCTTTCTGTTTGAATCTGAGTCTTTTGCATGCTCTTCCACTCTACTTTCTGTCTGCCATGTGGTTACCAGCTTTCCTCTGCCATGTTCTTCTAGCATGACAGTTTGGCCTTGCAGCTAACAAACCATAGACTGAAATCTCTGAAATACTGAGTCAAATAAACTTTTCCTTTTTAAATTGTTTATATCAGGTATTTGGTCATAGTAATGGAAAACTGATTCATACAAGCTTAATCTCCATATAGATTACCCTGATGTTGAAGATACTTTTAGAGTTTAAAAGCTGAGGTTATCTGAGGTTTAGCTAATTCATAGAAAGATATATTTACATTTCAAAATATTAAGACGAGACACTAGAATCATTTACATTCTGTCTCAAAGAAGCAAAAGCCCTTCCTCCATCCTCTGTAAATAAGTTTGGCATGTTTCTGCCTTTAATGAATTAGAAAAATATGTTTCTATCATTTATTTACAAAATGTTCATTACCGGAGTAGGACATTTGACATGTTATCTCTCTAGAGGTTGGGTCAGAAGTAACAACTGCAAGGGTAAATGTGCTTGTTACTTACTGTAAGATAATCAATAAGAAATATGTCTATGATGTAGAACACTTCATCTAAGGATTAATGCTAACAAATATTAAAAACCTAACAAATTCAACTGTCAGAATGATTTCTTTGAAAGGAAGTACTCCAGAGTAACATTGAGTTGAAAAATTCTACATTAGTTATGAAGAACTGTTCTGAGTATTGTATTGTCTTTTGTAATTTTGTAGTTCATGTATAGTTACTATAGTGGCAGGAATTGGTGGAGGTTACTATGTATCACAGAAAGGCAGAATCCATGAAGCTATGATGAAATCTTTGTTTTACCTACAAGCTTTCTGTTAAAGTGAGAAATTTAAAAATAAATTGATGGATCAGGCTGGACAACTAATGCAGAAATTGAAAAGCTCACATACCCCTCCTATAGACAGAAAGGGTATTGTGGCTTGTTCTTTACCTTAGGCATTTCCGTTTATCTGCAGAAACTCAAACTCAGTGTCTCCGAGCATTGTAATGTGCTTTCAATTTTTAAAATATAATATCCCACTTATTAGTTTATGTTTACTTAATATAGAAGTTTTAATAGACTTAATAGATATATCATAGTTTTTAAATTGTTTTGTAATTGATTAACACGTTAAATTTTTGCAATATATGTATGTGGTAAGAATCAATTCCCATTTCCAATATGAGTCTGAGGTTAAGAGAGGTAATATGATTTTCCAAATTTACAAAGTTTTATAGCTTAACCCAAATCTAGGATTTCAGACTCAAAGTCTATATATGTTTCAATCACCAGAACATCTTATATCACCTTCTGTGTTATCACTTTCTTAGAAAATTCAACAGAAAACTCTAAATTATGATGAAGAATTGTGGCAATATTTGTTCAAGAACTTAGATATGTAGTTCCACATCACCAAATGATAAAGGATTGTTATGATATGTACTGAGTATTGATTTTTTTCTCCCAAAAATTTTCCTCATTCCTTGTTTCTGAAAGAATCACATTATGCTTAGGTTTTCCATTTGAGGCACATATAGTAGATCTTATTCGGTTAAGTACAATTTTATCCTATACCAAGTGACCAGTTCAGATTTTAATTATGACCAATGTGGTGCAAAGACCTTCTGGTTAAGTTCTTCCTCACTTTTAAGAGAGATCTATGGGAAATCACTGTCTCTCTTACTAAATGTTGTGGTAACTGATTAAACATCCTGCTTTGATCACTTACTAAGATCACTTGACAGAGGGTCTCAGATGCTGCATGTCAGGATGGACACTGCATTTCCAGCAAAGCAAGTGACTGGGCACAGTGGACATATTGGCATAGTTTTATTCCTGTAGGGTGCAGGTCTCCTCTATTGACCAATGTTGGCTTGAGAATTCAGCATTATCCTGATAAAAACATATAGGCTTGTAGTGTAATCTAAGTTTGTTCTTATCTGATTCTGTTTCTTCCAGTTTTTCTGTCACGTGGCCTAGAGTTTGGATATATTCTTGCTGAAATTCAAGTGATGAAATTTGATGCCAATGTGACAGTATTAAGAAATAGGGATTTTAAGAGATAATGAAGCCATGAAGGATGCTTTCTCACAAGTGGGGCTAAGACATTTATAAAAGAAATATGCAGAAGTCAACTTTTTTGTACTTTTTACCATTGAAATATAGGGGTGCTGTATTTCTACTCTTCTGAGGATGTAGGTCTTACCATACATCTTGATCTTCAACTTCCCAAACTCTCCAACTGAGAACATAAATTTCTATTCTTAGTAGTATGTTGTTATAGCATCACAAAACAAACTAAGACAGAAATAGGTATCAAGATTCCCTTATTTCCTCTGGCTGTCTCCCTTTTATCTTTCATAAGTATTCCTACAATAAATCACTTCTATGTGAACTAGCATCATGATTTTTGATTTGCAGAAGGCAAACTGACACAGACATAAGTATAGAGGTATATACTCTTCTACATTGGAAAGCTTCCTGCAGCACAAAATAATAACCAGAAGAATGAAGCTGACATAAAGAAGTGACAAAAACTACAAAATTTAAAATATTAAAATTTATTACAGTAAGGCACATGGCCACAAATTGTTCTCAAAATACACCTCTTAATATCTAAAATATTTATCCTATCATTCCTGTTACTTCCTGAAGCAGTTATGGAAGTACTCTTGCAATGGCAAGCAGAAACACCAAAATGACACCCAGGATTTGGAGGCAGATTTATTTAACATTGGATAGGAATTGACTGAAAATCAATAGTTCCTCAAAATGTCAGGCCCTGATCTATAGTGGGCCTGAGATAAGCAAGCAGGAAGTTCTGGGGTTTATATGAGATAAGCAATCAAGAAGTACCAGGGCAGAATGGCTTGTCATTTGGGGATTGGTTCTTACAATGTGCACCATAGCAATAACTATGCAACACAGTGACCAATCCCTTTTAAGAAACAAAAGTAATAAGAACTATAACCAGAAAATTATCTAGGCCACTAACAAACTGAAATATAATGGCGGGGGCGCATCTTCTGTTAAATTTCCCTCCTTTTAGTTTCCCCAGCAAATATTTGATGGACATATTACATGTGATCTTCTGAGAAAAGGCTCACCTAGAAGCAATAGAATTCCTACCAGGAGTTTGTAGTTTGTTTTCCTTATTATAGTGTTTTTACCTAAATCGACCCTGACAAGAGAGTAAAGGATTTATGTAATATAGAAGACTGTCCAATGTGCTTTGGATGCTAATCAAATCTATATTATTTGTAAGGGCTTTATTTGTTATTTTTTGCTCTCTTGATTCAATCATCCATAGAGCTAAGGCAAAGGACGGACTGGGGTTAGTAGCCTGAAAAGGCACAAAACTCAAGGGGAGTAATGCATTGAGGTATGGAGCAATCCTGTGAATGCTGTTCTCAGGCTTCAGTTGTTCATGGACTGGTCAGCATCTGCAATAACCAGAGAAAAGTTTAGAATGAGTCTTGGCAGAACTGTCCAGGTAAATTATTTATAAGTTAGCTAGATGGGCTCCTTTAAATCTGGAATGATGGATCTAAAGCAGGATTTCTGAAGCTTGTAGATGTAGTTAATATGCACTTGAGTTATATGTGTGTGCAGGAATGTCTACAGGTATAACTGTTCTTTTGTTCTTTTTGCTGAACTTTTATGGAGCTAGTTAAAAGCTGTTTATGTAGGGTTAAGATTTATTTCTTTATCTTTTTAGAGTTTTTGGCTTGTATGCTGTATGTAGTTTTTATTTAGTTGTATCTGCTGCATATGTAGGCCTGTCATCACTGGCAATAATCAAGGGTAGGCCATATCAAGGGATGATTTTTTACAGTAGAACCCAAAAATTTTTATTGTAATATCTCAGGTCAGCCTGAGTAGATGTAGATGACCACTAACAGATATCTGTAACCCCTGTAAATTTTATTTTTGTGAAGTCTATCTTTATATCCTTACATGGGGAGAGTCCACTATATTGTGTGTTGGCAGGATCAGAAGCCCAAGTTGGTTTCAGGGGTACAAGTGTCAGTGTTATGGCTTGAGCTTGCAAAACTAACAGTAGGGGAAGGATGGCTCTGATCTTCTGGGAGTATTGCATAAACATTTTCTGGCTGGGGTTAATGTTTCAGTCAATTGGATCTTCAGAGAGTTTTAGATTTCTGTATCAAATTATTCTATATTGGTGGCAGGTTTCCAAACAGCAACAGGAAGCAGTAACAGGAGAATTTTGGTCAAAATCACTTTTTTCAAACTGGCTTCAGCATATCTAGCACATTGGCCTTCATTCCCAACAGAGATACTTTCATCTGTAAGCAAGATGTACTCAGTATCTCTCAGAAAGTTTATTTTTTAGTCTGGTTGACCAACTGCAGCATGAAGCACCTGAACAGTTAAGTATCAGCCTAAAGTGACATTGTCAGATTTATTGATAAGAAAGACAGTGTCCATTAGAGCACCAAGGCAAAGAAGGAGGCAGCTCTTAATGACTGGATCCAAGAATGTGCACATATAGGCCACTGGGTGCTCACATGGGCTGACAGTCTGAGTAGGCATCATTGTTTTTTGTGAACTCAAACATGCAGAATTTATAAAAGACAGAAACTCCAAGAAATTAGTGTTTTTCCTTGAAACCAGTTTCTGCCAGATATTGCAGCAGAGATTTTGTGCCTTTCCAGCATGGAACTTGTATGTCATTAATGAGAAATGCTTTTTTCAAAGATTCTTAACCTCTAAGAGATTAAATCCAGGTCAGTTGTGAAAAGGGGCTGAATGACAGGAGACAATTGAAGGCAAAACAAAGCATATTTTGGTCCAAGCAAGTGTACCAGAAGACTGTGGGTGGCAGAAGAATGAGGCAACATTTATGGGTGGTAATTGTGATGGCACTGGCAGCTCAGAGATCTTGCACTGACTTTACAGGCAGCAGAGGTGAATTTTAGCAGTATGACAGTCCATACTGTTTGCTCAGGAGACCATGACTGAGTTGGAAGGGACAGAAAAACAGGCTGTCTCAGAGAAAATGTGCTCAGATCTTAGCCAAATCTGTTGCTAGAACCTCCCCCAAAAGAGTGGGAGGGTTTTTAACATCTTGTGGCAATTAAGTCAAGGTCACCTGGCCTTTTGTCTTCCCACTTGAAGGGGCTTATGTGAGAAACTCACAAGCAGAGGAAGGCATATTTTAAATCTAGACAGGTAAGGCACCATCTGGAGGTAGAAGTCATTAAAAAGTTGTATGGTTTGGAACTGCAGAGTGTAAGGTGATGGCTGCATTGCTGACAGTGTCGAGATATGGTCAGTAATCTTCACTGTACATTTTTATGGGGAGAAGAGGAGTGTTCCAAGGTGATTAACAGTCCATGTAGATCCCAAAAAGCTTTAGGCATCTGAGATGTGGAAGATGCGGTCTAGAGGAAAGTCTTGTCTCATACCCCTGTTAGGAAAATTTTCAGAATTTCAGGATTGTGGTTATATGTTTCAGGCATCAGCTTCCACTTGTGAAACAGTCCAAGTTGAAAGTTCAGGTTTAAATGAGAGGGAGGCTGACTGGGCTGGTGCAAAGTAGATGGTGACTTCTAACTTTAAAAGGAAGTCTATTTCAAGAAGAAGTATGTGGACTGGTTTACAGATATCCTCCCAGGCTGCACATTTGTTCCCCCCAGAAGGAGTCAGAATCAAGTGTTCTAGTTGCCCCAATGATAGTACTATTGGCTCCTGGTGCCCCAGCTGAAGAAGTGAGCCCTGATTGACCTCATCTGAGCCCATAATATCAATAAAAGTGTTCTTCTGACAACTTTTGACATCTTGTTGGTCTTTTTGCAAACTTCTTTGATGTTTTTGACAAGCACTCAACTGGATGGTTTCTAGGCAGGCACCTTTGGGAAAAGTCATAGCAACTCATTCACCTGGGCAACTCATTCACCAGTCCACATTTTCCTCAGTCAAAATGAGGAACTCAGAAGGAATTTCTGACACTTGTCTTGGTTGGGAGTTAAATGAGAGCATCTGACAAGGATAGCCATATATGTAAAGCAGAAGATTCAGAAGGAGAGCTTCTATGGCTAAATGCAGGCAATGGCTAACTGTAATCAGTTCAATTGGCTGGAAGTAAATGAGTCAAAAGGTGGGAGTGAAGATATCAGTGTTGGCAGCAACAATAGCATCTGACGAAGTTGCCCAGGTGGAATTCACAGGATGAATGGGCCACTTTTTCCATTTTTTTTGAGATACAGGGAGAAATTTGGTTTTGTTTATAACTCCATAAAACCTCTTTTTCCTACAGTTAGGGGCTGTGGACTTTGACTAATTAATTCCCATCCCTCACTTCCTATGTGTGTGTGTTGTATACTATAGTGATTGATTGATTGTGTCAGCTTGAGATGTTTAGAAGTTTAAACTGACTCAGCAATTCTATACTCTAGAGTGTAGAGGACCCACCCTAGGGTGGCTCACCACCTGGATGTTATAAAAGGGAAATGAAGAAATATTGATGGGCTTCTGTTCTTTGGAGGAGCTCCAGTCTTTGCCTTCATCTTGGACATCATCTCCTGGCTTGTAGCACAGACTCTTCATTTTCCGTTCTGCACCCTTCAGCTTTCTGGTGACGATTTTTCAGCCTTCCACTGCAGACCCATTGGCCTTCTGACACAGAATTGCATGGAACATTGCAGTGAATTCCACACTTTGACAAAACCTTTCAGTCCCCAGTATTCAGATACACTCTGCATATTTTGTCATCCAATTCTGTGACTGACCATAAACCAATCTTGTAAAATATTTTTATTTTAAAGAGAAAAAACACAGAAAAGAAAAAGCAAACAAACAAAAAGAAAAAAACAAAATCTACAAGAACAACAAACTCCTCAGAAAACAAATAAGAGTATAGGCCTTCAAAAAAAAGATATTAGGAATTTAACAGTGGTTGTTATCTTGCATGTTGCAATCTTAAAAAGAGTTTCTTAGATTACCAGATATAGACATGCAAAAATGATCAAATCATAAGAGTATTAACTGTCTTTTTCCAGTAACTAATAGAATTAGTTGTACAATTATCTTAGCTATCATATTACCTTAAGTAATACTGATTTTAGTACTGTGAGTGGATCTAGAGAAAAGGAATTATAGTGATGACATTCTTTAATGGATTAGGGTTACCTGGATTTCACTCTGCAATTTGATGAGATGTAAAGATATCATGGTCTCTAATTCTGATTCTGGGAATTATACTGATAACCCTTGGCATGAACTGTTTAAACAAATATGCCATGTAGATCCATTTGATTATCTTAATTCACCATTTGTGAGATATCTGATATTTATTGATTCTGTAAGTGAAAATTTAGTTTCTGAGTATGCACTGAAAGAAAATCACCTCTTTTAGATTCAAGACTCAGATTGCAGAAAGCCAAATGTAGTCCCTCTTAGTTCAATTGTCTGCACTTCAATGTAAATTTAGTGATGAATTTCAAAGGCTATCTGAAGCAAAGGTGAGGGCATTGGTCAGAAATGAATGGAAACTCATAAACTGGAGTGAAAACATGTTATCTGGAGATGGAAATTTGAATCTTTGAACTTATTTTCCTTTATTAATTTGTCCTTACAGCCATAAGACTCAAGATTTCCTATGGATATCTTCAGAAAAGTAGCAAATATAATGATGCTGCATGAGTGGTCTTAGCCTCCACAAGGGAATCTAGTTGCAAGGTCCAAAACGCTACAGTGACTCCCCAAGACACTTTCAGATTTTAGTTCTCACACCTTCTCTTCTAAGCCCAGTATCCTCAATTCTTGCAGCTTTTCTTGGCTGATCCACTTTCCTGGCTTTTCCAAAATTCTGGAGTCTCCACTGCATCTTTGGCTTCACATTTACAGTTTTACATATTTCCCTCTCAGTGGCACACTGCTTGGCTTCCCAAGCCTATTGAAATCAGGGTGGAAGCTACCATAACCTCAGAACTTATGCATTTCCCTTGTCCCCAAACCCAGTGCCACGTAGATGCTACCAACATCCAACTGCCAGCTGGACTCAGGATTTCCTCTCTCTTGGCTGTAGGGGTGAAGTGCCTGGATTGCTGAGCTCTTTGAACCTTATTGTGAGGAACAGCTTCTCTATTTGCCTCCATTATGATGTCTTGTGTGGCCACCTTCATTTTGGAATCTCCTGCATCCTCCATCACCACTCTGGAATGTGTGCTTTGTGGCTTTCTCCTCTGAGAAAACTCTTGCACTTTTTCTGCTTTGATGCTGCAAAAGATGGAGACCCTCTGCTTTCCAGGATACCCCCAAGCCATCTGTTTTTTATTTCTTTGTTCCTTCTCAGCAATCAAGCTCTCAGCTCTATCTTTATAGTACACAACTTTCTGGGCAAACTCACAGCATTTGGAATCATCCTGTTGAGCTCCTCACTCTTGATTTACAACATAAATATGGATAAAAGTCCCCCCAAAATAGCCATGCCATGGCCTCAATATTCAAATGCCTTGATACTTCTTTTGCCTAATTAGTCAGTCCATTTCCCTTAATTTAAGTTTCAGGCAAAGTCTCTGGGAACTAGCAAAATGCAGAAAATCTATTTGCTAAGCCATAACACACATCATGTGGAGTCCAACAACCAATACAATCCCTGTTCCCAGCAGAAACCTCCTGAGCCTGGTCTTTACTGGAAGAATGAAAAATAGTCCAGAGAATGAAGGTATGGTTCACTCCACCATGGAAAGAACAGACATTCAGAGGTGCTTGCTGATGGTTGAGGAAACACAGAATGTGTAGTGGAAAAATGTAGCTCTAAATACCAACTATGACCAGGTGATCAACTACAGAAAAGAGGATTGTCATTGTACTATTTCTCCACTAAAATTATTCTAATATAGTACAAAGTTGATAGACTTAACACTCATTTTGAAAAATTATTAAACCTGTTTTATAATGTTAAAGTTATGAAATAAGAGTAATACTCAACCAAAGAAAACATACCTTCTATTCTGGTGATGGAATTAGTCCATTTTTGTTTGTACACAGGACAGTTATAAAGTGTTAGGTACAGTTATATGCATGTCTTTGTATCTGGATACTGGTTTAAATGAATGTTTCTGATTTTCAAGGTAACATGTGATTGATTATAGTGGCTGATTGATTGTGCCAAATTGAGAAGTTTAGAAGCTTAACTACACCAGTTCAGCAGTTCTATACCCTATGATGTAGAGGACTTGCCCTAGGGTGTCTCATTTCCTGGATTTTACAAAAGGGAAATGAGGAAAGATATATTGGCTTCTGTTCTTTGGAAAAGCTCTAATCTTTGCTTTCAGCTTGAACGTCATCTCCTGGCTTCTAGTACAGGCTCTTAAGCCTCTTCTTTGGATCCTAAAGTCTTCTGGCATAGATTCTTCAAACTTTTGTCACAGACATATTGTCCTCCTGTTACCAATTTGCGCAAAATACAGTGGTGATCTCCACAACTTGACATAATCCTTCAGTCTCCAGTACACAGACACCCTCTGCATGCTTCCTCATCCAACTATATGACTGACAATTATAAACCAACCTTTTAATTTGTTATAATTGTATATATCCTGTATTAAATCTGTTTCACTAGCAAAACCCTGACTAGTACATGTACCCTTGAATGACGGTGCAACAGACAAAGATGAGTGCCCCTCAGAAAAAGACCATTCAGATGGTCCTGATCACTCACCTCATGAAGGCTGGGGCACAACTTTGTTAATGAGGGTACACAGTATCCATTCTGCCATATGTTGATTAGCATGGAATGGCAGATGAGAGCCCAGTCAGCCACTGTGACAAGTGCTTCTCTGTCCTGGTGCACAGATTGAGCTGCCTATTGCTTATCCATTCCACTCACTCACACATTCATTCTGCAGGCATTCAGTGGTTAGATATTCCAATTCTATTCCCTTGAGTGTGGTCTTGACTAATGGAAGTTCATCAGAGTTCCCTCCTGCTCAAGCTGAACAGGACTCAAAGACAGACTAACTGGAGTCCCCCAGGGTTCTTACCAGAATCGGGCAGGCAGGCAGACTGCATCTTACTACCTTTGGGGTCCAATGTAAAATGCTCAAGTGGGAAGCCAGTTATCATGTAGATCTCTGAGGGGACTTAAGGCTTCTCATAAAGGCTTCACTTGAGGGCCACAATTGGAGACCAAAGAAACATCACAAGAGGGCCACAATTTGAGACCAAAGAAACATTGGTTGATCTTCCCAGACAATGCACCAGACACAAGCAGAAACACCTAAACAACACCTAGGAGTTGTTTTGGAGGCATATTTATTTAATGTTGGATGGGTACTGACTAGGAATAACTTGTTTCTCATCATGTCAGGCCCTGGTTTCTGGTGGTCTAGGGCTTATATGTGATAAGCAAGTGAAAACTACAGCGGCTGAGCTGTTGTCAATTAGCGGTTGGTTCTTAAAATATGCATCACAGTGGCCAGCCATTTCTAAGAAACAAAAGTAAGGGGAACTGGAACGGGAATTATTGCCTGGGCAACTAACAAACTGAAGTATACTGCCTGAGGATGGAATCTAATGCTACACTCTTTTATAAGCACATTCTGCTACCACATGTCATCCAACAGATACACTTAGAAAAAATTAAGGAATGTTCACTGAATCTGGCACCATATGCCTTCTGACTCTTTTCAAAATCAAAATGACCATGAAAACCAAATGTTTTGAATTATTTGTGATATCAAGACAATTACAGTTCAAATAAAGACACTAATGGAAAAAACTCTAAACATTGTTTTAGAAAGTGGCAAGAATCAGGGGATAAGTATTTTCAAAGTGAGGGAGATAATTGATGGCAAGGTGCCATCTACTGCAATCATTTATAAATATTTAAACACACACTGATCATTGAACACTAATAAAAAAAGAAATGATTTGGTTTCATTATGTGTATGTCTTAAACAATTTAGGCTGCTATAATAAAATACCATAAACTGGTTGTTAACAAATATAAGAAATTTAGAGAAGCAGTGGCAGGGGAATATGCTTTTTTTTCAAGCACCAGAGCCTGGTGTTATGGTTTGTGTTTGAATGTCTGTCCAAATCCTCATGCATTCATGGAAGCAGGGTCTGTGACTGATTCATAGTCCAATGCTGAGACTGTGGGTGGGAGTGCTGCATCCACCCTAGTGTGGATAGCCTACATACAATATAAGGGACAGATTATTCTCTCACTCTCCTCCCCTTTTGCCTCTTGTTGCTTTTGCTGTCTTTTGTGACCATGAACTGCTGTTCCTGTGCCATGAGACTCTGCCTTAGAGAGCTTGTTATGGACTGAAATCTTCACAAGTTGTGAGCTAAATAAGCCTGTCTTTCCCTAACATTGGGAGTAGGGTATTTTGTCTCAGCAATGAAAGAAAAGAAACCAACACAGAATTTGTTACAGAGGAGTGGGGACATTGTTGTGATTATAACTTACTATATGGCTCAAGAGCCTTTGGGAATGGTTTATGGGAAGAGTTTGGAAAAGTTTGGAGATCTTGTCTGAAAGTGTAGTGCCAAAAGGAGTTATGTTGTTTTGTATGGGAGATTCTGTTCAAAGCTCAGAAAACTAGAAGGCTTACAGAAATTCTGCTGATAAACACCAGGTTTGGGAGGTTTCTGTTGGGAAGAAGGAGTGTATTGGCTGCTAGTATCTAGACAATGTGTGCTATGGGTTGGAAAAAGTTTGTCCACATTTTTCTCCTGTCCAGAAACATGGTCTGAGACTAAGATTAAGGATGTTTGACTAATTAAAATGGCAGAAAATATTTCAAGGCAGTAAAATGTTGAAGTAGTGTCATGGCTATTGTTAGGGCATTTTAGCCAGATCTATGGTAAGAATGAAGATCAAAGAGCCCAGCAGAATGATTTAAATGTTGTGAGTTTAGCCAGAAAGAAAGCTCTGGTAAAACTGTGGGATGCAAAGATAGAACTGAGGAGATCTTAACTGCTGAGAAGGAACAGAATAGTATAAAAGATGGCCTGAGGGCTTCACAAGAAGCAGCACATCTCCACCCACTGCAACTTCAAAACTGCAAAAATGAAAGATTATATTTTGAGGAAGAACCCACACAACATTATGAGTGAAGGTAGCACCAGGTTGCAAAATAGTGGCAGCCATGCCAGGTTCCACAATGGTGGCAGCATAGAGGATTTGCTACTCACAATTAGGTTCAAAGTGCCCAGATATCCAGGCATTTGATCCCTACAGCGAAGAGAAAAAAACTCTGGCTACTGCTCCAATTGACAGTACACCTTGGCATTATCTACGCTGTGCTTATTTTAGGCACATGCAAAATGCAAAGTTGGAGGAGTTAAGAAGGCTTCCATCCATATTTGAAAAGGCCTGAGCAGCCACACAGTATGCCACTGAAGGAGAGTGAATCTTTGAGTGTAAAATAAAAGGTTTAGTGGGGACCCCAGAAGTTTGCATAAGCCAGGAATGTGAATTGTTTTAGGAAATCTGTGAGGAAGGAGCAGAGCAGGCCTAAAACCAAATTCATGGGATCTGCAACCATTGGAAGTGCTGTATGGGTGGAGCCACACAAGCCATTTGGAGCTCACAACTTGCCACAGATTGTTTCAGATGATTCACATGGAACTACAGGTCTTAATGGTTATCCTAGCGGTTTTTGGACTTGTCTTATTCCCAATTCTTTATAATCATCATTTTTAGTTTTTGAAATGGTAATGTTTATATTGTGTCATTGAATGTAGGAAGTGTTTGACTTTTGATTTGTGTAGCAGCTCATAGCTAAGAGTTTGCCTTAGATCTCAGTGGAGACTTGGAACTTGGGCTTTTCAGAAATGTTGAAAATGTTAGGAATTTGGCAACTCAGAGAGATGGACTAAATGCTTTTTGCATCAAGTGTGCATATGTGAGTCTTTGGGGGTCCAGTGGTGTAATGGTATGGTTTATATCTGTATGTCCTCCGCAAAGCTTCATTTTGTCATGGGTTCAGGCTTCTGGAGTTAGTGACTGATCCATGGCTCAATGCTAGGATTATGGGTGTCTAGTGTAGTAGTCTACATACAATAGAAGTGACAGAAAGTCTTCTCTCACTCCCCTCCTCTTTTGGCTCTTGTTGCTTTTTGCTGTCTTCTTACTTCATGAAATTTTGCTCCCTTGCCATGCTATGCTGCCTTGAAACCAACTGATTATGGACCAACACCTCCATAAACTGTAAGTTAATTAAACTTTTCCTTCCTGAACGATAAGTATTAAATATTTTGTCTTGTCAATGTGAGAAAAATAACCAAGATGCCTGGCATGAGATCTGTTAAAATATAAACTCACTCTGAAGTTCCTTGAAATTACTAGTTGCCAAATTACAAACAGAAATTATTTTGGATAAGGCAAACAAAGAGAAGATCAGGCATGTTCACTAGCACTAGGGAGAAATAATAGACTATATCAGCAGAGCTAATCCCAAGAAAAGCTCCATTATTATAAAATGCAAAAATAGTGTTGATATTACTTCAGAACTGAGTACTGTGTATCAGGACATAGTGGAAGGAGAAATTCAGTGCAGCACCATTTGTATTAAAGAGGGATATATTAGGAAACATTTTGGGAAAGGGTTAATTTTTTAAGACTGAGTCATAGAACAACTACAAAACAACTTCATTACATGGCTTCAATGTTAACATACCACAGTAACCAGGAAAGAAAGAGACACTTTCCAAATGTAGGGATAGAATTTAACATACAAATGAAGGCATATTGAACATCAAATAGTCATGATCATAAAAGAAACTGTCATAACACATCCTAGTCAAAACCCTAGAAGTCTAAAACAAGGATTGAATCTTAAACGCTGTAATATAAAAGCAACAAATCAATTATAACGTTTAACATATTAAATTAGAAGACTTCTCAGTACAAACCTTAAAGACCAGGAGAGCATTCATTAACATGTATTCAGCCCTGAAAGAAAACAATTTCTAACTCAGACTGTTACATAATGCAAAACTATCTTTCAAACTTAATGGAGAAATAACAACTTTTAACATCAGAGAAGAACATAAGAAATTCATGACCTCCAAAAATTCTCAAGACTAATCTAGAAAAAGACAATAAAGCAAAAATGCTAAAAAGTCTAATAGAATGAATGCACCAGGCATTTAAGTAATAGGGAAGAAGAGGGAATCTGAGACAGAACAAAAATGAAATCACAGGAATAAATCAACCTGCTTCAGTAACAACTCTCAATGTGAGTGATCTCAATGCTCCAATCATGAAATACAGAATGTCAAAATGAATCATAGCATAGAACTCAATGTATACTGTTATAAAATAAACATTTTATCAAAAATATATTTATAGACTAAAAATCAAAGGATGGAAAACAAAATTGCATGCATTGGGAACCAGGAAACAGACAGGATTAGTCAAATTATTTTCAACGTGGTTTTCAGCCAAAAGTGATCAGAAGAGGCAAAGAAGGCCATTATGTATTAGTAAAGGGAATATATAACAACTATAAAGATAAGTGAACCTAACACCTGTACACCCAACTTCACCAAAACAAGTATAGTGAAGAATCTCAATATTCCACTGTCACAAATGAGAGACAAACTAGAAAAAAATCAACCAAAAATGTTACAGTTGATCCAAAGTTTGATGAAACTGATTTAATGCATATTTACACGTTCCACTAAACAACAAGAAAATATGTATTCATTTCAGCTGTGCATAAAACCTTGTTCAAAATGGACAACATGTTAGCTTTCCCATAGAGCTTATTCATCAGAGGAGTAAATAAAACAGACCCTTAGCCAATCTTACTAAAAGAGTAAAGACCCAAACAAAAGCAATTATCAAAAAATGATAAAATCAAAATAGATATTGCCAAAATTCACATAACAATCAGTAACAACTTTTAAAACATGCCTCTCATGAAACAAGCTCTACTATGCTGATAGGCAACAGCTTCAACTGTAAGAGAAACTACACCTTCCCATGAAGCAAACTCCACCATGCTGATGTGTAATAGTTTTAGCCAGAAGAGTAACAATGCCTTCCCATGAAGCAAACTCTGCCATGCTTATGGTTACGAGCCTCCACTGTAATATATACTCTATGCCTTCCTGTGAAGCAAGCCCCACTATGCTGATCAGTAAGAGCCTCATCCATAAGAGAAACTCTTGCTTCCTGTGAGCCCTCCAGTGTGTGGGAAAAAGCCAGAAGAACATCCTCACACACTGATTCAGAGGACTCAATGTGAGATGATAGCAACTAAGGGAAAGGGAATAGCTTTATAATTGTGTTGTTTGGATGACTCTACAGGCCTGGGGCTGGGGGTCTGTGCTTCTATTTGGAGGATGGCAGTGTGCATTGTATAAACTGTGGTGGATGTCCTCCTCTGTTGAAATCCAATATTTTGTTCCATTTTATTTTTTTTGTTTTATCCCTGATAACTTGAGCAACTATTTTGAAGATAACAATGTGCAGTACTATTCTCTCTGTTTTGTTTTGTTCCAATGTGCTGTTTTGCTTTATTCAATGTTATGTTTCAATCAGTTTTATTCTATTTTGTTGTGTTTGATTTTTCTATATCTGATAGTAAGGACAACTATTGTGAAGATAGCAAGATATATTATGGTAGCCACTGTTGATTTCCTAGTACTCTGTTTAGAAGTTCTGTTCTGTTTTGATTGGCTTTATTCTGTTTTGTTTTGTTTTGTTTGGGTTCTGTTTTCTTTAAAATAAAAATAATTTTTTAAAAATGTGTCTTGGAAAACTAGCTACACACAGAGAGAGGACTGAAGTTAATCCAATATCTCTTAACATGTGCTCACCTAAAGTCAAAATTTATTAAGATCTGTATGTTAAAACAAAAATACTTAATGTGCTGAATGATTAAAAATGTGTTCATTAACTCTGGCTATTAGAGAAATTCAAACTAATATAAAACCAAAGTTCTATCTTATTCCAGAAAGACTGGTTGCCATCAAGAAATCTGTAAAGCTGCAGGAGTGGAGAGACAGTTTTCTCCATATTTAATGTCAAAGTAAACTTGTAAAACAACTGAAAAAATGATATGGAAATTCTTCAAAAAGTAAAAATAGGAATTCCATTTGATCCAGGTATTTCACTACTGGGTATCTTCTTGAAACAGTAAACAACACCATGTTACACTGATATATGCATACCCATATTTATATCTGCATAATTTAAAATAGCTAAATAATGGAAGTGGCATATATGTCTAAGAATAGATGAATGGATGAATAAGTCTGATATTTATACACAGTAAAGTACCATTCTTAAAGAAATTCTTGAGTCATTTTTATGAAAATAAATGTCCCATGTGACCATAATGCTAAGTGATATAAATCAGATATGCTAGCTTAAATATTGCATGGTTTTTCTTATAATGGGAACCCAAAGTAAAAACAAACAAAATAAAAGATATAAAATAGGTAATAGAAAGCTACAGATTCTACAAAAGAAGAAAAGACCAAGAGAAGGATGGAGGAGGGAGGCACAGTAAAGGAAGACAGTAAAGGAAGGAAGTATATATCAGGAAGTATATATCAGGAAGTATATATCAGCATATATATATATATATATATATATATATATAGTATATTCTCACACATCTTGAGATATATATATATATATATATATATATATATACACACACTCACAAAGTATGTAAGCATTGTATACTACAAATATATACTAATAAAAGTAAAAACATAAAAACTTTTAAATAATATCTCATGGTTTTGGAAGCTGAGATGTCCAAGATCAAGGTATCACTATATTTGTTTTCTTGTAGGATCTGCTTCCTGCCTCATAAATAACATCTTGCTGTGTCTTGACATTATTGGTAAAATAGGCCAGCTAATTCTCTGTGGTCTTTTTCATAAGGTCACTAATTTCTTGCATGAGGACTTTGTTCTAATGACTTAATTATCTCTTAAAGTCTCCTTGAAGCATAACCTAGGTTTAGGACATTACTATATAAATTTGGTGGAACACAAACATTGAATTCATTGCAGTCAGTAAAAGGATGAATCATTTATGTATTGGTTAAGTGAATTTAGTTTTTTTCATTGCTGTTATTTGCACCCAACTTATCTTAATCATAGGTTTAATGAATAAAGAGATTTATGGTTTGTGCAAAAAATGTAGAAACATAGGAATTGATGAAATTTGGGGTAGTGTTAAAATAATTTAACTAAAACTAAGCTGTTTTAATTCAGACTCCAGATCTACCATTTACTAGATTTCTTATTTTGAGCAAATAATTTAATATTAGTGTTCTCATGTTAAAAATTGAGTTAATAATATCTTATTCTACATAGTCATTAAAAGAATTCAATGAATTGTATGTGAAATACTTTGAACAAGGCTAAGCACATAAGGGTTATTACATAAATATTTTTGTAACACTAAGTGCTCAATTCATTTCAGTAGTTGCAGTATTTACATTAATGTTACTATTATTCCAAATATAGATTTTTTAAAGTTCTAATAAAAGAATATTTTTACCATTTTTAAGTTTATAGGTACCATTTACATATACATAATTATCACAATCATCATAGGGAATTTGTACCTGTATATGATATATCCTGATTCTCCTTTTGTTCCTGTTCCTCTCGCCTCCTTTTGACTCTGCTTTCTCTACTTATTAACAAAGCTTTATTTCCATTTTATTCTTCTTTTTTTCATTTTTGCTCTTTTCCCTTCTTTCCTTTCCCTCTCCTTACTCTGTAGTTCCTCTTTTCTTTTGAGTAATTTCATCCTTGTTTATAGCTGAGTATACTCCGTTTTATAAAAAGACAATTATTTTATCCACTTATCAGGTGGTGGGCATTTGGGTGGTTTCAAAAATTTAGCTATTACAAACTGTTCTGCTATAAACATGGCTGTGCATGTATCAATGTAGTATGCTGCTTTTGATTCTTTTTGGAAGATATCAAGAAGGATAGTATCTAGGTCAAATGGGAACAGTACTCCTAGGTTTTTGATGACACTCCACATTGATTTCCACATGTTTGCATCAATCTACACTCTCCCCCAAGAGTAGAGACATGTTTCACTTTTCCTACAGCCCTGCTAGCATTTTGTACTGGTTGACTTTATCTGGTGATTCTGCTCAGTCTTGATTTGAAGTTCACCTTCTCTGCAAATAGAATAGCTACTCCTGTTATTTTCCTGGGTAGTGTCACAGAGGGTATTGTTTTCCTTATTTTGACTTTCAGTCTATAAATTTCTTTTTTTAGTTAAATGGGTTTGTTGTATGTAGCATATTGTTGGATCTTGTTTCTTTATCCTTTCAACTAGGCTGCTTCTTTGATTGATGAATTGAGACCATTTATATTGATGATTATAGTTGATATATATTGATTTATCATTGCCATTTTATTTTTCTGTTGTTGGTTCTCAGTCTTTTTCCACTATTTAATTTGTTTTCTTGCCTGGTAGATGCTTCTATTGGTCTTTTGTAGATTACTGTATTCTTTATCTTTGTGTAAAATATCCCTCATAAAATTTTGAAGAACTGGCTTTGTGGTCATAAAATTCTTCAGTTGTTTATTGTGGTGTATTTTACTTCTCCATTGAATTTGAATGATAATTTTGCAGAGTCCATCAATCTGTGCTGGAAATTGTTTACTTATAGTTTTTGAAAAATTTTGCTTTAAGTACTTTTGACTTAATAGTTTATATTGAGAAGTTTACTTTTATTCTGATGGGCTTTCTTTTATAGGTGATTTGTTTCTTTTCTCTAGCAGCTTTTAATATTCTATTCTTGGACTGAATTTCTGGATTCTTGAGTATTTTATGCCTTAGCATGGATTTATCTTGGTCATTAATTATTGGAATTTTTCATGCCTCACTTATCAGTATCTCTAATTTCTTCTCCATGTTTGATAAGTTTTCTGCTTTTATACCATTTGTGCTGATCATTGTTTTTTCATTGCCTGAGATCAATACTTTGTTATTATTCCTTGCATCATCTTGCAACTATTTCATTGGATTTTATACAGATCTAGAGAAAATATTCCTAAAATTCATTTGGCAACAGAAGAAAACTAAAATAGCAAAGGTAATTCTAGGCAACAAATGCAAGACAGGAGGCATCTTAATTCCTGACTTGAAACTATAATACAAAACCACAGTAATAAAATCATGGTACTGGCAAAGAAATAGACCTGAGGATCAATGGAACAGATTAGAAGATACAAATGCTACTACAAAGCCACTCAGCCACCTTATATTTGACAAAGGGGCTAAACATATTCACTGAAAAAAGATAGCCTCTTTAATAGTGTTGGAAAAATTGACTTTTCACATGCCAAAGACTGAAAAGAGATGCATGCCTATCACCATACACTAAACTATAGTCAAAATAAATCAAGGATATAAATATTAAAACAGAAACACTAAATGTATTGGAGGACAAAGTAGGTAGAAATCTTGGAGACATAGGGATAGGGAGAGAATTCTTGAATAAAACGCAAACCACACAGGAAATACTTCAAAGAATCAACAACTTGGATCTCATATTACTAAAAAGTTTCTGCACTTCAAAGGAAATCACAAACAAGGTGAAAAGGAAACCCACAGAATGGGAAAGAATTTTAACCCCCAAATTCAAAGACCTTCTCCAAAAATGGGCATCGGAGATGAACATACAATTCTCAGATAATGACATGCAACTGGCAAATAAATATATAAAGAAATGTTCAACATCACTGGTCATTTAAGAAATACAGATTAAAACAGCATTGAGATTTAATGTCACCCCAGAAAGAATGGCCACCATCAAGAAAACAACTGATAACAAATGCTGGCAAGGATGCGGGAAAAGGAACACTTCTCCACTCTTGGTGGGAGTGCAGACTGGTGCAACTACTATGGAAATCAGTATGAAGATTTCTCAAAAAATCTAAGATTGGAAGTTCCATTCAATCCAGCTAGTCCTCTCCTGGGTATTTTCCCAGAAAAATTGAGAAGGTCATGTCACAGTGATATATGTGTACCCATGTTCATAGCAGCACAATTTTTGATAGCTAAATCTTGTAAAAAACCAATATCCCCATCAACCACTGAGAGATATTTCTTTCCATGATTGCTTTCCATGATTTCTTTCCATGATTTCCATAGTTATGTGTTCTAAGTCTGATTTCTGACTTGGATTTTGTTCCGTTGATTTTATAAATATTCAAAGGAAAGTTTTGATTACCTAAATATTTCTTTGAATCTATTTAATGCATTCCATTTGTTTCCCCTGGTGGGCATTCAATGTCTCTATCATTTTCTTGTGCTCCTCTATTCTTTTTAAATCTATGTATACTTTAGTTTTGTTGAGCACATCCATCATTACAGACATCATCTCCTTTGTAATGTGGTAGATTATTTCTTCTTTGGTTTCCTTTATAGACTCATGTATTTATTGTCTAACTTCTGCTCAATAATCCCAGAAAATTCAGGTCAGTGGCTTCTCTTTTTCTTTATGTCTTTGCTCCTTGAATTTGGCCTGGGTTGGTTGGATGTCTGGGGTTGCATTTTTCCTCTGTGTCTTAATATTTTCTATTTTGTTTTATTTTTGTTATTGATACTTGTATGTATGTTTTCTTATTTTAAAAAGAGAAAATAATAACAATGAAGATAACAGCATTTTGAAACAAGATAGTAGGAGATTAACAATGGGAAATATATTGTGTATTGTTAACTTGAAAGTAGTTGCTCACATTACATGTTATTTACATGAAAAATAGATCAAACATTTACAGACTGTGGGGGATGAGAACCAGGCCTCACAAGGAGGTGGTCCCCACCTGGAAACCAGAGTCATGCATGGGCCACTGCCAGAGTGGATACAGCTACACTCAAGCCTCTCTCCTTGTGTCAGTGCTATTCAAGGACTGCAGGGGAATAAAACAAGGTCTCACAAGGAGGTGGTCACTGCCTGGAAACAGTATCATTTTCACTTTTTTCTTGGGCTAGTTTTTCTTCTGTTGTTTTGTTTGATTATGTGAAATCTGATGGAATGAGCGTCTATTAAAGAGATAGCAAGACAAACTATGGTAGCCATTTTGGATTTACTCAGCTTATTTTGAAGTTCTTTATTGCATTCATTATTTTGTTTTTTATTGTTTCTACTCTATTCTATTCTGTTTGATTTTTACTATGTCCAAAGGTATCTGCAGCTGTTTTGAAGATACAAGAGGCATTATGGTAAATATTGCTGATTTTGTAAGGTTTTGAAGTCCTGTATCACTTATACTAGGTTGTCTTGATAGGTTTTATTCTGTTTTATTTTCCTTGGCTTTATCATCTTTAAAGTAAAATTTTAAAAATAAAAAAATCAAACAATGTAAGAACAAGTTTAGCTCAATGCACTAATAGATTAATCACATAATTATCTTATCAAATATATGTATGTATATAATGTATATTTATTCTTTTCCCTTTTTTCATTTCTCCTTTTCCCAATCTCAGTGGTTCTTTCATTTTGAGTGGTTTCACTTTCACTTACACAATATCTACTGTACAATTTGGATCTCATTTTCAGTATTTTACATTAGTGAAGCAATATGATATTTGCACATGCAAATCTAAGGTATTTCACTTATGAGCATGGTCTCTATTTGCATCTATTTATCTATAAAATGCTTGAGTTAATATTTTTTTATAGCTGAGTAGTACTGCATTTTATAAAAATACCTGATGTTTCTTATCCATATTCAGTTTTTGGATATTTGGATTGTTTCCAAGATTTACCTAATACATTTTGTCTCATTATGAATATGAATGCACATATATCACTGTGGTATGATACTTTAATTCTTCTGGGAATGGGAAAATACTCAGAAGGGGAGTAGATGGGTCAAGTAGAACTACCAATTCTAGTTTTTAAAGGAATCTCCACATTGATTTGCACAGTGGTGGTACCGGTTTACACTATCATCAACAATGGAGAAGGTTTATTTTTGTTCCACAGCCCCCTCAACAT
Organism: Hydrochoerus hydrochaeris; assembly: GCA_004027455.1. Classification (NCBI taxonomy): domain Eukaryota; kingdom Metazoa; phylum Chordata; class Mammalia; order Rodentia; family Hydrochaeridae; genus Hydrochoerus; species Hydrochoerus hydrochaeris. Next base: position 45,818 of record PVLA01001187.1, read on the forward strand.
TTGTTATTGGTTAATTTCTTGATGATAGCCATTGTTTTAGAGTGAGGTGGAATCTTAATATTGTTTTAATTTTCATTTCTTGAATAACCTAAGATTTTTTTAACATTTTTTTATATATTAACTTGCCAATTGTATTTCTTCATCTGAAAAGTATGTATTGACTTCAGAGGCCCATATTTGGATTGGGTCTTTAAATTTGTGGGTTTTATTTTTTTTTCATTTTTTTATATGTTGTAGATAGTAGTCTTTTTTCTGAAGGAGAGCTGGCTACAATTTTTTCACACTCTGTGGTTGAGACTTTCACTCTGTTGGTGATTCATTTGATGTGCACAATATTTTTAGTAATATGAGGTCCCAGTTGTTGATTCTTTGAAGTATTTCCTGGGAAGTTTGTGTTTTGTTCATGAAATCTCTAACTATCCCTACGTCATCCAGATTTCTACCTGCTTTGTCTTTGTCTTCCATTACATTTAGTGTTTCTGTTTAATATTTAGATCTTTGATGCATTTTGACTTTAGCTTGTGCATGGTGATAGACATGTATCTAATTTTAGTTTTTGACATATGTAAATCCAGTTGTTTTGACATCATTGATTAAAGTGGCTATCATTCTTCCAGTGAGCTAGTTTGGCTCCTTTGCCAAAGATAAGGTGGCTGAGTGTGTTTGTAACTGTGTCTGAATCTTGTAATCTCTTCCACTGATCCTCAAGGGTTTTTGCCAGTACCCTACTGATTTTATCACAGTTCCTTTGTAGTAAAATTTCAAGTCATGGACTGTGACTCCTCTTGCTTTGCATTTGTGGCCCAGGATTGCCTTTGCTATTCTAGGTTTCTTCTGGTTCCCAGTGAATTTTAGGTATGTTTTCTCTAGATCTGTGTCCTATGCCAGTAGTATTTACATTTATAAAATCTGTATAACAGTTTTTGCAGTATGGCCATTTTCACAATTTTTGTTCTTCCAATAATGAAGAAATGATATCTTTCCAATATTTTTATAAATTCTTTGACCTTTCTCAGAGTAGTTTAACTTTCAATATATAAACCTTTACTTCCTTAGTTAGACTGATTCTTAAATATTTCACTATTTTGAATCCTGTTGTGAAATGTGCTGTTTTTCTAATTTACATGTCAGTGAGTTTGTTGTTTGTTTACAGGAATGCTTTGATTTTGAATGTTAATATCGTATCCAGCTATATTACTGTATTTGATAACTAAATCTAGAAGTGCTTTGGGGGAATTTTTGGGGTCTTCTATGTAGAGTACCATATCTTCTGTGAATAATAATAATTTAACTTCTTCCTTTCCTGTTTCTATTTCTTTTATTTCTGTCTCTTGTCTAACTGCTCTGGCTAACACTTTCAGAACTATTTTCTCTGTTCGTTTGTTTTAATCGGTACCAGGGATTGAACTCACAACCGTGCACTTGCAAGGCAGGCACCTTAGCTTCTGAGCTAAGTCCCCAGCCTCAGAACTATTTTGAAAAGCAGTGGCAACAGTGGACATTCTTGTCTTATTCCTGATTTCAGAGTGAAGGATTTCAGTATTGTCCATTCATTATGATGTTTACTGTTGATTTTTCATAGATGTCTTTTATCAGACTGAGGTAGTATCCATCCACTTTAATTATCATTATTTAAATCATGATGAGTGTTGAACTTCATCAAAAACTTTTTCCATGTTCCATGAGATGATTATGTGATTTTTGTCTTTCGTTCTGTTGATATGTTGTATTGTATTTTTTGATTTGCATGTGTTGGACCATCCCTACACTCCAGTGATCAGTCTCACTTGTTCATGGTGTGTTGGCTAGTGTTTAGTTGAAGATTTTTGCATCTATGCTTATTAGGGAGATTGACTTATAGTTCTTTTGGAGGGGTTCTCTAGTTTTGGTATCAGTGTAATACTTGCATCCAGGAATAAGTTAGGGAGAACTGCTTCTTTTTCAATTTCATTAAACAGTTTGGGGAGTATTGGCATTAGATTTCCTCTCAATTTGTCACAAAATTCAGCTGTGAATTCATTAGGACCTCACCTTTCTTTTCTGGTAAATTTTAGTTATATTTACAATTAAATTAAGTGATATTTGTTTATCCAGAATTTTCTTATTTTCTTGATTCATCTTGGTTGATTCATATGTTTGTAGGAATCTGTCCATTTTGTTTGCTTTCTGTTCTATTCTAGTAAAAATTTTTGAAGTAGGTATTGATGAACTTATGAATTTCCACAGGAATTGAGGTGACTTCACTCATTGCAATTCTTATTGGATGAACTTGAGTTTTATCTTTCTTTTTTCATATGATTGGCTAGGATTTTACCAATTTTGTTTATTCTCTCAAAGAACAAACTCTTTGATTAATTTCTTTCATGATATTCTTGGTTTGAATTCCATTAATTTCTCCTCTGATCATTATTAGTTGCTCCCTTATTTTGGTTTTTTTGACTTGCTTTTCTTTTTCTAGGACCTTTAGGTGCAGCATTAAGTTATTTATTTGTGCTCATAAAGTTTTCCATATGTGAGAATTCACTGCTATAAATTATCTTCTTGAACTGTTTTCATTGTGTCCTACAGATTTATTATGTTATGTTTGCATTTTCTTATGATTATGATATTGTTTCATGACTTCTTTAATTTCATCTGTGACTAAATGGTTGTTCAGGAGAGTGTTATTTAATGTCCATGTTTTTATGAAATTTTTCCTGTCTTGTAACATTAATTTCCAATTTAATTGCACTATGATTAGATAATATGCTTGGGATAATTTCACTTGCTTTTTATTCACATAAGTATGTTCTATGGTATAGTAATTGGTCTATTTTAAAGAATGCTCCATGTGCAACTGAGAAGGATATGTATTCTGATATTTTTAGTTGGAACACTCTGCAATAGTCTATGACCATTTTTTAACATGTTTGGTTCAGTTCTCTTATTTGCTGATTTTTTGTCTAGTTGATCTATCTATTTGTGACAATGGGGTATTAAGTTACCCCATTGCAATTGTGTTGTTGTTTATTTTATTTTTCATGCTGATTAATATTTGTCTTATATGCTCCTCTGTTTAGTTCAGAATGCTTCGTCTTAAAATTTTCCCCTAAGAAGATGACCATTTCTGAATGTCACATTGTCTGCATACACAATATATACCCTGCTTTTTTGTGTGTTTGTGTCCATGTATTATTGTTTTGCATCTTTTACTTTCAGTATATGAGTTTCTTTTTTGATTAAATGTGCTTCCTGTATGAAGTGTTTGATCTTATTTCTTGATGCACTCTGTCAATCTGTTTGTTTTGATTGGTGAATTAAGGTCATTTTCATTAATGGTTATAATTGCTGTGAATTGGTTTATTTTTGTCATCTTATTTTCCTACTGTTGGTCACTGCATTTACTGTCTGTTTAATTGCTTGCTTTGACTGGTGGCTTCTTTCTGTTATTTTTCTTGGATTGTGGTCATTTTTATCTCTGTTTAGAATATCTTTTGGCATTCTATGTTGGGGTGTTTTGTTGGTTATGAATTTCTTCATTTGTTCTTTGCTATAGTTATATCTTATTTTTCCATCAATTTTGAGAGAGGATTTTGCAGGGTATATCAATCTAGGTTGGAAATTGTTTTCTTTCATTACTTTAAACACTTCACTGCAAGTTCTTCTTGACTGGAGGGTTTGTGTAGAGAAGCTGGCTGTGATTCCAATGGGTTTTAATTTATATATGTATTTTTCTTTTCTTTAATAGCTTTTAATGTTTTATCTCTTTGCTGAATTTCTGAAATCTTGATTATTTTATGTCTCAGTGTAAACTTATTTTGACTATGGTTTTGTGGAATACTATATGCTTCACTTAACTGTATGTCAGATTCTGTTCCCATGGTTAGGAAATTTTCTGCTATTACTTTTGTTAGTAGTCTTTTTATATAATTTTTGTTGACTCCTATTTTTTCATTGACACCTATCAATCTTATACTGCTTTTCACTGCATCATTGTGGAATTGTTGATTGTTATTTGATGGTTCCTTGTTACTTTTAAGAGCTGTTTCCTTTCATGGTCATTTGCCACAATGTTTTCCTCAAAGTCTGAAAATCTATCTTCAGTTATTTTCAATTGTTTTTTTACAGGTTTCAGTGGAAAATTTAATTTGCTTTGTATCTGTTTGAATCTGTTTCATGCTTTCTATTTCATATCTATATTGTTCATTCAATACTTCCAATGTTTTCCTGTGCTTCTCTATTTTTTAATCTGTATCTTCTCTTGTTATGCTGAGAAATTCCTTCACCATATTTGCCATTACTTTTTTTTTAACCTGAGAGATTATTTGTGATCTGATTCCCTTTATCACCTTATGGATTTGTTTCATTACTTCACTTGCTATCTTTTCAGAAATGTCAGGTGTGTGTCTTGCAATTTATTCTTTGTTGATGTCTCCTGCACTTGTTCTGGGTGGACTGGAATTCTGAGATTGCATTTTGCTTTTTCATCTTGTCATTTTCTATTTCAGGAAAAAAGTTTAAATTTTGGTTGTTATGATGATCCTTGAGAGTTTCTGTAATAGGTAGCTATATAATTAGTATAAAAGCCTCTCTATGGAATGTCATCTTCATGGGTCTCCTTTGTGTAGGAGATTCTTAGTTTGTCTGTTTCAGTATCCTATGTTCCCAATTAATTGATAGAAAGATGTTAGTATCTCTTTGTCTCCTTTTCCAGTCATTTTGTGTTAGGCTATAGTGAAGTTATTAACATAGGGCTTCCCAGTATTGCAAATGTGAAAACTAGTGATTAAAATAGATACAACATCACAGCTAAAATAGTACAATTAATAATAACAATACCATCAAGCATAATTTAGAAACTGAAAAACTTTGGTAACTATTGATTTTATCTTTTAGACCATAGAGGCAAAGTCAATAGTTATATAACAGAAGTGATTGTATAATAGAAGTTTGTATGTAAAGTGTTGTCCCCTGGTAGAGTGCTTTTATACTGTTATGGGAAAATTTAAGGAGGATATTGTATAAAACCATGAATATTGGAAAGGTTCTAGAAACAAGTCTGGAGGACAAGGAGTGATTGCAAAAGGTGTGGGAAACTAGAGACTAGGGTAGAAAAGAAAGAATGAAGAGGTCTTTGAGGATTATTTAAACTTGGTTTTGGGGTTTAGGAAATGGATTACTTTTATATTGCTTAAATTTCCCCAGCCATTTAAAAAAGAAGAGAAATGAGAATAAACAAGAAAGAAAAAGGAGTAAGAAAAACAAAGACTAAGCAAAAACTTGAGACAATAGAAAAATGAAAAAATAATTTAAAAACAAAAATAAATCAAATTAATTTTTAAAAAAACCACAACAACAAAGGAAAAAAAGTCACCCTACTCACCTTGCTCTGTTCTCTCTCTCTTTGTCACAAAGCACAGGGCTGGTTCACCAAACTTACCACCTGTTGCTTCATATTTTGGTCTTTGAAATCTTGCCTGTCCATTGTGTTTGCCTAAGTCAGGGCCCTACTTTGGCACTGGAATTCCCCCAGTTGCTGGGTCCTGCAATGTAGGGGAGGGGCTGGTCGTTTGAATTCCTTCTGAAGGTTCAGTTGGTGAGTCCTAGATTCTTCTTGAGCTGACTAGCCTATTAGTATTAATGTGAAGTAACCATTGACTTATACAGTTATTGCTGCTTCAGAATTTTCCAGGATGCTAGTCCAATCTGTCGAGCATGTATAAATTAGCTGGACCTAAATAGTGTCACTGGGGATCTTATAGAACCATCTGCATCATCTGGATAGACTTGCAGGTCGCCAGCATTCTTACAGAACTTCCAGCGTTCCCTGGATGGAGGAAAAAGTCGCTATAAATCTTATAGGCCCACCTCTGCCTTCTAGATAGAGATAGGTCATCTTAAGTTTTTTTTTTATTAGACAGTATTATCACTAGTATCAAAGCTTCCTAAGGCAATGTCTGTTCCTCAGAGGTATGTTCAAGGTATAGGTTGTTCTTGGTACTTTTGCCTGCCCCAAGATTCTACATTCTTGACTTTTTAAAGATGAAATGTTGCTGTCTATTGGGCTCAACACTCAGTTCTTTGGTACTCACCATGGTGGTGTTTATGACCACAGAAAATCACAGTGTTCATATAAGGGAGAACAATTGATCACAACAGGTATGAGATTCTGGCTAAAGTAGTATGATTAGCAATAACAATAAAATTAACACAGCCTAATACCTGACATCCCCTGGCAACTATTAATTTGTTAGTGAAAAGACCATAGAGGCTACAGTTTCATAACAAAAATCAGTTTTATTTAGGAATTTGTGTAAAATATTTCCCTTTAGTACAATCATTTTACTCTGTGGTGGGGAAATTTAAGAGCCATAAGGGAGAGCAAAGAGAGCTAAACAAAGAGAAATATAGAGAAATATAGTAGAAGTAAGATTGGGGGACAAAGGATGATCACCCAAGCTTGGGAAATTGAAAAAGCAGACAAAAGAGAGAAAAAATGAAGGAGAAATCAAAAAATTATCAAAACAGACCAGAAACACTAGGGAGTGTTTACTCATATGTAAATATCACAAAATTGGGAGAGATAGCTAAAGAAAAATTGAAATAATATCAATGCATCAGAAAAAAAAGGTAAAAAAGCTAAACAACGTAAAACTAAAACAAAACATCAAAAAACCATTTGTCTCTGTGTCTCTCTACCAGTTGCTATGGCACCCTCAGACAGAGACAACCTGAAGCTTATCCCAAAGATTACTGTTGATTGCACCCAACCAGGCAAGCCTCCTCTCCACTTCCACTGACATATACTTGACCTCTCATGCCCCTTGTTACCAGGTAGATGGGGTGGGGTGTTGCAAGCTGTCTCACTGCTACAGCCATCTCTGTGGAGAGAGCCAGTCCTACTTCAACCTGCTCTGATGTGGGAGGAGTGCCAACCTCACTTGTTACAAGTTCAGAAGTGTTGTGCTGTTCCACTCATTGATCTTCGCTGCTGCTGTTGGGTTGCTACCACCATGCAAATATTGTCCCTACCCTTACTGAGACTGATTCAGCCACTAGCTTGTAGGAATGCTAATGTCAATAATTCCACTTCTATCTCCTATCCCATGTGGGGAATGCCATATCTGTGTAACTCACACATGTTAGCATCTATCTCATTAGTTGAAGGGCAGGAAATATTGTAGATCATCTCTACTGTAGTCTCTAACTTTGTCATTAGTGATCCCAGTTAATGTACATGACAAAGTTTTTTTTTTTTAAAAAATAAAAAATCTGGCAGCCTGTAAGAGAGGGAGCAGTGCTAGCAAAATTTACTGTCAGGCTACTGTGTCTTCTGTGTAGAAGAAAGCACAAACGTCAAGGTCTCTTGTATATCAAATCTGTCTTATTTGGCTTGAGTTAGCCACACATTTGCAGTACATCTATTTCTAGTAAGATTCACATGACGGTGAATCTTTCTTGGCATGCAGGTGATGGTGCTACCAGGAGATTTGTAGGCTGCTTCATGCTTTCATAAAGTCCTATGTTTATGTTTTATTTGATACAAAGCAAGTTCCTTACTTCAGATTGATTTTGGCATTAGGATGTATGTCCCTCCTCTTCCTTCTACTATCTGTGTTTTTAGTTGATATTCTCTGAGTAACTCCAGCATGATTCCCTCTCTATTCAGTCATGTTGAATGAAAAAATATATTTAAAAGAAAGAATAATTAAGATTGTGGTCTGGTTAGCAAAAGTAATGGTATAATGCTTATGCAATAATTAAATTCAATATTTCAATATAATTAAATATTTGTGTGTATGTATTAATTGGTACAGTACATATTTAAATTAAGGAAATAATAAGTTTCAGTAATGAATAAAATCACTTTCATTTAGGTATACCTTGCCTACCATGTCAAATCAAACTTACAATTTTTGTCTCAACACTTTCAGTAGATCTTTCATTCAGATGAGATTTCTATATCATATCAACATATTTAAATGATCCCAAATTTCTCAGTTTCAGTCTGCTTCATATTTTCTGTCAAAGTGATAACAAAGCTTTATTAACAGCACTATTTTTCCTTCTCTTTGAAGAAAAATTAACAAGAGATATGAAAAACATTGCATCTATTTCTCATTTAACTTAAATAGGATTGGATGTTTCTAAAAGTATTGGGAGCTCAAAGTTGTCAGCAAAAATGCTGGTAATTTATTTAACTGAGGCCTCTATTTTTGGAGAATTTTTTGTATTTTAAGGGAAAAAAGACACAGAAAAGAAAAGGAAAAAGCAAGGGAGACAAACAAACAATAACAAACACAATACAATAACAGTATAGGTTTACAAAACAAGACAACAGGAATTTGACAATGATTTTAATATGTTACCTTAAAAAGTAGTTGCTTGGAATAAAATGTATAGACATGTAATATTGATCTAATCATGTGAATGTTAACTGCTCTTTTTTCAATAGCAAGTGCAATTAGTAATATAGTCATTTTAGCTATCTTACACATGTAAACAAATTTATGACTTTTCCATCTCCCTTTATTCTTTCTTCCTTTCCACTATCCCAATTTCTTTTCCTCTTTGAGCAGTTTCTTGTCCTTACACATTTTTTATTGTGGATTTTGGATCATTTATATTACTTCAGTTTCTTACACTAGTGAGGAATTATGGTTTTTACATGTGAATTTTATTTCACTTTTGAGTATGGTTTTAAGTCGTGTCAATTTACTTACAAAAAATTCTTGATGTAATTATTCTTTACAGCTGGGCAGTACTCTGTTGTATAAAAATAATACATCATTTTTATCCATTCCTTGATTGATGGGCACTTGGGCTGGTTCCATGATTCAGCTACTACAAGTTGTGCTGTGTTAAACATGGGTGCACATATATTACTGTGATAAGATGTTTTTAATTCTTCTTGAAAAATGCCCAGAAGTGGGATAGCTGGATCAAACTGGATCTCCAATCCTAGTTTTTGAAGAATCTTCACACTGATTTCCACAGCATTTGCACCAGTCTACACTCCCACCAACAGTGGAGAAGAGTTCCTTTTCCCCCACAGCCCCCCCAGCATTTGTTGTTGGTTGAGTTCTTGATTTTGACCATTCCTTCTGGGGTGAAATGAAATCTCAGTGTTGCTTTAATTTGCATTTCTCAAATGAGCATTAATATTGAACATTTTTTCAAACATTTGTTTGTTATTTGTATTTCTTCATCTGAGAAATGTGTATTTACCTAAGTTGCCCATTTTTAATTGGGTACTTGAATTTTGGGGGCCTGATTTTTTAAAAATTGTTTATAAGTTCTAGATGGAAGTCCTTTGTTTCAGGGACAGTTAGCTAAAACATTTTCCAAATTATTGGATTTTCTTTTTCACTCTGTTAGAGATATCCTTTGAAATGCAAAAGTTTTTTACTATATCACAGTTGTTGATTCTGAGAAGTTTTACCCATGCTGTTTGATTTTTGTTCATGAACACTCTGTCTGCTCTTATGTCATCAAGATTTCTACCTTCTTTGTCTTTCAGTAGATTTCCTTCAGCAATTGTTATTGAATGATTTCTTAATCTTGGTCATTCTTTCTGAGGTGAGATGAAACCTCAGTGTTGTTTTAATTTGCATTTCTAGAATGACAAATGCTATTGAAAATTTTTTCATGTATTTATTTGTCATTTGTAGGTCTTCATCTGAGAAGTACGTATGCATTTGAGAAGCACATTTTTTATTGGATCTTTCAATATTGAGGGCCTAATTATTTTTAATTCTTCATATGTTCTAGATAGAAGTCCCTTGTCAGAAGGAGAGTTGGCTAAGATATTTTTCCGATTTGTGGTTTTTCTTTTTGCTCTGTTAGAGATTTCTTTTGACATGCAAAAACATTTTAAGAAGATGAGATCCCAAGTTGTTGATTCTGGGATGTATTTCCCATGCAGTTTGGTTTTCATTCACGAATTCTCTGCCTACCCTTATGCAATCAAGAGTTATACCTACTTCATCATCCAGAAGAGATAGCGTTTCTGTTTTAATATTTAGATTTTAATCCATTTTGACTTTATTTAGTGCACAGTTATAGACACAGATCTAGTTTTAATTTTGTCATATGGCAAGTTAGTTTTTCCAGCACCACTTATTAAAGAGGCTCTCATTCCTTCAGTGTATATTTTTGGCCTTTTTGTCAAAGATGAGGTGGTTGAGTGTGTTTGTAGTTGTGGCTGTATTTTCTAAACTTTCTGATTGATCTTCAGGTCTGTTTTTATTCCAGAACCATGTTGATTTTACCATGGCAACTTTGTAATATAATTTCAAGTCAAGAATTGTGATGACTCCTGCCTTAGTATTGTTGCTCATAATTACCTTTGCTATTCTAGGTCTCATCTGGTTCCAGATGAATTTTAGTTTTCTGTAGATCTGTGAAGTATGCAAGTGGTACCTTGATTGGAATTGCATTAAATACATATAACAATTTTGGCAGAATGGCCATTTTCACAGACTTTGTTTTTGATATCCATGAACAGGGAATGTTTCTCCATTTTCTAAAATCCTCCTACATTTCCTTTTTCAGAACAATGTAATTTTCACTGTATAAATCTTTACTGCCTTTGTTAGGTTGATTCCTAAATATTTCTTTTTTTTTGGATGCTACAGTGAAGCATGTGGCTTCCCTTATTTCTATCTCAATCAGTTTGTTTTTTATGTACAAGAATGCTTTTGATTTTTAAGTGTTGACTTTGTATCCAGCTATACTAATAAATTTGATTATTACATCTAGAAGTCTTTCAATGGAGTTTCAAAAGTCTGCTATGTAAAGTATCATGTCACCTTATAATGATTATTTAACTTCTTCCTTTCCTATCCTCACTCCTTTTATTTCTTTCTCTTGTCTAATTGCTCTGGTTAATATTTCCAACACTATATTGAATAGTAGTGCTGAAAATGGACATCCTTATTTTTGCCTGATTTTAGGTTGAAAGTTTTCATTTTTTGTCCATTTAGTAAGATGTTTGCTGTTGATTTATCATATACAGTTTTTATCAGATTGAGGTAAAAACCATCTATTCTGATTTTCTTTTAAAGATTTTTATCATGAATGCATTTTGCATTTTGTAAAAGCTTTTTCTACATATATTGAGATCATTATGGGATTATTCTTCCTGGCTCCTCTGATATGGTGTATTACATATGTTGATTTTCATGTATTGAATCACCTCTGCATTCCTGTGATGAATCTCACTTGATCTAAATGTATAAACTTCTTAATGACTTGTTGCATTCTATTTGCCAGTATTTCATTGAGAATTGTCCTGTAATTTTCTTTTTTTGTTTGGTCTTTCTCTGATTTTGGTATTAGGGTAATATTTGCTTCCAGGAACAAGTTAGGAAGTCTTGTATCACTTTCTATTTCATTGAATATTTTTAAAAATTTATTTAAAGAGAAACAAAAGCATGTAAAGGGTAGAGATAATACAGAATTCAAAAAAAGATAAAAAATAAGAAATAGCTAGTTAATAAATTACCTATTGTCCTCTTAGAAATAGTTGTTCAAGTTACAAAATTGAAGCATACAAAGTAGATAGCCAAACAGTGAGATTATAAACAGCTACACATGCATGAATCTCTGCATGTATTTCTATACTGTCTGTATTAGAAGGAAAAACAACTTATCAAGACAAAACAAAAAAATTCCTATAAAAACATGAAACCAAAAAGTTATATAAAACCACAGTACAAGGTGATCTGCAATGATTACTGTGTTGTTTCTCATTATCTTCAATACAATGTCTATATCATCAGGCATAATTGAACATAGCAGTATAATTGAGTATAGCAGTAAATAACAATATTAGTAAAAATAAAACATTGTAGACCGTATAAAACATCAAAGGCAGGTAATAATCAAACTAGAGTGGATATTCTAGTGAATCTTGTCATCTTCAGTGCAGTTGCCCATACTCTCAGACTTGATACTATCAATCATAACAGTTTTGAATAAAATCAATCAATACAAAACAGTAATCCAACAAACCAGATTCAATTACAATCAATCATGGTAAAACAGTGTAGGTTTTACAGAGCTCTAGATTAAGTTAATAGGAAATTAAGGATGATTACTGTACAATATCCTGTTATTTTTGGGATTACTGTCTGTGCCCTCAAATCTAGTACAGGTAGAATGACTGGAACAGAATATAATACATCTAAGCAGAGTAGTGTGAGTAATGTGGGTTTTAAATCCTGGTGCACTATTAATGATATAGTGTATCAAGGCCATCTGTGTTAGAGATTCTAGCCATCCTTCTCTGTCTCATTTCTGCTATGTGATTTTTCTGCCTTTGTTTGTCTACTTTTCTCCTTCATTCTACTGCCTTCCCCACTCATTGAGGCCTTTCTGCCACTGTTCCTAAAATCCTGGTATTTTTTTTCTCTCTCTAGAATGCCCTTCAGTATTCTCTGTAGGGTTGGATTGGTGGTCACAAACTCCCCATGTTCCTCTTTGTCATGGAAGCATCTTGTCTCTCCATTAATTTCTAGTGACAGTTTTGCAAGGCACATCAATCTGAGCTGGAGGTTATTTTCTTTCAGGGCTTGAAATACTTTGCTCCAAGCTCTTCTTGATCTGATGATCTGTGTGGAGAAGTCAGCAATGATCCTGATGGCCTTACCTTTATAGGTAATCTGTTTCTTTTCTCTGATGGATTTTAGTATTCTGTTTTTATATTGAATTTCGGGTATCTTGATTATCATATGTCTGGGTGTAGATCTGTTTTGGTTGTAGGTGGCTGGAGTTCTGTATGCCTCACACAACCAAATGTCATTTTATTTTCCTATGCTAGAAAGTTTTCCTTAATTATTTCCATGAATAGCCTTTGTAATTCTCCTGCACATGTTCCTGCTTCTTCAGTCACATTTCTTATTCTTAAATTGTAGAATCTCTTGTCATCTTCTAGCCTTTGTATTGTTACTGCCTATTTCCTTTTTATTTTTAAGAGATCTTTTCTTTCATGATCACACACTGCAAACTTGTCTTCAAATTTTGATATTCTACCCTTAGTTTCTTTTAAGGCATTTTGCCAGATTTCAATGGAGTTTTTAATTTCCTGGTAATCTCTTTGAATCTGCTTCATTTATTCTATATTTTCTTTATATTCTTTATCGAATGTTTCTCTCCTTTTTTTGTGTTCCTCCATTCTTCCATCTGTATCATCCTGAGAAATGCTTCCTAAGAGCATTTCTTTTATTACTCTACTAATACACTGCTTTACCTGATTTAATATTTAGGTTTGAGCTCATCTACAAGGTCCCAAAGATATCTCTTAATGTCCATTGAAGCCATGTCTGATGTTGTGTGTTTGCTGCCGTCAGTTTCCCTTGTTTTTCCTTCTCCTGGATCAGTGTTCTCAGCATTCTGGGCTGGGGGCCTCCTCCTGCCTCTTTCTCCTGTCATGGCCCTGGCTTCTTCCATATAGGTTACAGTGTAGGTCCCAGCCCCCTACCCTTTTGGCCATGTTTCCTCCAAAGTACACTGGTGAGGGACCTCTGCCCTCTCCTGCCTGCCCCTCCCCACTGGGCCAGCCAAACTTCAGGTGCCTTCACACCATTAGTGCATGCTAGGTGCAGGGAATCAATTTGGGATGGCTCATTGAGTCCCAGCCAATGGAGCTGCCCAGTCCAAGCAAATCCCATGAATCTGCTCTGGGGAGGGAACAACCAACTGAAGTCACTGTCACTCCCAGTTCAGGCTTCTCCTGCCTGATTCCAACATGTCGCACATTTGGTCGTGCCCTTCCAATGGGGGGGTCTCATTCCCAGCACTGGCTGTGTATTAATGTAGGTCCCTTCACTGGCTTCACTCTCCTTTGGGCTCACCACCTCCAACTTCAGTGCTGCTGTGCTTCCTGTGAGTGGTGGCAGGAATGAGTTTGGGTAGTTCTGCCTGCCAGCACAGATTCAAGCTGGTGCAAACTTGGTGGGTCACTGGGAAAACTCTGTGTCCTGTAATTTTTAGCTGTTTCAGTTGTAGTCCCAAAGTATTTGATGAGCTTTTTTATGTTTTAATTTCTTCCTGTGTCAAGAGGATCCATCTCCCTCTGTCTGGGTCTCTCCAGGGTGTTTTATTCTGGCAAATGAGTTGTTTCTCCCAGGAGGCCTTGTATTTTGTTGCTCACTGATCGGCTATCTTGTCTTTGCCCTCCTTCACTGAATATTTGGAGGACTGTTGGCATTAAGTCTTCCATAAATTTCTTGTAGAATTCAGCAGTGAATTCATCAGATACAAGACTTTTCTTTGTTGGTAGGGTTCTAGTTACATTTTCAGTTTTATTAACTGAAATTGGGTCATTCCAAATTTTACATCTTGATTCAGCTTTGGTAATTCATGCAATTCTATGAATCTGTCCATTTCTTCTGTGTTATTGAACATATGAGAGTAAAGTTTTTCAAAGTAGTTATTAGTAATCATCTGTATTTACATAAGATCAGCAATGATTTCACCCTTTTTCATTTCTTATTTAGTAGACTTATTTTTTTCTTCTTTTTGATAAGGTTGGCTAGCACTTAATAATTTTTTTCAAAGAACCAATTCTTTGATTCATTAATTCTTTGCATTGTTTCTCTAGTTTCAATTGCATTAATCTTTGCTCTGATCTTTATAATTTCCTCCTTTGTTTTGGCTTTGGGCTTGACTTGTTCTTCTTTTTCTAGAGTTTTGAGTTCCACCATTAGGTTGTTTATACATGTTTGTTCCACTTTCCTCATGTCAGAGTTTAGTGTTATAAATTTCCCTCTGAGAACTGCTCTCATTTTGTTCCAAAGATTCTGGTAATTTATATTTGCATTTTTGTTTGATTTGAGATTTTCTATTATTTCTTCTTTAATGTCTTCTGTGATCTCTTGGTTGTTTAGGATAGTGTTATTTAATTTCCATATGTTTATTGGCTTCTTGTGGGTTTTTGCCATTAATTTCAAATTTTATTGCACTGTAGTCTGATGTTATGCATAGAATTAATTCAATTACATTTCATTTACTTAACCGCATTCTGTGTGCTATTGGTGGTGTATGACCTCTTTTAGAGAATGACTCTTTTGCAAATTATAAGAATTTGCATTCTGATGTTGTTGGGTGGAACACTTGGTACACATCTAGTAGTTCCATTTGTAGACAAGTTTGACACATTTCTATTATTTCTTTGCTGATTTTTTGTTTGATTGATCTATCTCTTTGTGACAATGGGGTGTTAAGGTCCCCCATTTATAATTGTATTATTGTTTATTTGATTTTTCACATCTATTAAGACTTGTCTTACATAGTTGAGTGCTCCTATATTTGGAGCATATATATTTATGATTGTAATCATTTGCTCTTGAATATTTCCCCTAACAAGTATGCGGTGACCTTCTTTATCTGTTTTGATCATCCTTGGTTTGAAGCTCACATTGACTGAAAACAAAATAGCCATCCCTGCTTTTTTCTGTGTTCTTGTTGCATGGAGTATTGTTTTCCACCCTTTGATCTTTAGTCTATGAATTTCCCTCTGAGTTAAATACATGTCTTGTATACTCTATACTGATGAATTTTGTTTTTATTGCACTCTGCCAGTCTGTTTCTTTTTATTGGTGAGTTGAGACCATTTACATTGATGAATATAACCAATAATTGCTGCCTTATCACTGTCATGTTATCTTCTGTTGTTGTTTTTCTACTTTATCTGTTTAATTGTTTGTCCCACTTAGTAGTTTCCTTCTGTTGTTGTTAAGATTGTAGTTATCTCTGTCTCTTTGTAGTATGTCTTTCAGTACTCTTTTTAGTATTGGTTTGTTGTTCATGAATTTCTTCATTTGTTCTTTGTTGTGGAAGCATGTTATTTCTCAATCAATTTTGAAAGATAGTTTTTCAGGTTACAGTAATCTAG
This sequence comes from Hydrochoerus hydrochaeris, assembly GCA_004027455.1. Taxonomy (NCBI): domain Eukaryota; kingdom Metazoa; phylum Chordata; class Mammalia; order Rodentia; family Hydrochaeridae; genus Hydrochoerus; species Hydrochoerus hydrochaeris. Next base: position 61,695 of record PVLA01001187.1, read on the forward strand.
GTTGAAGGTTGTTTTCTTTCAGTACCTGAAATACTTCACTCCAAGCTCTTCTTGACTTGAATATTTGTTTTGAGAAGTCTGCCATGATTCTGATAGGTTTTCCTTCATAGATAATTTGTTTCTTTCCTCTGACAGTTTTTAGTATTCTGTTCTTTTGCTAAATTTATGGTATCTTAATTATTATATGTCTAGGTGAAGTTTTATTTTGGTTACAGCTAATTGGCATGCTGTATTCCTCACTTATCTGTGTATCAGATTCCTTTCCAATGTTTGAAACTATGTCTGCAATTATTTCTGTCAATAGTCTTTGTATATTATTTGTGCTAACCCCTTCTTTTTCACTGACAGCTATTAGTCTTATATTATTTCTTTTTCAGTTATCTTTCAATTGTTGAATTGCTGTTTCTTGGTTCCTTGTTATTTTAAAGAGTTCTTTACTTTCCTGAGATTTTTCTATCCTGTCTTCAAGGTCTGAGAGTCAATCTTCAGCTTTATTCATATGGTTTTGTCAGCTTTCAATTGAATTTTTAATTTCTTGAATAACTCTTTCAATCTGTTTCATGCATTCTAATCCTGTCTTATATTGTTTGTTCAAGGTTTCCATCTTTGTCTTTTGTTTCTGTTTTTAAAATGTAGATCTTCCTTTAGATACACAACATTTCTTTCATAATGCTTGTCATTTCATTTTTTACCTGACAGATTATTTCTTTTCTGATTTCCTCTATAGCTTCATCAAGTTGTTTCTTTACTTGAACTGCTATCATTTCAGAAAGTTCAGTTTTCTGATTTCCATTGCCTTCCATTTTAACATCTCTTCTGTTTGTTTTTGGTGGGCTGAAGTACTGAGACTGCCTCTTGTCTTTCATTTTGTCATTTTTCTCTGAAATCCTTGTGGCTGGCCAGGTATCCTCCATATGTATTACACTAGACTGCTTCCTTGGACTGAGCTTCAATTCTCTGATATCCCCATGGCTAGCCAGGGTGCATCCCTACACTATGGAGCTGGTGACATCCTCTGTGCCTTGTGAGGGTGTTTCTCTGATATATATACATCATGCCTTTGCACTGAGATGCTGGGCTTGTTAAAACTCAGATCCTCCATTCAGCTAAATTGGATGCACCCTTGGACTCTGGTCCCAGGACCTTACTCTTGGCTGCGTAAAGTTTAGAACCTTCAGAACTCAGGCAGCTAGGCAGAGTTTTTCCCTTAAGTTCAGTGGAACTGGGGCCTTGCATCTCACTGGGAGGAGTTCAGAGCCTCTGTAGTGTGCAATTAGCTAGAACTCATCCCCACCATATGGTGCTAGGGTCTTGTTCCTAACTAGGTGAAGGTTGGATCCTCTGAGATCCACCACATTGCTAGCTGGACCACATCCCTGAACTATGGAGCTGGATCCTTGTGCTCTGATGAATGGAGCTCAAATTCTCTATGACCCATTGTTTAGGTTTGTTGCTCTTTGATGGCTGGCTCTGGGGCTCTGGCCTTGGCTATGCTTAGTACCTTTGTGATCTGTGAGGCTTGTCAGGCATTCCCCTGATGGCTTATGTTGGGATACTGGTCTGGGAATAGCTTGGATGCTCTGTGAAGCTAGCACATATGCACCCCCCAAGTTTGTTGCAGTGTTCTTACATCTGCCTGAGTGGAGTTCCAAGCCTCTGGGACCCATGCAGCTAAGCAAAATGTCTGGATAAAAATCATTCAGGTCACTCATGGTATCTCCTTCTCCTGGGGCTCAGTGTTTCATCCACCTCAGGTTTTGTCTCTGGCTGTTCAAATTTATCTGCTTTCCTCTGTGGTTTTCCTAGCTGTTATTTGCCAGATAACTCTCCTTTCCCTCAGGCCTTCACATACCCATCACTTGGAAGCTCACATCTATTGGTGGACTTTGAACCTTGGCCAGTATCTTAATGTGCTGAAGGATGAATGCGCAGATGAACAATTCTTCCTGCCTCAATTATACAGAAAAACAAAAATGAGTGATCCTTTTTGGTCCTCTAATGTTGCTGGGACAATTAGGTGAAATAATATTCCACAAAGGCCACCAGGTGGAGACATTGGAACCTGTGATGATGATGAGCAGGCACTTGACCTGGGGGAAGGATCAACCCAGAAGCCCTTGACAGATGTAGGAGTCTGTCTTGGACATCTTCTCCTCTAGAACCATGAGCTGGCAAGGTGACATTTTTTTTTAAATTTGAATTTCTGAAGTCTACCCAGTGTGTAACAACCAATTCACTTTTCCAGAAGAGAAAACCGGTTTTGACAACACAGTCAAGATGTCCAGGGTCTTACCCAAGCTGACAAGACCAGCAAAAGGATAAGAAGAAGTCCACAGGAAGGGCAGAAAGGTATCCACAGAGACTGAGAGGGCAGTGGCCCCAGTCCCAGACCTGAGTATGAGGACTCTTCAACACATGATAGGAGCAAGCTCAACTTCCTAAGGAGCAGCAGGACCTCAAGTTGGAAGAGATGATGCAGACCATCACCTCTCACATAAGGAAACTTTGGGAAGCAAAAGTGACAACACCTGTTGTGAGACATTCAAAGAGCTCCAGTAGCAGAAAGGAGAGGTGGGAAGTAAAAGATTTAGCCTCAACCAAGATGCAGTTGGTGGAAAAGACAGAAGATTCCAAAATAGATGATACTGAAAGCTTGACCTCTGAAACAAAACTCAGCTGAGCTGAGAAGAAACTCAGACCAAGATAAAACTCACAATGCAGACCAAGGGAAGAAATCACCTCCAAAGGACAGAGTAAGAAAAGCATGGCAGGAGCCTTGTGCAGTAAGGAAGGGCAGAGAAACTGCAAGGTCCTGGGAGAAGTTCTGGAAAGAGAAGATGGTGAGAGTACAAAGCGTGAGTGAGAGAAAAGTGGGGGGGGGATGAGAAGGAACCCTGAGCACCTGAATGATGGGCAGAAGGCTGGAAGTGAAGGAAGACCACCGAGGGCTGCAGGCTTTTCCCTGATGTTGGCCGCAGACTTTTCCTTGGCAGCACTGGAAGTCAACCCACAGTGAGGTCATGTCTTCAGCATTTTGGGGGAAAATTGTTTTGACCCTAAGTTTCTGTGCAGGCATTTAAATGTGGTAGTGAAACGCAGATATTTTCAGACCTGCAGAGCCTCAGAAAGTTTAGCAGCCAAAAGGTCTTTCTGAAAGATTTGCTGAAAGATGTTTTTGAACAGAATGCAAATTCGTGGCGAGGAGGAAGCCAACATGGGAGGCAAAGAAAGGGGGACAACCCTCTAACAGCCTCAAAGTATGGAGCTGAAAACCCAGCAGGCAATGGCTTGAACTTCCTGTTCATTAAAGAAGTGAAGGTGGTTAAGGCTGTGAAGAGGAGTTCAGCATCTGCAGCATGGAAGAGAAAGGAAAGCTCCCAGGTGAAGGAATATGAGGCTTCATGGATAAAGAAGAAGGAGGAAAAGAGGAGGAGGATGAGGAAGAGGAGGAGGAAAGATGAGGCAAAGAGGAGGAAGAAACCTGGGGCAAGGAGGATAAGAAGAGGACATCTGGGATGAGGAGGAGGAACAGGAAGAAACTTGGGGGTCAGAGGAGGAAAGGGAAGAAAACTCAGGGACAGAAGAGGAGGGAGGAGCAAGCTTGGAGGTGCAGGAGCAGCAGGAGGGTGGATAAGACTCAGGAATGGAAGAAGAGAAGGAGCAGCAGCGGTAGGAGGAAGCCCAGGCAGAGAGGGAGGAGAGGCTTCAGCACTAGGTCACTCGATAAGGGTGAGGGAGAAGGAAGAATTTGTTGTGGCCCAGGAGGGACAGGTCGAGGAGGAGGAAGAAGAGGAGGAGAAAACCACTGCCTCCCTAGGCTCAGGAACTGAGTTGTACTGTCTGACATCGTACTGGAGCTCTCTCCTGAAACCTGCACAGAGACATCTCAGTGAGGGTGAAAAGCCTCCATGGGAAAATCTGAATGCTTGGTCAGGAGTCAACAAGTTTTGAGGGAAGGAGCGAAACAAGACCCTGCAAATAGAAGAGCTAACACCTGAAGAAGCTGAATTAATCCAGGAAACAGAGGAAAACTTCAGAAGATGCATGGTCAGCAATTTCAGAGATCTGTGAGAGGAGATGGAAAACATAAGGCAATGCCATCCTGATGCTTTGACTGTGAGATGTTTGGTGGATAGCCTTTGCAACAGTGGGGTGAGCTCAAGCAAAGTGAGCCATCTGGATGACCAAGTGGAAGAAATAACCAAAGCTGCAGTGCAAATGTCCAAGCAGCTAATGAATAAGGAAAAGCTTTGAGTCATAGAGAACAAGTTCAGGAGCTCCAACATACACATGATAAGAGTTCCAGAAAAAGATACAAAAGAGAAAGGTGCAGAGGATATCATTAATGAGATCACTGAAGAAAACTTTTGGGACTTGAGTGGTGAGGTAGTCAGTGCTCAGCAAGACCCTGGCAGGGTCGATGAGAGAAAGCTCACTCCTTGACACATCCTGGTGGCATTCTGGAGCCCCAGCAAGTGGTAGAGGGGGATGACGGCCTCGAGGGAACATGAAGTCACCAACAGGGCCAGGAGCATCCAGCTGGGACTGCATATTTCTTGCTAAGCACGCTGGAAGCCCAGAGCCATTGGTGCGACATCACAAGAATCTTGCAGGACATCTTCCACCTTCAAATCCACTAACTGGCCAAACTCACCATTGATTTCAAAGGGAAAACAGGAACCTTTTTCAATATTGAATTAAGGAGATTTGTTTCCCATGTTCCCTCTTTGAAAGAGTTGCTAAAGAATGTAATTTGGGTGGGGGGCTGCAGCAATTAATGCAATGCGTGTTCCCACCCACATAACCCAAGAAGTCAGCAGCTAAAGCATCAAAACTCTACCCTCCCGGGTCGCCAGTCAGCAGTTCTGCAGATGCAGAGAAGGAAACATTATCACTTAGACACTGTGAAATGTTGTATTTTAAAAAATTTAATAATGAGCATCATAGCTGGCATAGGAATTTTGTTGTAATTATTTGTTCATGAGAGAATGAACTCAAGGTTTTTGCTCTGATCTACTTACCTGGCCCTTTTTAAAAATTTTGAGACAGAGCTCATTAAGTTGCTCAATCTGGTCTCAAACTTGTGACCCTCCTGCCTCATTCTCCTGAGTAACTGGGATACCAGCTCAGGAGGAGGATGTGTTTAAAATAAAGATTTTTCACTTCAAAAATATTCGTTGTTTTTTCTTATATTATTGCCTTTTCTACTCTTGCTTGCTAACACTAGACAATGCAAGTGTTACAATCACATACATAGAAAAGGGTAAACTCTCTGAATGAAATTTATAATTCAGTAAAAATAGTTGAAAACATATACATGAAGTCTTAGGAAGTAAATAAATTTAACAAATGGTATTTAGCCAAGGAGTTGTCTGAAAAAGTGAGATACATAAGAGTAAAACCTGTATCCCTTGCTTAGATGAAAATTAGAGTAGGAATTTTATCATTAATTCTGTTTCTTAGTTAATTTCAAACATGAAAAATATTATAAGAACATTATGGAGAACTATTTTCCCTCATACATATGCATGATTTGTTAACATTTTTTTTGTACCTGGGATTGAGCTGATGACTTTTTGCTTGCCAGGTGCTGTGCCACTGAGCTTTATCCCCAGCAGTTAACATTTTGCTGCATCATTTATCATTTTTCTTAGAAAATATGTACAATACTGTTATCTAAAATATTGTTTATACTTTGTTTTTCAACTGCCCCAAAATATCCCATTATATTTCCTAATAATTCAGAATCACACATTATGTTCAGTTATCCTGTGATTTCAGCCTCCTTTAATTAGAACATTCTATCATCCCATCTTTGTATTTTATGATAGCTATACTATTAAAGATTATAACCCACACATTTTATAGGAAATCTTTCAAATTTTATTTTCCTATTTCTTCATCATTATGCTCAGAATATGAATTTTTAGAAGAATGTCATAAAAGAGATATGTCCTGGTTGGGGGTATAACTCAGTGGTGTAAGTGCCTGCTTGGAAAACACGAGGTTGTGAGTTCGATCTCTGGCACCAAAAAAACAACAACAACAAAAAAGAAGGTATGTCCTATCTCCACCTATGTTTACATTGATTTCTTGGCTAAAATGGTGTCTTCCAGTTTTCTCCACTAAAATGTTGCCATTTTTCTCTCTTCAATTATTACATAACTTACAGAGAAATTTTTTTCTGGTGTGTGTGTGTGTGTGTGTATGGTACCAGATTTCAAACTCATGACCTTGCACTTGGCAGGCAGGTGCTTAGGCTGCTGAGCTAAATCACTGGACCTCAGAGAAATGGTTTGATAGTGTGCAAATATGGTATTTTGTTTATCATATAAAATTCAATAATTTTAGCTTCAAATGATAATTTTTAGCATAAATATTATTGCTATAATTGCAAATAAATTTCTAACTTTCTCATTTTTATTTTTTTAAAATACAGTTGTTATTCAAACATATTTGACTGTTATTGTCTGTGTCTAGATATACTCATACTGTGTCTAGAAAACCTCATGTAGTCATGGGAGAGTAATTTCAGAGTTGACTGAATCTACAGTGTGTGATTGATTCATGGTCTAATTCTGGGATTAAGAGTGTGAGTGCCTACAGTGTGTAGCCTACATACAATACAAAAGATGGAAAGAGGCTTGTCACTTAACTTCCTCCCAGATTCCTTTGCTGTCTTCTGCCACCATGACTTGGTGATACTCTGTATTGTTCCACTATCCATTTGGTCCACCAAATTATGGTCTGAAACTTCTACAAACTGTAAGATAAATCAATCTTTAATCCTTAAACTTTGAGTATAAGGCTTTTTGTCTCAGCAATGAGAAAAAATTAACTAGCACACTGACTATATAATATTCCAGTTCATATGATATGATAGACAATTAGAAAGGAAGGAGTCAAGAAATAAAGATGACATTGACAACTACCAACTATGAACTGAAGGCTTGGATCCAGTCAACTATGAAATGAAACCAATAAAATCTATAAGCTTTCCTCCTTTAAATTTGAATGTTGGGTATTTTGTCTTAGAAAAAAATAATAACTAAGACAATGCCAAACATCTACAGTTTAAAGGAGAGAAGTTTTCTTTTGGCTCACAGACTTACTCCATGGTCAACTAGCTCCAAAGTAGAAAGAATATGACAAAGGGGCATTGTGGCTGAAAATTTATTTATATTATGGTGACCAGAAACAAAGAACTATAGCTCTGTTTAAGATATCTGCTCATCTCATTTCAATCAATAAGCACAGAGAAAAGATAGGAGCCAGAGACATATGTTTCCAGATTATGTGACTAATGACCTGTTTCTAACCAGGCCTCAATTCTTAATAGCACACATAGCTGGTAAACTAATTCATGGGTGAAATCACTGTTGAATACAGTGCCCCAATGCATATCCCAGAGTATATGAGTATTTTGAGGGATATTCTAGATTTAAAACATAACATTTTATACTTCATCCTCAAAAGAATTATGGTTATTTCTTTTTTAAAATTTTTTTATTTTAAAGAGAATAAAAAAAGAGGACAGATCTAAGCAGATCAGAAAAGAACAATACAAGCAACACAGCACTTTACAATAAGACAATTGGATATTAAGAGTAGCTATCATAATGTCTCTTTCTTTGAAATAGTTGAACTTAGCTTTACACACAATAATGGCAAACATAACGAATAGAATAAAACCATTCAAGAGAATGAAAGTATTACAAGGCATTCTGAACCAAACACCCAAAGATGAACAATGGCTATTATATTATCACATTTTCCATAAAAAATTGTTTATATTGTCATACATATTAAAATCCAATAAGACACAACATGATAAAACCAATGGTAATAAAAAAAGCATGGTAGGAGTTCAGAGCAAGACAATATTAAATCAACAATGGCTGCCATATTGTCTTTTCTTCAAAGTAACTATTCATACCATCTCATACATTAAGATGAAACAAAACAGAATAAAACCATTCCAAACAATGAATGTAAACATAAGACTTCAAAGCAATATAATGATGAAACATGATTACCATAAAATCTTCTGTACACTTACCATTTCTTACACTAGGAAGACTATACTGTATTTATACCTGTGAGTTAGGTTTACTTCACTTATAAGTATGGATTTAAGATGCATCCATTTATTTATAAATATCTCCATGTGATCATTCTTTATAGCTGAGTAGTAATCCATATAAAAGTACCACAGTTTTTTATCCATTGCTCAGTTGATGGGCACTTAGGTTGGTTCCAAGATCTGGCTATTACAAATTGTGCTGCTATAAACATGGGTGCACATATATCACTGAGGTAAGATGTTTTCAGTTCTTCTAGGAATAAGCCTAAGAGTGGAATAGTTGGCTCAAATGGGACTTCCAACCCCAGTTTTTTGAGAAATCTCGATACTGACCTTCACAGTAGTTGCACCAGTCTCCACTCCCACCAACAGTGCAGAAGAGTTCTTTTTTCCCCATAGCCCCTCCAGCATTTGTTGGTAGTTTTGTTGATCCTGGCCATTCTTTCTGGAGTAAGATGGAATCTCAGTGTGGATTTAATTTACATTTCTCTAATGACCAATGATGAACATTTTTTCATGTATTTATTTGCCATTCATGTTTCTTCATCTGAGAACTGTGTGTTCATCTCAGATGCCCATTTTTCGATTGGGTGTTTGAATTTCGGGGCTCTGATTTTTTTAATTCTTTATAAATTCTAGACGAAGTCCTTTGCCTGAGGGACAGTTCACTGAGTTTTTTCCCAGCCTGTGGGTTTTCTTTTCACTCTGCTAGAGATTTCTTTAGGCATGCAGAAACTCTTCAATAGGATGTGATTACAGTTATTGATTCTGGGAAGTATTTCCCATGCAGTTTGGTTCTTGTTCATGAATTCTCTACCAACCGCTATGTATTCAAGATTTTTACCTACTTGGTATTCCAACGGAGTCAGTGTTTCTGTTTTAATATTTAGATCTTTGATCCACGTAGATTTTATTTTAGCATGTGGTAATAGGCATGGGTCTAATTTTAGGTTTTGGCATAGGAATAGCCAGTTTTTCCAGCACCACTTATTAAAGAGACTATCATTCTTCCAGTGAACATGCTTGGCCCCTTTATCAAAGATAATGTGATTGAGTGTGTTTGTAGTTGCATCTTCTAGACCATTCCATTGATCTTCAGGTCTGTTTTTATACCAATACCATGTTGATTTTATTATGACAGCTTTGAAGTATAACTTAAAGTCAGATTGTGGTGTCTCCTGCCTTGGCTTTGCTGCTTAGAATTGCCTTTGCTATTCTAGGTCTCCTCTGATTCCAGATGAATTTTACGAGTGATGTCTCTATATCTATGAGGTATGTTAGTGGTAATTTCTTTGGGATTGTACTGAACCTGTATAACAATTTTGGGAGAATGACCATTTTCACAATATTTATTCTTCTTATCCATGAACAAGGGATATCTTTTCTTTTTCAGGTATTATAATGTTCCCTGTACAACTCTTTTACATCTTTCATTAGATGAATTCCTAAGTATTTCATTTTCTTTTGGATGCAAGTGTGAAGGCTGTGGCTTTTCTTATTTCTCTCTTGGTGAGTTTGTTGTTAGTATATCAGAATGCTATCAATTTTTTAGTATTGACTTTGTATTCAGCTACATTGCTGAATTTATTTAATATATATAGGAGTCTTTCAATGGAGTTTTGGGGGTGTTCTATGTAGATTATCATGTCTTCTGCAAATAATGATAATTTAACTTCTTCTTTTCCTATCTTTACTCCTTTTATTTCTCTCTCTTGTCTAATTGATCTGGCTAGTATTCCCACTACTATGTTGAATAGGAGTGGTGATAAGGGACATCCTTGTCTTGTGCCTGATTTCAAGGTAAAGGGTTTCAGGTTTTGACCATTTAATATGACACTGGCTGTTGGTTTGTCATAGATGGCCTTTTTCATATTGAGGTAAAGAGCATCTATTCCAATTCTCTATAAGGTTCTAATCATGAATGGGTGTTCGATCTTATCTAAAGCTTTTATCTGCATCTATAAAAATGATCATGTGACTTTTACTTTTGGCTCTATTGATATGGTGGATTACATTTATTGATTTACATATGTTGAACCATCCCAGAATGCCTGGGATGAATGCCACTTGGTCATGGTGTGCAATCTTCTTGATGATTTGCTTCATCCTGTTTGCCAACATTGTATTGAGAATTTTTACATCTGTGTTCATTAGGGAGATTGTCCTGTAGTTCTCATTTTTGTTGAGTCTTTCTCAGGTTTTGGTACTAGAGTAATATTTGTTTCTAGGAATGACTTAGGGAGAATTGCTTCCTTTTCAATTTCATTGATGGTTTTGAGGAATATTGGCATTAATCTTCTTTGTATTTCTTGTAGAATTACACTGTGAATCCATCTGGGATTAGGCTCTTCTTTTTTGGTAGGGACTTGATTACATTTCCAATTTCATTAATAGAAATTGGGTTATTCAGCAGTTTTATATCTTAGTGATCCAGTTTTGGTGGTTCATATATTTCTAGGAATCTCTCCATTTCTTCTGTGTTATTGAACCCATGAGAATAGAGGTTTTCAAAATAGTTGTTCATGATCTTCTGTATTTCCACAGGGTCGGTAGTGATTTCACCTTTTTAATTCTGTGTTGTGTGAATTTGAATCTTTTCTTTCTTTTTTACATTAGATTGGCTAGGGGATTATTAATTTTATTTATTCTTTCAAAGAACCAACTCTTTGATTCATTTGATTCTTTGTATTGTTTTCTTAGTCTCTATTCCATTAATTTCTACTCTGATCTTTATAATTTTCTCCCTTCTTTTGGCTTTGGGTTTGGCTTGCTCTTCTTTTTCTAGCTATTTGAGGTTTAATATAAGGTTGCTTATTTGTGTTTGTTCTGTTTTCCTAATGTGGGAACTCAGTGCAATAAATTTTCCTCTGAGGACTGCTTTCACATGTTCTTGTAAGTTGTATTTGTATTTTCATTTGCTTGTAGATATTACTTAGTTTCTTCTTTCATTTCCTCTGTGACCCACTGATTACTCAATAGTGTATTATTCAGTTTCCATGTGTTTGTGGGTATTTTACAATTTCTTTTATCATTAATTTCTAGTTTCTTGGCACGATGATCAGATAACATGCATGGGATAATTTCAATTCTTTTGCATTTACTTAAATATGTGCTGTGGGTTAGTATATGGTCAATTTTTGAGAACGTGCTATACACTGCTGAGAAGAATATATATTCTGATGTTGTAGGATGAAACACTCTGTATACATCTATCAAATCCATTTGTTCACAGGTGTGATTCAGTCCTGTTATTTCTTTGCTGATTTTCTGTCTATTTGATCTATCCTTTGTGTCAATGGTGTGTTAAGGTCTCCTGTTATAATTGTGTTATTGCCTATTTGATTTTTCTTTTCTGGTAATACTTGCTTTGTATAGCTGGGTGCTCTGGAATTTGGTGCATATATATTTAAAATTTTTATCTCTTCCTCTTTAACTTTCACCTAACTAGTATGTAGTGACCTTCTTTGTCTCTTTCGACCATTCTTCGTTTGAAGTTCACATGGTATGCAAACAGAATAGCTACCCTCACTTTTTCTGAGTTCCTGTTGCATGGAGTATTGTTTTCCATTCTTTGAATTTCAGTCCATGAGTTGCCTTTTGGGTTAGATGGGTTTCTGGCAGGCAGTATATGGTTGTATTTTGTTTCTTGTTCCATTCTGGCAGTCTGTTTCTTTTAATTAGTGAGTTGAAGCCATTTACATTAATAGTTATAGCTGTCATAAATTGGTTTATTGTTGACATGTTATCTTTCTGATGTTGTATCTTAAATTTCTATTCTATTTAATTGTCTGCCTTGCTTAGTGGTTTTTTCCTATGTGTATCTACATTGTCTTTCAGTATTCTTTGTAGGTTTGGTTTGGTGATCATGAAGTTCTTTAGCTGTTCTTTGTCATGGAAGTATCTTATCTCTCCATCCATTTTGAAGAACAGTTTTGCAGAGTACATCAGTCTGGGTTGTAAGTCATTTTCCTTTAGGATCTGAAACACTTTGCTCCATGCTCTTCTTGATTTCATTGTTTGTGTTGAGAAGTCTGCTGTGATTCTGATAGGTTTTCCTTTATAGGTGATCTGTCTTTTCTAACAGCTTTTAATATTCTGTTCTTATGTTGGATTTCTGTGATGGTGATATTTATATGTCTGGTTGTAGTTTTGTTTTGGTTATGGCTATTTGGAGTTCTATATGCTTGACTAATCTGTATGTCAGTTTCCATAATCACGTTTGGGAAGTTTTCAGCTATTACTTCTTTAAATAGCCTTTTGATATCATTAGTGCTGTCCCCTTCTTTTTCATTTATGCCTATTAATCTTATGTTGTTTTTCTTTGCATCATTTTGAGGCTGTTTAATTGTTATTTCCTGATTTCTTGTTATTTTTAGAAGATCTTTCCTTTTCTGTTCACTAGCTGCAATCTTATCGTTGAGGTCTGAGTTTCTATCTTCACTTTCATTGAGCTGGTATTGGCAACTTTGAATAGAATTTTTGGTTTCCTGTATATCTCTTTTGTTCTGCTTCATGTATACTGTTTGTTTCTTAAACTGTTCATTCAGGGATTATATTGTTTTTCTTTTTTCCTCTAATTTTTTTAGCTATGTCTTTGTTAGATATGCCCAGTTTTTCTTTCACTACTTTTATCATTTCTTCTTTTACCTGGGAGATTATTTCTGATTTGAGTTCCCTCATATATTCCCATTCTTGCTTCTTTATTTCAGTTGATATCATTTCAGGCATTTCCGATGTATGTATCATGTATTTTCTTCCATGTACATGGCTCCTAGGTTTTATTGGGATGGCCTGGAGGTTTTAGATTGCATTTTGTTCTTTTGTTTTGTCATTTTCCTATATTTCTATGTTTCCAGTGGTGTTCCAAAGCTTTCACTAGATGTGTTGAAAATCACCTCCTGTGCCCTCCCCTACAGGACTCACATGGCTTTGGTTTCCCTTGCATGTTGGGCCTGGCTCCCCTGGTTGAATTCATGGTTTACTCAAGCCTGCAGAACCTCTGGAGCCTAGTCCAGTGTCCTATGTGGCTGGGCCTGCACCTATGTTTATGCACTCCATGGTTATTTCTTTATTTGATATGAATTTAGTCCACCTCTGCAATCAAACTTTTAAGAGTTCCATTCTTGCTGTAAAGTTCAACTCTAGTGTGCCCTCTGAGACTCAAAGCAACTCTTACCTATGAAACACAAAAAGAAATTACACTCCCAAAATACAATGATTCAGGGTAAATATTTCCATTCCAAAATAGTAAAATAGCAGGATAGAAAGGAAAAGGACAAAGGCAGCAATGACACCAAGCTAGACAAATATTAAATAATGCAGCTTTGTGTATACCACCCACGTTTGGCAAGATGTAACCTCCAAAGGAGTACCCCTGTCTCTGTAGCATTGCAAGCTGTAGCCTGTATGATGCCATTTTTGTTCAAGTTTTGTTTACTGTCTATGGTTTTCCTCAACAGATAACCCAGACTCCAGTCATCTCCAAATTCCTGGCATCTCTAATGTACTTTTTTCTTTGTTCTCACAAATTTATACACTTCCATCACAGAATGACACTTACTGGATTCTCAGGCCTTCTTCTGAAATATGAGTGGAATTCTCTTTGACTCCACATCTCTTGTTAGCTTAATGCCTACAAAATCAGCACTGAATGGATGACATGAACTTCTACAATTAGCTTTAAAATAGCCTTATAATCTTGCATCATGACTCCAAAACCTTTGAATGTCTAGGTGACTGAATTCCAGAAAACTGTTTCCAATGCTGTCCTGGGTCACTTTAGTCAAAGAGAAGACTTTAACCTTTGAACTTTGGAGCCTTTGAGGGTAGAATCTACTGATTCATGTGATGCATTCAAGGCATCTTTCCTATGTCATGTGATAAAATACTTGGATATAGTTTAATGCTAACTTTTTCATCAGTCATGCTCTTCTTTATTCCAAATTTGTAGGTATTTATTCTTTAGTAAAACTGAAATCCTTTCAAATGGCATTTTTGCTCAAGATTCTCAACAAAGACCTTACCAAGAGATGTAACAGCCTGAATGTTGAGCTACCATGAAATTTCCTCCACCAGGTTAGTCTGCAACTGTTAATCTTCTGTCAAGTTTCAGGACAGATGCAAAATACAAACTTTTATGTCAGGACATAACATGCATGGCCTCAAGTTTCAATGTCAATATAGCCTTTTTTCCCACCAGAAACTGCTTGAGTATGATCTTTACTGTGTACATTTAGGTCAGCACTGTGGTCTTCTGAGCTTTGACTAGAATTGCCCATAAAGTTTTCCAACAGCATTCTTCACCTTGTCTATGCAGCATTTACAAACATTTACAAACCCCTCCTATAAGCTAGTTCCAATGGCTTCTCAACCACATGATTATGTTTAGTCACTCCTTTGGTACCAGAATATATCTTATTCAATTTCTGATCATTTGAATGAAATACCTGTCTACAGCCATATCACCCTGAAAACACCCAATCTTGTCTGATCTCGGAAATTAAGCAGGTTCGGGTCTGGTTAGCACTTGGATGGGAGAGTGAAATACCTGATACTCACAACTCAAAGGAGGAGAAGTTTCTTTTGGTTCATGATTTTTGAGGATTCAAGCTATTGTTTACTGGTTCAGAGGAAGGAAGGGCATAGTGAAAGTATCTAGTGAGTGACAATTGCTTACACCATAGCTATCTGGAAGCAGAGAACAAAGGAAAGAGCCAGGAAAGGAGATGCACCCTTTCAGGTCACATCTCCAGCAATCCATCTGTAGCTAGACCCCATATTCTAACTACATTCAACTACTGAACTTTATTAGCAAATGAATCCAGTAATGAATATAACACACTCATTATCCAGGCACTTGCCAAAAGCATAACCTCTGAGTGTGTGAGGGTTTTATTAAACGTTCTACATTTAAACCAAATAATGTTAAGTGCGTGTTGGGTAGAGAATATTAAACCACTGGTAAGCCTAGTCAATGGCTTTATCAGATTCCCCTAAATCAGCACAGACTAAGCCGGCAGAACACTCTGCATAGACTAAGAACAAAATAATGTACTTGTCTGTCCTTATTTGTGACTTGTGGTTCTCATCTGAAATCCTGTGAGCCTCTTACAAGATTGCACAATGGATAATGTCAAACTTGTTCCTATAAGTGTTCCTATGAGACAGATTCAAGCTGACCTAAAGAGAACATTCCTAGAGCAATTGTGTTTTACTTATTAACCTCTAACAACTTCAAATCTTCATATAGACCACAGACTTTTACACTGGCAGCATAATTAGTATTTTGCAAACTGGGCCATTGTCTCCTTGACACTATACCCTATTCAAATAGTCTCTTTTGTACTTATTCTATTGTTCATAAATTATTTTACTACATGCATCAATGGCGTTTCATTCATTATCCTCACAGCATATGATTTCTAATTTTTTATATTTGCAAGTAATGTTAGGATATCTATAAATATGAATTTCCTTGAAATTCATAACAGATGAAAGTTTTAATGAAAGGAAGTAAAGAAATTTAAAGGTTTGTTTTGTTGAATTTAAAATTTAGTGATCAAGATACATTAGATTTCAATCACCAGATAATTATATTCAAATATTTATTTATATTTAAATATCTGTTTCATATTCCTAAGTCTACTTTGCATTTGTGTGCATATTATTTCATACCTGTTAATAAAATATTGACTATTTATTTTTTTAAAAAAGCAAACAGAAAAAAGATAGATATAATACAGAATTTCAAAAAATAAAAAAGTAATGAATTAAAGTAGTAAGTTGTCTCAGAACTAGTTGTTATGGTTACAAAATCAATATAAAAGTGTGATCAATCAAATGACAGAAAAAACTTTTTTTGGTGAACTGAGAGATTAGCAGTATAATTATCTATCTAGTATATATAATCATACATAAATTTATATATGTTTACCACCATACCTAAAATCTTTTCCTTTTTTCCTTTTCCCTACCCCAGTAGTTCTGTCATTTTGAGCACTTTCTTTCCCTTTCATTATTACAATATCTATTGTATATCTTGGATCTTACTACTCTTTCAGAATTTTATTTTTTATTATTTTTTGTACTATGGAACAATAAAATATTTATAAATGTGAGTTTGATTTTTTTCACTTATGATTATGGTATCAAGTTGCTTACATTGACCTAGAAGACTCAAGTTATCTTCTTTATAGCTCAGTAATCTTCCATTGTATAAAAACATTACATCTTTTTATCCATTCTGTGGTTTATGGACATTTTGGTTGCTTCCAAGATTTCCCTATTACAAATTGTGCTGCTATAAACATGAGGGCACATATTTTGCTGTGGCATGACATTTCCAATTTTTCTGGGAAAATATTCAGAAGGAGAATAGCTGTATTAAATGGGGATCCAATCCTAGATAATTGAGAAATCTCCACACTGATTTCCACAGTGGTTGCACCAGTCTACACTTCTACCAGCAGTGGAGAAGTGTTCCTTTTTCCCCATGGCCCCATCAACATTTGCTATAGCTTGATTTCTTGAGGCAGCCATTCTTTCTGGAGTGAGACAGAATCTCAGTGTTGCTTTAATTTGAATTTCTTGAATGACCAGAGATATTTAGCTTGTCTTCCTGTATTTCTTTGCCATTTGTGTTTCTTCATCTGAGAAATGCATGTTTACTTCAGATGCCCATTTTTTGATTGGGTCTTTGAATTTGTGGGTCTGATGTTTTTCAGTTCTTTAATAAGCCTAGTCAATGGCTTTATCAACACCATTTAATAAGTCCTTTGTCTAAGGGACAGCTGGCTAAAACGCTTTCCCATTCTGTGGGTTCTCTCTTCACTTTGCTGGTAATTTCTTTTAAAGTACAAAAATATTTTAATAAGACAAAGTCCCAGTTGTTGATTCTGGAAAGTACTTTCTATGCAGCTTGCATTTTGTTCATGAACACTTTGCCTACACCTATGTCTTCAAGACTTTGACCTACTTTCTCTTCCAGTAGATATAGTGTTTATATTTTAATATTTAAACTTTTGATCTATTTTGACATTAGTTTAGTGCATGGTGATAAACATGGGTCTAGCTGTAGTCTTTGGCATGTGGAAAGCCAGTTTCTCCAACATAATTTAATAAAGAGGCTATCTTTCTTCCAGTGAACATATTTAGGCCATTTGTCAAGGATAAGGAGGATAAGTGTCTTCATAGATGTGTCTGAATCTTTTAATCTGTGCCACTGATCCTCAGGTTTTTTTTCTTTTACCAGAACCATGCTGCATTTATCACTGTATCTTAATAGTATAATTTCAATTCTGGAACTGTGACACCTCCTGCCTTGCCTTTGTTGCCCAGTATCGCCTTTGCTATTCTAGATCACTTATGTTTCCAAAATGATCTCAGGAATCTGTAAGATCTGTTAGATATGTTATTGGCATTTTGATAGAAATTGCATTAAATTTCTGTAACAGTTTTTGGAGTATGGCCATTTTCTAAATATTGGTTTTCCTAGAGAATAGTAAGACATATCGTTCTGTTTTCTGATATCCTTTTTAATCTCTTTCTTTAGAGTACTATAGTTTTCAACATATAGGACTTTTAAATACTTTGCTAGGCTAATTCCTAAGTATTTCATTGTTTTGGATGTTATTGTGAAAGGTGCTCTTTCCATATTTTTCAGTGAGTTTGTTGTTTGTGTACAGGAATGCTATTGATTTTTGAGTGTTGATTTCGTATCCAGCTAAACTGCTGAATTTGCTTATTAACTCTAGTAGTCTTTTGATAGAGTTTTTGGGATCTTTCCTGTAGAGTATCATGTCATCTGCAAATATTGATAATTGAACTTCTTCATTTCCTATTTTTATTCCTTTTATTTCTCTTTCTTTTTTCTAATTGCTCAGGCTAATGACTCCAGAACTATATTGAATAGGAGTGGTGATAATGGACATCCTTGTCTTGTTCCTGATTTTAGAGTGAAAATTTTCAGTTTTTGTCCACTTGGTGTAATGTTGGTTGTTGATTTGTCATAGATGATTTTTATCAAATTAATGTAGATACCATCTATTCCAAGTTTCTGTAGGTTATGTATCATGAACAAGTGTTGAACTATATCAAAATCTTTTTATGAGTCTATTGAGATGATCATGTGATTTTTATCTCTGGTTCTGTTGATGTGATGTATTACCTTTATTGTTTTGCAAATGTTAAACCATCCCTGTATTCCTAAGATAAATGCCAGTTGGTCATGATATATAAGCTTTTGAATGATTTGCTGTAGTCTATTTGCAAGTATTTTATTGAGAATTTTTGCATCAATGTTCAAAAGGGAGACTGGCCTATAATTCTCCTTTTTGGTTGTGTCTTTCTCTAGTTTTTGTGTCAGAGTAATATTTGCCTCCAGGATTGAGTTAGGAAAAATTTCTACCCTTTCAATTTCATTGAAAACTTTGATGAATATTAAATCTTCTCTAAATTTCTTATAGAATTCAGCCATAAATCCATCATGATCTGGGCTTTTCTTTATTGGAAAGTTTTAAATAATATTTTGAATTTCAGTATTTTGAATTGATACCATGTTATTCAAACTTGGTATATCTTCTTGATTCAGCTTTGGTAATTCATATGTTTCCAGAAATTTGTTCATTTCCTCTGTCTTTTTCACCATATATGAGTAAAGATTTTCAAAGTAGGTATTCATGATCTTCTGAAATTCCCTCTTTTCATTTCTTATTGCATGAATTTGAGTTTCTTCTTGATAAGGTTGGATAGAGTTTTATCATTTTTGCTTATTTTTTCAAGAACCAGCTCTTTGCATAAAATTAATTCCTGTATTGCAATTAATTAATTCTTGTATTGTTTTCTTAGTCTCAGTTGCATTTTTTTCTGCTTTGATCTTTATAATATCCTCTCCTCTATGAGCTTTGGGCTTGACTTGCTCCTGTTTTTCTGGAAGCTTGAGGTGTAACAATAAGTTTTTTTTTATTTGTGCTCATTCTATTTTCCTGATGTGACAATTCATTGCTATATATTTCCCTCCTAGGACCACTTTCATTGCATACCACAAATTTTGGTATATTGAAACTTCATTTTCCTTGAATTGTAGGTATTATTTAATTTCTTCTTTAATTTCATCTGTAACCCATTGGTTGTTCAAGAAGTTATTTAATTTCCAGTTTATATAAATTTTATATATAAATTTAAGAGTTTCTTTGCCATTAATTTCCAATTTCAGTGCACTGTGGTTACATAATATGCATAAGATACTTTCAATCTCTTTGCATTTACTTAAGAATGTTCTATCAGCTAATACATGGACTGTTTTGGAGAATGTCCCATGTGCAGTTGAGAAGAATGTGTATTCTGATATTGTTGTATAGAACACTGTAAATGTCTAATACATCCATTTGTTCACAGGTTTGGTTGAGTTCTATTTATTTGCCAAGGTTTTGTCTAGTTGATTTATCTCCTTGTGGCAAAGGGCTACTAAGATCCCCTACTATAATTGTTTTATTATGTATTTGTTTTCCCATGTCTATTAGAGTTTGCTTTATATAGTTGGGTTCTCCTATGTTTGATGCATATACATTTATGATTTTTTGTTCTTCCTCTTGAATTATTACCCTAACAAATATATAGTGACCTTCTCTATCTCTTTTAATCATTTCTGGTTTGAAGTTTATATTTTATGCAAACAGAATAGCTACCCCTGCTTTTTTCTGGGTTCCTGTTGCATGGAATATTAATTTTCACCTTTTGACTTTTAGATTATGAGATTACTTTTGAGTCAGATGTGTTTATTGTATGCAGCATATTATTGGATCCTGTTTCTTGATCCATTCTGTCAACCTATTTATTTTAAATGGTGAATGGAGGCCATTTACATTGATGGATATAACTGATATGTATTGGCTCAACTTTGTCATTTTACTATCCTGTTGTTGTTTTCCTGTTTTTCCCCTTGTTTAATTGCTTGCCCTGTTTGGTGATTTCTTTCTGTTGTTGTTCTGGAAATTGTAGTCATTTTTATCTTTCCATATAGGTCTTTCAGTACTCTTTCTAGAGTTGATTTGTTGGACATGAATTTCTTCCATTGTTCTTTGTCATGGAAGTATCTTGTTTCTCCATTAATTTTCAAACAAAGTTTTGCAGGGCACATCAATCTGAGTTGAAAATTGACATGAAACTCTTAATCCAAGTTCATCTTAACTTGAGGGTTTGTGCTGAGAAGTCTGCCATGATTGTAATAGGCTTTCCTTGATAGGTGAGTTGTGTCTTTTGTCTAATAGCTTTTAGGATTCTGTTTTCATAGTGAATTTCTGGGATCTTAGTTATTATGTGTCTGTGTGTAGATTTCTTTTGGTTATGACTGTATGACATTCTATATGCCTCAATTATCTGTATATCTGATTGATTTCCCACATTTGGAAATTTTCTGCTGTTACTTCTGCAAGTGGTTTACTGTTGCCATTTGCATTTACTCTTGAATGTTCACTGATGCCTATTAGTCTTATATTTCTCACTTTGCATCATCTTGGAGTTGTTGAATTGTGATTTCATGCTGTCTTGTTATTTTTAAAAGTTCTTTCTTTTCATAATTGCTACCTGTGCTCATGTCCTCAAGGTCCAAAATTCTGTCATGAGCTTCATTCAAACAGTTTTGCCAGCTTTCAAAAGAATTATTTTATCTCTTGGATATCTCTTTGAATTTGTTTCATGCATTCTACTTCTTTTCTGTATTGTTCATTCATGGTTTCCATCATGTTCCCATGCTCCTGTAGTTTTTTTATCTATATCTTCTCTAGATATGCTGAGCAACTCCTTTATTTAAGTTGTTATTTCTTCCTTTTTGTGAGAGATTTTTTTTCTGATCTGATTTGCTCTATAGCCTCATGGATTTATTTCTTTTCTTCACTTGCTATGTTTTCAGAAATTTCAGGTGTGTTACTTTTAATGTCCTCTATTTCTATGTCTCCTGTATTTGATCCTCATGGACTGGATGTTTGAGATTGTATTTTGCTTTTTCATTTTGTTATTTTCACTTCTTGGATTAGTATTTTGCTCTTTTCGATCACACTGGTCTCAACTTGCATTGTGTGTGTCTTAGGGTCCTACTGTGTGGCTGAAATTTGTGAAATTGCTGGGTCCCACAATGAAGGGGAGAGGTCAGTCACATGAATTCCTCCTGCAGTGCCTGTTGAGTCAGTCATATATTTTTCCTATGCTGACTAGTCTAGGATTATTGATGTAAGTCAACCTTTAGCTTCTACTGTTACTACACCTTCAGGCTCTTCCAGGTCACCAGATCTACCTGGCTGTAGTATACACCTCAGCTGTGATTCTACTACATCACTGGGTGTCTCACTGTCCCTTTTGAATACCTCCAGGTTGAGGAAGGCCTTTCTGGCACTGTCTTCAACTTACCTGGTGTTCCCTGTGTGGAAGAAGGACTCGCCAATATTCTTGCAAGCCTTGTCAAGGTCCTGCAGCTGGGGAGGAGTCCAATGTTGCTCCTGTTTATCCACTGAGGTCCTTTATTTGAGTTGGAAACTCATCACACTGTCACATGCCCATTGAGGTCCTCTGCATGGTTGAGATGTTGCTGAGGCTTTCACCCAAGGTTCTGCAGGTGGGGAAGCATCACTAGTTGTCCATGGGCTGCTTTTGTCTTTTGGGTGGGAGAGGGAAGGTGATTGATGATCCCACCAACCCTTAGGTCTGTGGAGCAAGGAAGGGGTTAGGTCAATGATCTGATGACCCATAGGTCTGTGGAGCAAAGAAGGGGGGTCAGGCAGATGTCTGCCAATTGCTAGATCCATGGAGTGAGGAGGAGGGCAAGGCAAAATTCCAGTAACTCTTAAGTCTATGGAGGGAGAAGGAAGGGTGAGGCCAAAATCTGTGGATGCCTAGGTCTGCAGAGGAAGAATGGAGGTTGAAGTTAGGGTTAGGGTTAGGGTAGGCTATCTCCTTCTAATATGTTTTAATTTTGTGTATATGTATGTACATATTACAGAGTCTGCCAAAAAATGTACATGTACTTCAGAAAAAGAAAAAAAATAGTAAGGTATTCTTACAATAGAAGGTGTTATAGTCACATAGGAGACCCTATAGGATGACATACATTACAGAAAACTCACTATATTCTAGGCCTTTAGAGAAGAAATTGAAAATGCATGTGCATCAATCCCAATGACCAATGTTATCCAAGCAGCAGTTCACTTTACTCCAAGCAGCAGTTCACTTTACTAATAAATGTCTGGAAGTGAATGGTGACTTTGATTACTTCTTGTTATTGTAGTGGCCAAAGTTAACTTGCATTGATATTATGATATCTCAATAAATTTAGTATTAAAATATTTATGCAGTTTTTTCTTTTCCTGAAGTTTGTATACATTTTTTGGTGAATGCTGTATATGTACAATATAAAATATTATTGCCACTGGTCATTTTCTAAATTTTCTTATTCATTTTAATACTTTCATCCAATTGATTTTTCCTAGATTTTCTAGGTAGACAATCATATTAGCTGTAATAAATAATAACTTTTCTTCTTTCTTTAAAATATATTTTTGGCTGGGGATTTAGCTCCATGGTGTAAGTGCCTGCCTGGCAAGTGTGAGGTCATGAGTTCAATCCCTGGTACCAAAAAAAAAAAAATGGATAAAACGTATTTCTCTTTTTCTGCTTCTCTTAATTGACTTGTATTCTCAGGAAAAATAATTTTTTTAGTAGTAAAGTATCATTTTTAGTCATATGTTTAAATGTGTTGAAATTTAATATTTCAAGTAATGTTTTAGGTTAAATTTTAGTTTTATGAAAATGTCAGTTATAAGTTTAGAATAAACTTCTTCAGTGCCAAAAACATAAATAAATAAAAGTACTAGGAATACTTCTTGAGAAAAATAATACAAGTGAACCATTCTTAGATTTTGCATGCAGGTAATATGTAGGATGTCATTTAGTAAAAGTGTCTCAAAGTACTTTCATAGACAAAAAATATTTATTAATGATCTACTTTCTAAATTTAAACATATATATTTATCTATATTGTTTTATTTTATTATATCTGATGGTATGGGTAACCATTTTAAAGTTAACCAGGCATATTGTGGTAGCCATCATTAATTTCTATTTTTCTTGTTTTGAAACCAGTATATATTTTATCATTTCATCTTGATTGATTTTATTCTGTTGTGTTTTTTATTTTATTTTATTATATCTGATGGTATAGATGGCTACTTTGAAGGTAGCAAAAAGCCTTATGGCTGCCATTGTTGATTTCCTATTATCTTGCTTTGATGTTCTGTATCATGTTCACTGTTTGGTTTTGATTGGCTCTATTGTGCTTTATTTTGTTTGGTTTTGTTCTCTTTAAAATAATAAATAAATCTATATTACACACATAATAAAAATATGTATATATATATATATATATACACTCATAACATGTTTTCCATATTTTAGGTAATTAAATTGTTAAGCTTAGTAACCTCTACTTTAAAGAATCTTATGCACAATTAGTACTTGTTGATTGCTTGCCCTTAGTTAAAAATTCAGTAAATTTTTAAATAATCATGACCATTGACACTCACTAAACTCAAAATCATGTGAATAGATACAGCACAAAAAGCAAAGCAAAAAGAGAAAAAATTAACTCCATTTATTGGCTTCTGTGGTGTATATTATTCTAAGTGCCCATTTGGTTTAATTACTCCTTGTCACATCAGTACAGTTAAATTTTGTTCCATACTATCATCTCAATTGAAATTAAAGAGTTTTTTCTTTATGTTTCAATAGGTACTTCAAATTTTCTACATATTTTAATTTCTCTTAATGTAAATAATTTCATTTTCTAAAATGGAGACACCAATGTTTTCAAACAATAAATGTGGCCAAATAAATGAAATGATCAATGGATTTGTGTTCAAAGAGCTAGTTTTTCTGTTCTTTCATTTAGAACATATATTTATGTATAAAATGGCTACAGTTACAAAACAAATTGAGGTTCTAAGGAAAGTCCCTATTTGTACCATTATTGTTCTACTTTGTTTTTCACTGTTTTAGTTGAGGAATACAGGAATATCATTGAAATATCATTCAATGATTGTAAGAATCAAAATGATAAAGGATATTTAGTTTTTTAATATGTCCATACAGCTTTAACTACCTTTTCTTAAGTTGGATCAGGAAATTAATATTGAACTGTAATATTCCTCTTTAAAAACTGCAATCAACATTCTGGCAGTGTTTTAAAATTGATATGTAGTTCATGTGCATCCATAAGGTATAGTTTGCTTGTTTGTCTGCTTGTGTTCATTCTTTAAAGTCTTGTCTTTTGTTTGAATCTCTCCTTCCCTCTATTCTTTTCTTCTTCTTCCTCTACTCCTGATCTGAGAAGATTCAAGGTTATAGATTTTGATGTAGTTGGCTAAAATTCTATATTAATTTATTTTTTCTATTATTACCATAAACTGATTGAAGATCTCATCATTTAGCTGCTGATGTGATGATGATGCATACTGACTTGGAATGATGTGAGGATTTGAGGGGGTGAGTGGAGGTAGGTAACCCAAAGAATGAGAAAAGGGAAGAGGAAAGTGATGTTAATTTCACATTCTACTTTTTTTAAAAGTGGGGGGCTCTTGTGGAAAATGAAATATGCTGGGAGCCCTGAATACTACTTTAATGTCTATTGAAAGCTTAGTGTGTAACGGTAAAGTCATTTCATCTAAAACAAACAAGCAAACAAGCATACACAACATCAACAACCAAGTTAAAAAAAACCCAAGGGACTTTTCATCCATTCAGGCCATTGAAATGTAAATTCCATAAGAATAAAATTTTTTCTTTTTTTTCCTTTGATGTATCCCCAGAACCCAGCAGTGTTTGACACAATATAAATTCTCTATAATTATTTGATGAATGAGTAAGATTCCTTACAACTTTATCTTTCAAGCAGCTTGTTGTAAAACATACACAAACAGAGCAGTATGGCAAATGAAAATGTAAACTAGGTACTATAGTTTAAATTTAGATGGCCCTCAAAACCTTGTGTTCTTACAGATGGGGTTTTTTGGAGGTAGCTGGATGGTGAGTGTGCAACACTAGATTATAGGTGTATAAATGGATTAGTTCATGGAATGGATTGGCATAGTTCTAGGTGTGGTTGACTGTACTTACTGAAGACAGAAGACCTACCCTGGGTATGGGTGGGACCAGCAAGTGGGTCTGTTGTCTGGGTAGAATGGAAAGGGTAAAAGGGAAGGCAGGCTTACTGCTGTGTGCTTTCAGCCTGCTCTTCCATGGACTATTTGTCCTTTGCCTCACTGGCATATGTTGGTGCCAACTATTGACTGAAATCTTCAAAAACGTTGAGTGACAACAAGCCTGTCCTCCTTTAACTTGTGAGTGTTAGTTACTTTGTTTTAGCAATGAAGAGGTATCTAAGACACTAGGGGTTATAAAGTGTGTTTCTTCCTCTGTTCCTGCACACATGTCTCTAGCATCTTCAAAGACAATAGTTATTGTGGTGCCTGGAAGTTAGTTGCCTAAGGATTTATATGTCCTCTTCTATGTTGCCACAAAAGAATTGTACTTGAAAAGAGGCATTGTGCTCAGAAAACCTAGTTTCTAAACCTGGATTTTTTAGTAATTAGCTGTGTGATTTTGGCGAATTCATTTAAACTTTTCAGAATATGGACTTTCCTCTTTGTGTGTAAAAACATTAGTATTGATTCATTTTCTTTGATTTACACTAATTAATTAATTTATTCATTAATTAAATTTTATGAAATGTAAATGCAAATAAGATTAATAAAATGACTAATACAAGTGCCCGCCCTGCCTCCAAGAACTTAGCGGAAGCCTGCATCAGGTGTAGGATGCCCAGAACCTCCCCACATGGGCCTTCCCTGTCAGCAGGAACTCAGAAGAAGCCTGCATCAGGAATAGGCTGCCCAGAAGCTCCACCAAGGGCCTGCCCTGCCACCTGGAACTCAGAGCAAGCCCACCTCAGGGGTAGGCTACCCAGAACCTCCCTGGTGGGCCTGCCCTGCCATCGGGAAAATTGAGGCCCACCTAAGACTGAAAACTGCCCTGGACTGCTACAGATGGGCCCATGCTCCCACCTGGAATATTAGAAAATCACAGCGGTATCCAGTTAGCGTGAGAAAATTTGGAACTTTGCTGCCAGGTGGTGAACTTTGGACTACACTGGATTGACTGTATCAATGTGGTGAGTATACCCCTAAAATAGAGGTGTACAGGGGATAAAAAGGGCCAGTAGTAAAAACCCCCTCCAACTAACTGTAAGACTTTGGTGTGTCTGAAAAGAGTGTGTGTGATCCCCTCCTACACATAGAAAACACCAGGCAGAGTGAAAATGACAAAATGAAAAAGCAAAATGCAGTCTCAAACATATGGTTCACCAGAAGCAAGTATAGGAGAGATTGAAATAGAGGACCCCAAAAGTAACACACTGGGAGTCTCTGAAAAGACAGTGAGTAAAATAAAAAAAAACTGCATCAGGCTATAGAGGAAATCAAATGAGAAGTAGTCTCCCATGTAAAGATAGAAATAACAACTTTAGTAAAGGAGTTGCTGAATACAGCTAAAGAAGAATGAGAGAAAAAAGTACATGAGCATGGGAAACTGACTGACACTTTGAATGAACAATATAGAAAACAAGCAGAATTCATGAAACAAACTCAAAGAGACATCAAAAAAAACAAAAACAAAAACAAAAAATTCTATTGAAAGTGTGCAAAACTGCCTAAAGGAAGCTGAGGATAGGATTTTGGACCTTGAGGACAGGATCACAGTTAGTGATCAGGAAAGGAGAGAACATTTAAAAATAACAAAGCAACATGAAATGAAAATCCAGAAGCTTCATGATGATGCCAAGAGCAACAATATAAGAATAATGGGCATTAGTGAAGATACAGGAGTGCAGGCAAATGACATACATAAAGTATTTACAGAAATAAAAGCAGAAAATTTCCCAAACATGAGGAAAGAATCTGATGTGCAGATAAGTGAGGCATATAGAACACCAGACAGTGACAATCAACATAAATCCACACCCAGACTCATAATAATTAGGATCTCAGACATACAGCAGAATATTCAAAGCTTTCAGAGAAAAAACACAACTCACCTATGAGAGAAAGCCCATTAGAATCATGGCAGACTTTTCAGCACAAACCCTCAAGTCAAGAAGTTCTTTGAGTGAGGTATTTCAAGCCCTGAAAGAAAACAATCTTCAACCCAGACTGATGTACCCTACAAAAGTTTCATTCAAATTTAATGGAGAAACAAGATACTTCCATGACAAAGAACAACTGAAGAAATTCATGTCCACCAAACCAACCCTAGAAAGAGTACTGAAAGACATACTAGACAGAGATAAAAATGACCACAATCCCCAAAACAACAACAGAAATAAATGAACAGGTAGCATAAGCAATTAAACAAGAGGAAAAGCAGAAAGAAACAACTGGAACATAACATGGCAAAGTTGAGGCAGTACATATCAGTGCTATCCATAAATATAAATGGCCTCAATTCACCTATCAAAAGAAATAGATTGACAGAATGGATCAAGAAACAGGACCCCACAATACGCTGTATACAAGAAACACATCTGACCCAAAAGGAAACTCATAGAATAAAAGCCAAAGAATGGAAAACAGTATTCCATGCAACAGGAACCCAGAAAAAAGCAGAGGTAGATATTCTGTTTGCAGAAAACTTGAACTTCAAACCTAAAATGAATAAAAGAGACAGAGAAGGTCACTACATACTTATTAGTGGTAAAATTCAAGATGAAGAACTAACAATTACAAATATATATGCACCAAATGCAGGAGCAGCCAACTATATAAGGCAGACACTAATGGACATGAAAAACCAAACACACAAAAATACAATTATAAGAGGAGATCTTAACAGCTCATTGTCACAAAGAGATAGCTCAACTAGACAAAAAGTCAGCAAAGAAATAACAGAACTGAATCATACCTGTGAGCAAATGGACTTAGTAGAGGTTTACAGAGTGTTCCACCCAGCCACATCAGAATACACATTCTTCTCAGCTGTGCATGGGATATTCTCCAAAATAGACCATATATTATCCCATAAAATATTCTTAAGTAAATGCAAAGGTATTGAAATCATACCATGCATAATATCTGACCAAAGTGCACTGAAATTGGAAATTCAAGGCAAAAGAAATTGTAAAACCTGCATAAATACATGGAAATTAAATAACAGCCTTTTGAACAACCAATGGGCTAGAGATGAAATTAAAGAAGAAATAAAACAATACCTACAATTCAATGAAAATATAGAAACAACATACTGTAATCTGTGAGATGCAAGGAAAGCAGTCTTAAGAGGGAAATATATAGCAAAAAACTGTCATATCAAGAAAACAGAACAAGCACAAATAAACAACCTAATGCTCCATCTCAAGTGTCAAGAAAAAGAAGAGCAAGCTAAACCCAAAGCTCATAGAAGAGAGGAAATTGTAAAGATTAGAGCAGAAATCAATGAAATTGAAATTAAAAAAAATACAAAGAATTAATGAACCAAAATCTGGTTTTTTGAGAGAATAAACAAAGTTGGCAAACCACTAGCTCACCTTATCAAGAGAAAGAAAGAAAAACCCAAATTTATGCAATAAGAACTGAAAAGGGAGAAATTACTACAGATCCCATGGAAATTCAAAAGATCATGAATACCTACTTTGAAAATCTCTACTCCCATAGAGTGGAAAACACAGAGGAAATGGACAGATTTCTAGAAACATGAACTATCAAAGCTCAACCAAGAAGATAAAGCAATTTTGAACAAACCAATATCAGCTATTGGAATTGAAAATGTAATTAAAAACTTACCAACAAAGAAAAGTCCAGGTCCTGATGGGTTCACACCTGAATTCTACAAGAAATTTAGAGTAGATTTGATGCCAGTACTCCTTAAACTCTTCAATGGAATTAAGGAGAAAGAAATTCTCCCTAAATCATCCCTGGAGGCAAGTATTACTCTGATACCAAAACCAGAGAAAGACTCAACCAAAAAGGAGAACTATGGGCCAATCTCACTAATGAACATTGATGCAAAGATTCTCAACAAAATACTGGCAAATAGAATGCAGCAAATCATCAAGAAGAATATACATCATGACCAAGTGATATTCATTCCAAGAATGCAGGTATGGTTTAACATGTAAATCAATAAATGCTATTCACCACAGCAACAGAGCCAAAAACAACAACAACAACAAGAAAAAGCACATGGTCATCTCAATAGATGCAGAAAAAGCTTTTGACAAAGTCCAACACATGTTCATGATAAAAACCCTTTAGAAACTCAGAATACATGGTGGCTACGTCAACCTTATATAGGCCATCGATGACAAACCAACAGCCAACATTATACTAAATGGACAAAAACTGAAAGCTTTCACTTTAAAATCAGGGACAAGACAAGGATGTCCACTCTCACTACTCCTTTTCAACATAGTTCTGGAAACACTAGCCAGGGCAATCAGACAAGAGAGAGAAATAGAAGGAGCAAAGATAGAAAAGGAAAAAGTTAAATTATCACTATTTGCAGATGACATGATACTCTATATAGAAGACCCAAAAAACTCCATTAAAAACTGTTAGAGGTAAAAAACAAGTTCAGTTGTGTAGCTGGGCACAAAGTCAATGCTCAAAAATCAATAGCATTCCTGTACACAAACAAAAAACTCACTGAGAGAGAAATTATGGAAACACCACCCTTTACAATAACATCTAAAAAAACAAAATACTTCGGAATCAACCTAACTAAAAATGTGAAAGTCCTATATGCTGAAATTTATATTATGCTGAAAAAGGAGATTGAAGAGGATATTAGAAAATGGAAGGACATTCCTTGCTCTTGGTTAGGAAGAACCAACATTGTGAAAATGGCTATACTCCCCAAACTGTTATACAGATTTAACGCAATCCCAATCAAAATACCATTGACATACCTCACAGATCTAGGTAAAACACTCCTAAAATTCATTTGGAAACAGAAGAAACCTAGAATAGCAAAGGCAGTACTACAAAGCCACAGTGATAAAATCAGTCTGGTACTGGCAAAGAAATAGACTTGAGGATCAGTGTACAAGATTAGAAGATGCAAGCACAACTACAAAGACACTCAGCCATCTGATATTTGACAAAGGGGCTAAATATGTCCACTGGAAGAAGTATAGTCTCTTCAATAAATGGTGTTGGAAAAATTGGCTCTGTACATGCTGAAGACTGAAACTCGATCCTTGTATATCACCATGCACAAAACTAAAGTCTAAATGGATCAAAGACCTCAATTTTAAAACAGAAATACTAAATCTACTGGAAGACAAGGTAGGTAGAAGCCTTGGAGACATAGGTGTAGGCAGAGAATTCGTGAACCAAACGCAAACTGCACGGGAAACACTTCAAAGAATCAACAAATGGGATCTCACATTATTGAAAAGTTTCTGCACTTCATAGGAAATCACCAACAGAGTGAACAGAAAACCAACAGAGTGGGAAAAAATTTTAACCAGCAACCCCTCAGACAAAGGACTTGTGTCTAGAATATATAAAGAATTGAAAAACATCAATCCCCCCAAGTTCAAAGACCCTCTCCAAAAATGTGCATCTGAGATGAACACACAGTTCTCAGAGAAAGATATACAAATGGCAAGTAAATACATGAAGAAATGTTTGCCATCGCTGGTCATTCGAGAAATGCAAATTATAACAGCATTCAGATTCCACCTTACTCAGGAAAGAATAGCTGCCATGAAGAAATCAACTGATGGCAAATGTTGGCAAGGCTGCAGAGAAAAAGGAACACTGCTCCACTGTTGGTGGGAATATAGACTGGTGCAACCATTATGGAAATCCATACGGAGAATTCTCAGAAAACTAGGATTGGAAGCCCCATTCAATCCAGTTATTCCCCTCCTGGGAATTTTCCCCAGGGAACTGAAAAGTTCATATATGTGCACCCATGTTCATAGCTGTACAATTTGTGATAGCTAATTCCTGGAAACAACCAAGATACCCATCAACTGCAGAGTGGATGAAAAAGATGTGGCATTTTTATACAATGGAATATTACTCAGCTATAAAAAGGATGATCTTGAGGCCTTCATAGGCAAATGGAGACAACTTGAGACTATTCTCATTAGTGAAATAAATAAGAATCATATTTATAAATATCATATTGTGTCTCTAGTGTAAAAAGTAAATAAGAACTACAAGTGTAATAAAAACAAAATGTGTAATTGATATTGTAAAAAAGAGAGGAAAAGAAAGTGCTCTAAGGGATATAACTGCATGTATGTTTGAGCGTGTAAAATAGATGACCATATTGCTGAATTTTTTTTGGATCTTTGAGCAAAACTCTTTGTAGTCTGACTGTTTGAATATTTACTATGTACCCTTTAACTTTGTAACTTGAACAACTATATCCAAGGTGACAGTACGTAATTTATAAATTACTCATTTCTTATTGGGGTTTTTCTCATTCTCCCTTTTCTTTCTTTCTTTTATAATTCTGTATTGTTGCTACCTTTTTTCTGTTTTGTTTTTTTCTTCTCTTTAAATAAAATTTTAAAAATGTATAGTTGCTATTGTAAAAAAAGAGGAAATAGGAAGCACTATATAAGATATAGCTGCATGTATTTTTATGTGTGTGTGAGATTGATGACCATATTTCTAGGTTCTTGCTGGATTGTTGAAGAGATCTGTTTGCACTCTGACTGCTTTAGTGTCCACTTTGTGTGCTTTAATCCTGTAACTTGAATAACTATTTCTAAAAGAAGAATATGTAATGTATCAACTAGTGATTTCTTGCTATTTATCATCTTTTCTTGAAATTCTGTAATATTTCTACCTTTTTTCTGTTTTTTTCTCTGTAAATAAAAAAATGAAAAAAATGACTAATACAATCATTAAATTGCTACAATTCTGTGGCTATATAAGTAGTTTAATAGATAAAGACATTAAAAAGGAATTGCTAATTTTCTTCCTGAGTTTATCTGTATAATTTTCAATTATATGTAATTCCAGATGAAAAATTACTTATTGTATTAGTTACTTTGATTCTTTCTTTTTTATTCAATTTTTAATCATGTGAATAGAAATTAATTAAACTATTTCACCTATCTGTTTGGCAAATACAAAGTCTTGATTTTAGGGCACAGTAGCTTTTCTGTTGAATATATCATATACATATTTTAAATGCCTAATTGTTATAAACCCACATATTATGTATGAGCAGGCTGTTATAACCAGAGTGTTTAATATCATAGTGCACTTTTGCCATTTTTTTCACACCTAAGGATAGAAAAGAACTGACATTTTCTAAAATGTTCTCTCTAGATTGCCTCTGAGTACAAATGGCTATAGTTTTTCATACTTGTGTGGTATTACAATAGGAAAATATCACTTGATTTTTGTCTGTACTTATGACTTCTACATGCATATTTAATGGGGACTGGAGTGATTGCCATGATCCATGTTACACCTATAGTCCCTTTCTTTGTCCTTGAATGGTTGTACAACGATGTTCTCTGGTGCCTTTTACTACACCGTGCTGTTATTTGCCATTTTAGCCTCACTCATCCATGACCTTGTGAATTCAAACAGAGTCAGTGTGTCTCAGAATGTCACATCACAGCATGTGCAGCTGCAGCTGCAACTACTAATTACCTTATTGTAATGAACCATCACACTTCTTGAGGTTGATTATCAATGGGTTTTTGGTTTTTCCATTTTTGCTCAAGTAAGAAAAATATTTAGTATTAGATTCCATAATGAGACTGAACTTTTTTGCTTAAAGTGCTCTATACTTTTAACTTCAGGTTTGATTTTGCTTATAAAAAGAGTGATTTGTGTTTAGAGAAAGATAAAACATATACATATGCTGCTTATTTTACAATGGCATTATATTCTGATGAATATATTGTAAATTGAAAAGTCAAAAACTTTAATACATGTAACCTGCTGAACACCATAGCTTAACCTAGCTTACCATAGATGTACTCTGTATTTACATCATCCTACATTTATGCAAAACTATTAAAAAAGGGTCATTTTATAATAATTTTGAATATCTCATATACATACATAGATTGGCATTTTGTAGACAAAATAAGTTGCAAAAATGAAACAATATTCAAACAATTTTGACAACACAGTATACTGAGTATTTGTTGTTTATCCTCATGGTTGTATGGATAACTGAAAACTGGGGCTTATTAGTAACCCTTAGCATTTTAAAATGATATCTATCTAAATTTCACTAGTCTGAGGAAAGTTAAAAAATTCAGTTTTAAAGTATTATTTTGATGGAGAGTATTTTGCTTTTGGATTATCCTAAACTTGAGAAAAATCTTAAGTCTATTATAAGTTGAACATTATTTGTATATTGCTACCAGTATTTGGCTTACAGATTCACTTGGGAAGCCAAGGAATTGGCCTAAAATTTTCCAAAACTTGGTAATGATAGTTAAAATATTAAGATTCATGAAAAGAGCACATTGGTTCCTTCATTACCTGAATTTTTTTTACCAGTTGTCTGGGAGGTAAATGAATGTGTTTAGTCAGGATTCAGATCTGGCAAAGGTTTTTAAATCTAAGTCCTATACGTATGTAATTATATATAAAGACTGAAATAAATAAATAATAAAAAGAAGCACATGTGAGTGCTAAACATTAGAGGAGAAAAGAAATTCTAGTTACAGATCAGAGGAGGCATGCAGAAAACAGCCCTTGATGGAAAATAATGTAAACAGATTCAAAGATGAGATAATACAGGATATATGCCATGAATAAGAATAAATTTAGAATATTTTTTCCATTCTCTTGACTACATTTTCCTCATTCAATGACAGAATTTTAACATTAGAAACGTTTTGGATATTTTTCAACCTCTAAGGTACCAGAGCTGACTCTAATTCCTTCTACTCAGAGCAATTTCTTCTGTTAGAATTTGATTTTTCCATCTGTTATTTTCCTCTCAAGTCTTTGTTTTCTTAGAAATGATGATCTTATATTAGCAAAGCCAACCGTTTCATTTCAATGTTTCTAGTTCATCATTCTCAATACATTATAAAATTATGTATATATATATATATATATATATATCATATTCCAATTTCAAAACAAAACAGTTTTCTGTAGCTATGACTTTAACTTTTTCTTCTTTCTTGAAAATTTAAGATTACAAACAGTGAAAAGTGGTTATTGTTACATTCACGCAGAGTTTTACACCACATCATGGTATGCCACACTGTGACGTCCAGGAGTGGACTGAAAGCCATTGCTCAGCTCTGTCATGCCTTTGCTCTAGTGAAACACACAACTCCCAGTGATCCTAAACCCAGCATTGTTGAAAAAACTGCAGAAGCAGTTTAAAATAAAGACAGTTTAGTTTCATAAGGGAGGAGGGAAACAGAGATGAAACATAGCCACTCTGGAGGAGTAGAGAAAATTCAAATTTGAATTACACATGAATTTCTTGTCTGCAGCTACTTTTGCTGAGATCCTTGTCCCACATAGGCTCCTGAAATCTGACTGCCTGGCTCCCTGGCTTGCCTTGTATTCTTACCTAATATTTCTTCAGGTCATGTGATCTTTCTCTGCCCTTTGGTGGAGGGTAAACTTGAAGGGGGATTTATGAATAGGTAATTTTGGGTTAAGGATTAAGTAGAGGCAAGGTTTGCAATTCCTATTCTTATGTTAATTGCACTATCTAGGAATTTACCAGTCCTGAGTTCTTCATTCTTTGCCTTTGTCTTTCTAAGAGCTATATTTTCCTTTCTAATTACTGGAGTCTGGTTGCCAGAGGTCAAAACTTGCTTATTAATTTTTAGCAAAGATCAAGGAGGCATTCATTCTATCTTTTCCTTACATATAGACCCTCCTGTCCCTATATTAGGATTACAGAAAAGGAGACAAATCAGACTTTCAGGCCTCAGAGTGTGACAGGGGCCATGTACTTTGGTTTTAGGTTACAAGGAGTGATCCTACCATTCTGCATGAGCTCAGGTTGGTGGTCTGGAGTGATTAAGGAGGAATGACTCTCCTCAATCACTGGCTGATTAAGGGCTCCTGTGGGTAAAGGAAAGTGATTTCCTCAACCCCCATTGTTTTACCTGGACCAAACCACTGCTAAATAATGTATAAGGCAATGTAGCCTTTTTTTCTGATGGTACTAGGGAACTAGGGCTTGAACCCAAGGTCTTAGCATTGAGTTAGGAACTCAGAGCTTTTTATTTTTTATTGTCTTATTTTAAGACAAGGTCTCACTAAATTACCATGGCTAGAATCAAAGTTTCAATCCTTCTGCCCCAGTCTCCCACAGTGCTGTGGCCCATTAGGTCAATCCTCTAAAAAAAGTCCATACTCCTAAAACCCAACATAACTCCTATACAAGGACCCCTTACAGTTTAACTCTTGAGAAAATTCCTAGCTGCCCTCCACCCTATCAATATTTTGTAGATTGAAGTAAATTGATTTGGTCTTTGAAAGGTTCTTGCCCTAGTATAAATTACTGTACAAATATGGCAGTGGTTTAAAGTGGTGGAAGGCCGAAGTAGGAATGCTTACCACTTCCTGCTTCTTCTTCAGCTCTAATTGCAACTCCCCTTCCTGTTTACACACAAAAAAATTCCAATCAGTTCCTCAAAAGTCATCAATAGCTGTCCCATGTACTGCTTCCAATCAGATGTCATATAACCCTTTGCCTCTCTGTATCTGGTCGAAGGAGATAGCTCAACTGCCATAGGTTGTGTGCTCCTTTCCATGTCAACTCAATAAATCCGTTCTTTTCATTTTGTACTTTTTGCTTCCCAATTACAGCAGGTAACTCTAACAGTGTTTGCCTCTTTTCCGCTAATGGCAGTTAGGGATATTTTGGAGGAAGGAAATATGAGGAATAGTTTATTTATTTATTTGGCGAGTAAGGAAACTATCTGGGGAAAAGGCCTGGGACATAGTATATTGATCAGCCATAATGATAAGAATAAAAACAAGAACAGACAGTGAACTTGGATTTTGGAGCAAGGATGAACTTCTTTTGGAGACATGAAATCTAGTTCCTTTCCTACTAAAGGGAGATGTAGCCACTCCTTAATAAATGCTTGAGTTTTGAGGAATTTAGTATAAAATGAGTTTCCTCAGACAATAAGCAATGCTGCTCACTCTCTCCTAAGCTGCTGATTTTTGAGAAATTTAAAATGCAAAGTAACCAGATTGTTCTCTAAAATTCAAATTTGTTGTATTTGTATGTTGTATTTGTTTATTTTTGAGACAAGATTTTTTTATATAGTTCAGAGTAGCCTTAAACTCACTATGTAGTCTAGACTGGTTTTGAACTTGCAGTAATATTCTTGTGTTAGCCTCCCAAATGCTTTCAATATAACACTATCTCCCACCAGTTTCCTTTCAACTTCACATGATAAAATATTGTGTGAGAGAATCTGAGGTATAATTGGTCATTTTAAATCAACAGAATCACCTGTAATAGGTGCCCACTAAACAAATGAGTACTTACTTTGCTCTACTTCTCTATAATCAGCCCATTTTTTTATTTGAAGAGAAAAAAAAACAGAAAAAGGATAGAAATATTACAGAATTTCAAAAAAATGATAAACAGAAAAATGGGGTTGTTGCCATGTTACAGGGTGAGGTCGGCAGAGTGAAGGCCTACCGAAAGCTGGTTTGGAGACTTACCTTCTGCTTCTCCAGTTTGTGAAGAGGAAGACAAGATGGCTGATCAGTGAGCAACAAGATACAAAGCCTCCCAGGAGAACCAACTCATACGCCAGAATAAAGCACCCTGGAGAGACCCAGACAGGGGGAGATGGATCCTCTTGACACAAGAAGAAATTAAAACATAGAAAAGCTCGTCAAATACTTCGGGACTACAACTGAGACAGCTGAAGATTGCAGAACACAGCGATCTTGTGGTGACCCGGCAAGTGTGCACCAGTTTGGATCCGTGCCAGCCAGCAGAGCCGCCCAGACTTGTTCCCGCCACCACTTGTAGAAAGAACTTCAGCGCTGAGGTTGGGGGTTGGTGAGCTTTCATATGCTATATTTTTAATAGTGCATCAGGATTTAAAACCCACATTACTCACACTACTCTGCTTAGGTGTATTATATTCTGTTCCAGTCATTCTACCTGTACTAAATTTGAAGGCACAGACAGCAATCCTGAAAATAACAGGATATAGTATGGTAATCATCCTTAATTTCCCATTAACTTAATCTAAAGCTCTGTAAAACATACACTGTTTTACCATGATTGATCATGATTGAATATGGTTTGTTCAACTGCAGTTTTGTATTGATAGATTTTATTCAAAGCTGTTATGATTGATAGTATCAAGTCTGAGAGTATAGGCAACTGCATTTAAGATGACAAGATCCACTAGAATATCCACTATGGTTTGATTATTACCTGTCTTTGAATTTTTATACTGTCTACAATGTTTTATTTTTACTACTATTATTGTTTACTGATATACTCAATTATACTGCTATATTCAATTATGCCTGATGATGTAGACATTCTATTGAAGATAATAAGAAACAACACAGTAATCATTGTAGATCACCTTGTACTATGGTTTTATCTGACTTTTTGGTTTCATGTTTTTATAGGAATTTGTTTTGTTTTGTCTTACTAAGTTTTGTTCTTCCCTCTAATACAGAAAGTATAGAAATACATGCAGAGATTCATGCATGCATAGCTGTTTACACTCACACTGTTTGACTATCTACTTTGTAGGCTTTAATTTTGTAACTTGAGCAACTATTTCTAAGAGGACAACATGTAATTTATCAACTAGTGATTTTTTAGTGTTTATATTTTTTTGGAATTCTGTATTACCTCTACCCTTTACATGCTTTTGTTTCTCTTTAAATTAAAAAAAATGAGTTTTTAAATCCTCAGACGTGATATTTATTTAGATATTATTTACTTGATCTCA
Source organism: Hydrochoerus hydrochaeris (assembly GCA_004027455.1). Lineage (NCBI taxonomy): Eukaryota > Metazoa > Chordata > Mammalia > Rodentia > Hydrochaeridae > Hydrochoerus > Hydrochoerus hydrochaeris. The sequence continues at coordinate 99,782 of PVLA01001187.1, forward strand.
GTTAGATTTTAAAGCTTTAATTTTATAGAAATACATGTAGAGACTCATGCATGTGTAGCTGTTTACAGTCTCACTGTTTGAATATCTACTTTGTATGCTTTAATTTTGTAACTTGAACAAATATTACTAAGAGGACAATATGTAATTTATCAACCAGTGATTTCTTACTATTTATCTTATTTTTAAAAATTCTGTATTATCTCTACCCTTTACATTTTTTTTCCTCTTTAAATAAAGAAAAACCTCAAAAAAGATAAACACTAAGAAATCACTACTTGAAAAATTACATATTATTCTTTTAGAAATATTTGTTTAAGTTACAAAATTAAAGCAAACAAAGTAGACTCTCAAGCAGTGAGACGGCAAACAGATCTGTTAACAATCCAACAAGAACTTAGAAATATGGTTACAAATCATAAACACTTAAATATACAGGTAGTTATATCTTTTATAGCACTTCATATTTCCTCTTTTTTACAATAGTAATCATACATTTTTTAAATTTTATTTAAAGAGAAGAAAAAAAGAAAAACAGAAAAAAGGGTAGTAACAATACAGAATTCTAAAAGAAAGAAAAAAGTAAGAAAAAAAGTAAAAAGAGAAAAAACACTAAGCAATCACTAGTTTATAAATTACATTTTGTCACCTTTGACTTAGTTGTTCAAGCTACAAAGTTAAAGTATGCATAATAGACATTCAAACAGTAAGACTGCAAACAGTTCTGCTCAAAGTTCCAACTAAAATTCAACAATATTGTCATCTATTTTACACACTCAAACATACATGTAGTTATATCCCTTAGAGCACTTTCTTTTCCTCTCTTTTTTAAAATAACAATTACACATTTTGGTTTTATTATACTTGTAGTACTTATTAACTTTTTACACTAGAGACACAATATGATATTTATAAATATGATTCTTATTTATTTCACTAATAAGGATAGTCTCAAATTGTCTCCATTTACCTATGAAGGCCTCCATTTACCTAAGAAGGCCTCATCCTTTTTTATAGCTGAGTAAAATTCCACTCTATAAAAATTCCACATCTTGTTCATACACTGTGTAGTAGATGGGCATCTTGGTTGTTTCCAAGATTTAGCTATTACAAAATTGTGCCACTATGAACATGGGAGGGCATATATCACTGTGATATGAACTTTTCAGTTCTTCTGGGAAAATACCCCTCATGAATGGGGCTTACAAACCCAGTCTTCTGAGAATTCTCCATATGGATTTCCATAATGGTTGCACCAGTCTACATTCCCACCAACAGTGGAGCAGTGTTCCCTTTTCCCTGCAGCCTCGCCAACATTAATTATCAGTTGATTTCTTGTTGGCCACTAGTCTTTCCAGAGAGAGGTAAAGTCTCAATGTTGTTTTAATTTGCATTTCTCGAATGACCAGTGATGGTAACCATTTCTTCATGTATTTATTTGCCATTTGTATATCTTCCTCTGAGAACTGTGTGTTCATGTCAGATGATCATTTTTGGAGAGGGTCTTTGAATTTGGGGAGCTTGATGCCTTTCAATTATTTATATGTTCTGGATATAAGGCCTTTGAGAGGTTGCTGGCTAAAATTCTTTCCCACTCAGTGGGTTTTCTTTTCACTCTGTTGTTGATTTTATTTGAAGTGCAAAAACTTTAAAACAATATGTAATTTATCAACTAGTGATTTCCTACTGTTTATCTTCTTTTCTTGAAATTCTGTAATATTTCTAACTTTTTCCTGTTTTTTTCTCTTTAAATAAAAAAAATAATATGAGATCCCAATCACTGATTTTTGAAGTGTTTCCCGTGTAGTTGGCATTTTGTTCATGAATTTTCATCCAATCCCTATGCTCCAAGACTTCTACCTTCCTTATCTTTCAGTAGATTTAGTATTTCTGTTTTAATATTTAGGTCTTTGATCCATTTAGACTTTAGTTTTGTGCATGGTGATAAGTTTGGAACTAGTTTCAGTCTTCAGCATGCAGAGAGCTAATTTTTCCAACACCATTCATTAAAGAAACTATACTTCTTCCTGTGGACATATTTAGCCCCTTTGTCAAATATCAGGTGACTGAGTGTCTTTGAGTTGTGCTGGCATCTTCTAATCTGTTCCATTGATCTTCAGATCTATTTGTTTGCCACAACCATGCTGATTTATCAGTGTGGCTTTATAGTACTGTTTCAAGTCAGGAATTGAGATTCCTCCTGCCTTGCGGTTGTTGGCCAGAATTGCCTTTGTTATTCTAGGTTTCTTCTGTTTCGAAATGAATTTTTGGAGTCTTTTCTCTAAATTTGTGAGTGATTTCAATGGTATTTTGATTGGGATTGTGTTAAATCTGTATAACAGTTTTGGGAGTATGGCCATTTTTACAGTGTTGATTCTTCCTAGACAAGACCAAGGAATATCCTTCCATTTTCTAATATCCTCTTCAATCTCTTTTTTCAGTGTAGTATAATTTTCAGCATATAGGACTTTTACATTTTTAGTTAGGTTGATTCCTAAGTATTTCATTTTTTTACATGTTATTGTAAAGGGTGATATTTCCATAATTTCTCTCTCACTGAGTATTTTGTGTACAGGAATGCTATTGATTTTTGAGCATTGACTTTGTGCCCAGCTACACTTTTGAACTTGTTTAGTACCTCTAGTTGTCTTTTAATGGAGATTTTTTGTCTTCTATATAGAGTATCATGTCATCTGCAAATAGGGCTAATTTAACTTCTTCCTTTCCTATCTTTATTCCTTTTATTTCTTTCTCTTGTCTGATTGCCCTGGCTAGTGTTTCCAGAACTATGTTGAAAAGCAGTGGTGATAGTGGACATCCTTGTCTTGTCCCTGATTTTAAAGTGAAAGCTTTCAGTTTTTGTCCATTTAGTATAATGTTGGCTGTTGGTTTGTCATAGATGACCTCTATAAGGTTGAGGTAGACACCATGTATTCTGAGTTTCTGAAGGGTTTTTATGTTGAACATGTGTTGGACTTTGTCAAAAGTTTTTTCTGCAACTATTGAGATGACCATGTGGTTTTTGTTTTTGGCTCTATTGATGTGGTGTATTACATTTATTGATTTGCATATGTTAAACAATCCCTGCATTCCTGGAATGAACCCCACTTGGTCATGATGTATATTCTTTTTGATGATTTGCTTCATTCTATTTGCCAGTATTTTACTGAAAATTTTTGCATAATTTTCATTAGTGAGATTGGTCTATAGTTCTCCTTTTTGGTTGGATCTTTCTCTGTTTTTGGTATCAGAGTAATACTTACCTCCAGGGATGATTTAGGGAGAATTTCTTTCTCCTCAATTTCATTGAAGATTTTAAGGAGTACTGGCATCAGATCTTCTCTAAATTTCTTGTAGAATTCAGCTGTGAATCCATAAGGACCTTGGCATTTCTTTGTTGGTAAGCTTTTAATTACATTTTCAATTTCAATAGCTGGTATTGTGTTGTTCAAATTGCTCTGTCTTCTTGGTTGAGATTTGATAGTTCATATGTTTCTAGAAATCCATCCATTTCCTCTTTGTTTTCCACTCTACATGAGTAGAGATTTTCAAAGTAGGTATTCATGATCTTTTGGATTTCCATGGGATCCAAAGTAATTTCTCCCTTTTCAGTCCTTATTGCATGAATTTGGGTTTTTTCTTTCTTTCTCTTGATAAAGTTAGCTTGGGGTTTGTCAATTTTGTTGATTCTCAAAAAACCAGCTTTTTGATTCATTAATTCTTTGTATTGCATTTTAGTTTAAATTGCATTGATTTCTGCTCTAATCTTTACAATTTCCTCTCTTCTGTGAGCTTTGGGTTTAGCTTGCTCTTCTTTTTCTAGAAGCTTGAAATGGTTGAATTAGGTTGTTTATTTTTGCTCTATTTTCTTGGTATGCCAATTTATTGCTGTATATTTCCCTCTTAAGATCACTTTCATTGCATGCCACTGATTACAGTTTGTCATTCCTGTATTTTCATTATATTGTACATATTGCTTTGTTTATTCTTTAATTTCTTCTGTAGCCAACTTGTTATTCAAAATGTTGTTATTTAATTTTCATGTATTTATGCAGGTTTTGCAATTTCTTTTGCCATCAATTTCCAATTTCAGTGAAATATGGTCAGATATTATGCATGGTATGATTTCAATACCTTGCATTTACTTAACAATTTTTTATGGGATAATATATGGTGTATTTTGGAGAATGTCCTGTGTGCTGTGAGAAGAATGTGTATTCTGATGTGGCTGTGTGGAACACTCTCTAAACATCTACTAAGTCCAATTGCTCACAGCCATGATTCAGTTCTGTTATACCTTTGCTGACTTTTTGTCTAGTTGGCCTATCTCTTTGTGACATTGGGCTGTTAAGATCTCCTGTTATAATTGTGTTGTGTATTTGGTTTTTCATATCCATTAGTATCTTTATTGTATAGTTGTGTGCTCCTGTATTTGATTCATGTATATTTATAATTGTTCTTCCTCTTGAATTTTTCCACTAACGAGTATGTAGTGACCTTCTCTATCTCTTTTATTTATTTTAGGTTTGAAGTTCACATTTTCTGCAAATAGAATAGCTACCCCTGCTTTTTTCTGGTTTCCTGTTGCATGGAATATTGTTTTCCAACCTTTGACTTTTAATCTATGAGTTTCCTTTTGCATCAGAAGTGTTTCTTGTATGCAGCATATTGTGGGATTCTTTTTCTTGATCCATTCTCTCAATCTATTTCTTTTTATAGGTGAATTGAGGCCATTTATATTTATGGATATCACTGATATGTACTGGCTCAGCTTTGCAATGTTATGTTTCAGTTGTTTCTTTTTGCTTTTCCTCTTATTTAACTGCTTATCCTACCTGGTGGTTTCTTTGTTGATGTTTTGGCGATTGTGGTCATTTCTATCTCTGTCTAGTATGTATGTCTGTACTCTTTCTGGGTTGATTAGGTGTATGTGAATTTCTTCAGCTGTTCTTTGTCATGGAAGTGTCTTGGTTCTCCATTAAATTTGAATGAAAATTTTGCTGGGTATATCATTCTGGGTTGAAGGTTGTTTTCTTTCAGGGCTTGAAATACCTCACTCCAAGCTCTTTTTGACTTGAGGGTTTGTCCTGATAAGTCTGCCATGATTCTAATGGGCTTTCCTTAATAGGTGAGTTGTGTCTTTTCTCTGACAGCTTTTCATATTCTGTTATTATGCTGCATGTCTGAGATCTTAATTATTATGTGTCTGAGTGTGGATTTATGTTGGTTGTGAGTGGTGTTCTATATGCCTCACTTATCTGCATATCATATTCTTTCCTCATGTTTGGGAAATTTTCTGCTATTATTTCTGTAAATACTTTATGTATATCATTTGCCTGGACTCCTATATCTTTGCTAATGCCCATTATTGTTAAACTGTCACTCATGGCATCATTATGAAGCTTCTGGATTTTCATTTCATGCTGCTCTGTTATTTTTAAAAGTTCTATCCTTTCCTCATCACTAATTGCGATCCTGTCCTCAAGGTCTGAAATCCTATCCTCAGCTTCCTTTAGGCAGTTTTTCATGCTTTCAATAGAATTTTTGTTTCTTGGATGTCTCTTTCTTTCATGAACTCTGCTTTTTTCTATATTGTTCATTCAAGGTTTCAATCAGTTTCCCATGTTCATGTACTTTTTTCTCTATTTCTTCTTTAGATGCATTCAACAACTACTTTACTAAGGTTGTTATTTACATGGAAGAGTATCTGTAATTTGATTTCCTCTATGCCTGATGGAGGTTTTTTTTTTATTTCAGTCTCTATCTTTTCAGAGTTTCCTGTTGTGTTACTTTTGGGGTCCTTTATTTCAATTTCTCCTGTACTTCCTTCAGGTGAACTATTTCTTTGAGACTGCATTTTGCTTTTTAATTTTGTCATTTTTACTCTCCCAATCAGCCCTGTTTTAAAGGGTCCTGTTGATATAGGGGAATGAACCTCCCATCCTACTAGATGTCCAATGAGAATTTGTGTTATATAAAATCAAAGAATGAATTTTAGTAATAATGAAGATTAAGAGCAGAATAAATTTATTGAGAGAAAGAAAACTTCTATCCAGTATAGAAATAGAAGGTGTCATTAGTGTGTTGCCAAAGACCTGTCTTGTCTAAGGATTTTATAGAGCACAAACAAGAGATAAGGCTGTTCTAAGGGGGAGATGGGAATTTGCAAAGCGAGCATAAGATGGGACAGAACTATGGTCAACCAATAAGATTACTCAGGTTAAATTGACTAAATCAGGGATAACTTGTCAACCCTCAAGTAATTAGGTAAAATTAAGTGAGTAATAAATGGGGAAACCAGTCACATAGTAAGCAGGCATACTTAAAGAGCAGTGACTCTTTCTGTAGGGGGTTGGGATGATGATTCTGGGCTTCCTCAAAGTGACCCATACCTATTTGAAATATCAATGCTTGGGGAGTGGTTGCATTCACATTATCATTTTTCTTGAGATCTGGCCCACAGCCTGAGGTGTCTCTCTCCATCAAAGTCTCAAAATTTTGCTCCTCTGTGCTAGCAACCTAGAGTTCCTAGACATTTCTGACTGCTTATAATATTTCTATCTCATTCAGCTGCCTATAACACTGTGGCCACCAATTTGACAACCCTTTTGGAAATTCAAGAGCTATTATTATTTTGGTGAAAAGTCTCATGACATTCAAAAAATAAATAAATGAGACACATTTTCTACCTTCATGGAACTCTCAGTTTAGTGAAGAAATTCTGTTTCTGTTTAAGAAAGTTTTCAAAACCTATTTTATCTGAAGAAAACACATACAGAAGTGGAATTATAAAAACATGTAATAGAATTGTAATTCTCATGTTGCAAGCTTCAGTTTAATAACACTTATTATATTCTCCCAGCTAGGTTGTTATGGTTATTGGTCACAAAATGAGGAATTGTGTATAGTAGTTCCATTACAATATCCAGAACAAAGATACGGTCACAGAAATCTTTAATTTGATGACTTTGCTTTTAGTTGCATAACGCTTAATGCACTACTGTAATGTACAACAGAACATAAAACTATAGAACTGTGCTGTACAGTACAATCAGCAAAAATTACTGTGCATATAAACAAGGTGAACTATGTGAAAAATACATTGAAAGTGTATTTTAAAAAATGTACAGAACTGTCCCAAAAATGACAGTCATAAGTCCAAGTGGCAGGTCATAAATCCAAGCAACAGGTCACAACAACAAAAGGTGTGCCAAGTGTTAGTTTTATGGTAAAATAGAGAAATGAAAAGTAAAAAAAAATAAAGGAATCATTTATTGAGGATGTGGGGAGAAGCAAATGATCCATGGCCATTGAGCTATCTCCTTTACTAAAGAGAAACATGGGAGGTTTTATGACCTCTGACCATAGTGGCACTAGGGCTGGCATTGATGACATGAAGAACTGATTAGAAGTTTCTTCTTGCACAAACTGGGAAAGGAGTTTAAATTAGGGCTGAAGAAGAAAGAGGAAGTGGTAAGTGTTCCCATTTTGGCCTTTCACCATGTTAGATCACTGCCATAATTGTACAGCAATTTATATTAGGGCAAAACTATTTTATTCATGCCTTTCTATTGTTAGGAAAAGACAAAGTCTCTCTTACTACTTACTGCTGGTTGGGGGTGACATGTTGGGGTTTAGGAGGTTACAGGGTGATGGTCAATACCCATGTAGAATCTAGGAGCAGGTGTTTTAGCTAGAACAAGGAGTACATTATTAGTGAATGCTCACATCCTAAAATGGAGAAATGAAAAGAAAAGGTGCTATGAAGAGGCAGGCCACTATCATAATTAAAGGAGAGGTAGAAGGAAAGGTACCCTTGATCTGAATGTGTCATTCCATTAGGACCATGGTGAGGAAGAATCTCAAAAATTTGCATGGGATTGGAAGGGTTGAAGTTATGGGATGCCATTATTCCCCCATCTGAAACTATAAAAGTAAAAACTGTAGGTATGACTTGGCCTTGGTCGAGGGGTTGAGCTGGAGATAACAGGAAGCATGAGAAATGTAAGGCCTGACAGTGAATCATGTTCAAGAAATTATAGACAAGGGATGGGGAGGATTGTGGCTGTGTCAATATAAATGAGACAAGAGCACAGACACACAGGGGTCTCATGTTTACCTAAACAGCTGAGTGCAGAGAGAACAGCTGAGTGCAGCTGAGTTGTTATTTAGAATATCATGGAAACAATTTTACATATAATGTGGGAGTCTTTAAGAAAGACTTCCCAGAGTCTTCCCACAAAAAGAGTAACTAATAAAACATAAGGTATCAGGAACCAAATAGGATAACAAAAAATTACTTAATATGAAAATTGTGGCTTTGGGCCTTTAGTGAGATGGAGACAGGTGGGAGATAGGAGATGTGATGACAACTCAGGATGGGTAGAGTCAGGGAAGTTAGAGTTAGAAGAATACCACTTAACTTGAGTGACATGGAACCATGATGGCAGTCCAGTGACCTTGACTATTGTTGAAGTTGCAAGGAAGACCAGGTAGAGGAAACTCCACTTTGTTTGCAGTCCTGTTGGGTGATGGAGAAATAAAGACTGGACCATTATCTGACTGGTTACTCTGAGGTAGAACAATCCTTGAAATGATTTCTTGTAATAAGACATTAGTAACTACATCAGCAGTCTCCATGATTCTATCCATCCTGAAAAAATACAGACAAAGGTAAGAAGATATTTAAGTTTTGTGGGGGAGTGGGTGGAAATTTTACCTGTCAGTCCTGACCAGGGGTGTGCCCACAAAACTGATGAGTAGGAAAAGAAAGTGGTGATATGTGTCCCTGAAGAGAGGCTCTAGCACAGAGATGACAGGTGTGAGTAATCTGAAAGATGATAGCCCTCAGAAAAGAAGGTGTAACTACTGAGTTTAAGAGCCTGTATAGAGCCTGTGATTCCACATGGAAACTGTTAGGTAAGTCAGTGATGATGTCTAAGGCCTGTTGATCTGGGAGAACAAGTTTTGATCCCTGGAAAACACATACCTGAGAGTTTTGTTTGTAACCTGGTTTATGAAGTAAGCTTTAGGAGGAGAACCTTATCTGAAAGGGATGTGGGACATGTTAGTACTACCAGAAAGCTATGGGTGAAAAAGAGTTTGGAAATTGCATAGCATGGGCCCTGTTTGTAGAGGCTGTGTAGGTTCACCATCAAAACCCACTACGGAGACTGAGGATTTAATATAATGGCCTGAAAACACTATTCATGGCCTCCAAGTCTACAAGAACAGAGAATGTCTTACCTAAGACCTCCAGTGAGAATTGAGGCTCTGAGAAAGATAGCTTAATGGGGGCTGTGGACCCTGAGCCCAGTTCATGTTCAGCAGCAAGTCTAAGTAGGTTAGCCAGTGATGAATGTGGTGGTGATGAGATCTTCTGTGAGGGCAAGGAGTTAGTATATTGCTTACCCACTTTCTGGTGGCTAGGATAGTCACTCTTTCAAAGTCCCTTGATATTGCAAAGGGGCCAGGCCCCAGAGGAACTTGTGAGTTGGGGCATTCTCTTGAGCAGTGTCCTTCTTTGTTGCAGTTGAAGCATAGTTCATGGGGGGTGTTGGGTAGCTCCACCTCATTTTGGTTTACCTGTCTTAGGAGCCCTAAGTACCACTGATAAATGATCAGGTTGATATTTTTTCTCCTTTTGAGTTTTATCTCTCTTGTTGAAAACATGAAAAGCCATATTAAGGAGGCCTTCCTGTGGGGTTTGAGGGTCAAGTTCAGCCTTTTGTCTTGGGATCTAGCCCACAATGGGAGGTATATGGCTTCTCCAAGGTCACAAGACATCTGGTTCTCTGTGCTGTGTCCTTTGAGACCCTATCCCTGTCTGACTGCCTATAAGATTTTCAACTGCCTCAATTGCCTCTAACATTTTTCTCTCCAAAGAGGTTACCTGAACTGCCATGAGGGATAATGGAAGATGACTAATGTGGTTTCTTCAGGCTGAAGCTGGCTGAAGTTGTTGAATGGCAGGGATAATTTTCAGAGCTTTTAACTAGTGGCTTTCAGTAGACAGTAAGCATTTTCATCTTGGGTAAACATACTGCTTAAAGTCCAGAGGAGACAAATGCAAAAAATTAATTAATATGCATGGCCCAAATAATAGAATCAACAGGATAATTATGAGTACAGTTCTAGTAATGATTTCTTATTAGGAGGATGAGGATAAAGTCCAAGGAATGTTAGAAAGTGACATGTAATTTATTTGTCATATACACATTTAGTTTTTTTTCAATTGTGTGTGTACCTCCGGTGTTGTTAGAATGTCTAACACCATCTGATTTTGAAGGATGGCTTCTTTTATTAACTTTATCTGTTTTATTTAGGATACAGTTCAGCTGCAGTGTAATTTACGGCCAGTTAAGTATACTTAATTATGGCCTCAACCTTTTTATGGGAAGGAACTGGTGGGTCTCAGTAAAAGGAATCTAAATGGAATTCAGCATATTTGTTATTGTTTTCATCTATATGATGCTTTGGTATTTGGTACCATCTAGGCAAGAAGAAACTTTAATCAAAGCATATATAATCAAAGTATATAAACCTAGGCATGTATAATAAAAGTATGGGCAGTAGAGCTGACAGTTAAGTTTAGAAACTGTTTTGAGGTTATAGCAATTTTAACCCACTGGCTCTTAACTCCTTTTTTAAGGGACATTACATAAATGTTTTTTTTTTTTAAATTATCATTTGACTAGTGACCTCCTGTTGGTTTGGCTTGAATCTCTTGGCTGGAGCACAAGAAAAAGGCAGATTTCTGGATCTGAAAGAAGTTTATCATAAGCAATTCCAATTCTATATTTGAAGGCATGAATATACCATAAGATCAGCAATAATGAATTGTCAGGAACCTTAATATATTTTTATAACTTTAGTATATGTGTCTCTCATAAGGCTATAGAGATTATTGGGGCCTTCAATTAATGAATAAGAACTGTTTAAAGTTACCAGGTGGCCACTTTCTTATCCATCATTTGAAGTCTTGTACAATTTTTTCTCAAACAAAAGGAGTTTGTTTAACCACTTTTAGCATCATTTTGACCAGCCTGCAACCCAGGCTGCTTTTTAAACCTATAACCCAAATAAACCTTGATTAAATTGATCTTAAAATACAAAAGAAAAAGGAAAAGAGAAAAGATTATTGAGCTTAAATAAAAAGAAACAACTGCTTACAGAGCAGACAAGTGAACAAACATGGACAGATTTTCTGTACAGTATGAACAGACTGGACAAACAGACTACAGATACACAGACAGAATGACAACTATCTTACAAAATCAGAGTGCTTGCAAATATATTTGGCCAATTTGAACTATAATAAATAGACTAATTCAACCTTTTCATAGGTCAGTTAACAGAGATCTCTTGAAATAAGAATAGCAGACACAGGGGCATTTTTAATTGTATTTGCTTTATGTCTATGATTGGTTTCTTTGAACTGCTTTCCATAGCTGAGCCCACTCTGGTGAGCTGAAAGTGGTGTTCCCATTCATGTAAACATCCTTGAAATGTAAATCATAACAATTAGTTATAAATCTAAATTTTCTAAGATAATTTTGTGGGTAAACAGAAAGCAACCTAATTTATTGTTAATCTGAGAGAGGCTGGTGATGAAAAAAAGAACATGAATGCAAACTAGTCCCTCAGGATCAGCCTGTTCCTGAAGGAGGAATAGGAATTAAGGCTGAGAAGGCTGTTGAGTGGCCACTGAGCAGCCAAATGTCCAGCAAGCATCTGTGGGCAATTACAGGCTGATTTACCGCAAAATGACCACTCATAAACACACAACAGGGAAGCACAAGATGGTTACTGGTTACCATGTGACCCAAAACAAAATGGCTGATGCCAGTGACATGGTGAGGGATCACAAAATGGTGACTGGTCATTATGTGACCTGCGACAAGATGGTTGCTGCTGATCCCATGGTTAGGGACTGCAAGATGGTGGCCATTTCCCTATGATGTATCTCAAAATGGCAGCAAACTTGTTACATGGTGACCACAAGATGGCAGCCATCTGCCATGTGAGCTTAAGCAAGATGGCTGCTGAGGATTATGAGGTGTGGCATTGCAAGTTGGCAGTCAAATATCATGTGGCTTGCTAGGTGGCTGAAATGTGTGAGACCAAGTGTGGTGAGCCAGCAGGGAGAATGGCGGCACAGGAGCAGGGGAGAAAGAAGAGGAGACATCTGATAGCATAGATGGCTCAGGTGGAGGGGATCAAGCAATCTGAGATTGGGGAGAGGAATTAAGGGAAGGGATAGAGGCCACTAGGGGTGAGGTAAGGTGAGAAGATGACACAGGGTCTCAGAAACCTCTGGCTGAGAAGTTCATGGGGTTTGGGCTTGGGGATATGGGCAGAGGGAGTGAAGACAGGAGGCATATCATCTAAGGGGTCCACTGGGGAGGAAGGGAGAGATCCAGGTAAGTAGAGTGAGCTAGAAATATTTGGGCAGACATATATTACTGAATGAGAGAAGGACACATCCTCCAATTGAGAAAGGCCTGTATATAAGGGGTTTCTGACAACTTGATAGTCTTATGATAAAAGTATAAATAAAAGATCAGGTTTTTGTTTTTTATAATCTTCTTGATGCCAAGAATATGAAGGTTATGAACCAGGCAACCCAGAGATGTGGTATTTTGGGGGGACAAGAAATGATATTCCCCATAGATACTGAATCAGAGGTGAGCTAGAACAACTTTGCCTCCAGATTTAAGAGCTTTAAGTCTTGCCTGCAAGGAATGTTAAAGCTGTTCTAGATCACACTTAACAAAAGAAGTCATCACCTGTTTTGAAAGAGTGAAAAGCAAGATCCCAATAGTCATTCACATCAGCCATGACTGAGAGTGGGGGTTGGGTTTCCAAAGAGCAAGTGAGTAACAGTTTTGCCTAAAGTGGCCCCATGCAAGGAACATGAACACTGCTACCTTTGTCAAGGGATGGCAATAGATAGGTTTTCTAATGCAAGCTTGTTAAATTTTAAGGGTTGAAAACTGCTTTGCTTCAGTTATGTAAGGAATATGACTGCTGTTATACACTGAGAAACTGAAACAGATAACCCTGGAACGGTAGCTCACCTGTGATGAATGAGGGATATCAGTGTTGATGCAGACTAGTATCAGCAAATAAGTAGGTCCTGCAAGAAGGAAATGTGGTTCATAGGCAGGGGAGCTCAAACTGGATGTGACTCACAGGAGCCAAAGCACTTTGCCAATCCAAGTTGCAAGGCAGCAAATTGTTAGAGTTTTCTGGCAAAATAGAGAAGTTAAAATTTAAAAAAATTAAGGAACATGTTTTTTGAGGATGTGACAAGAAGCATACAACCTATGGTATTCGGGCTGTCTCTTTCCTCAGAGACAAACATGGTGGGAAGTTTTAAGACCTCTGACAGGAAGGGGTGCTTGGGATGGGCATTGATGCCTTGTGAGGAACTGATTGGTTAGGAAAGGAAGTTGAAATTAGGGCTGCAGAAGAAGGAGGAAGTGATAAGCTTTCGTGCCTTGGCTTTCTTCCATGTTAGACCACCATCATAATTGTATCATAATTTATACTAGGGTAAAACTCTTTCACTCTGGTAGTGTCTGAACAGTCATTAAATGAGAAATATACATGTTGAGTGATGTGAAATCTCCTTCAATTCTAGAATTGTCATCCTTTAGGAGAATTATTGACCTATGAAGATTAAAAAATATCCCTGAATTTAGGTTAAAGCATTGCAAAAAGTTGGCAAAAAGAGCAGTTCCAAATAACTAGAATAATACTAATGAACTAGTCAATAATAAGTGTAGGCTATTTTTTACCTAACAAATTATGTACTATTGGTAGGGCAGAACTTTTGATAAAATTTTTAAATAAAACTAAATATATGAATGAACAGTGATTTCTAAAGTTCTGTCTTGTGAGTTGTTAGATATTTTATGTTAGCTGCATAAATGACCTATACATCTTAATGAAATGGGATAATTCCAATCTGAGTTATGTAGATGCTTTGATGTAGTCATACATTATTACCATCAAATGTGCTGAAAGGATTATTTTCCTATTTATCATGTCACTATCAGAGGAAGTTGGCAAAATCAGGGAATAATTCAGAATGGGAACGATCAAAGCAAATTATTAAGCAACTTAAAATTGCTAGGTGTAAGGCAATATTTGGGATGAAATAAGAATGAACATTAAGGAAACAATATCTACCATTTATTGCATCATTTTCCTGAGGCTTGAACATACTTTTTTATTTCCATGTTGTTTACTTTTTAATGTTTTATAACTGCTAAAAATTTATTAGAAAGATTAAATAATTTTCCCTAATCCCACAACAAATAATTGGTGTCAGTGATATTCAAATCTGTATGTTTCCAACACTAAAGCCATTGCTCTTCTTGTTTTTCAAGGTATTTTTCTTTCATCTGTCAAAATGCTGAATGCATGATCTGAGATCAGAGTTGGGCTGATGTACCAATTAAGGATGTAAGTCACATTAATAGTGAATCATGTAGAGCTTTCAATGATACTAACAGCCCACTCTGGCATGCATGCTGTAAATTCATCACCAATTGTGTAAGAGAATAAAGTCAGGAGGTGAGAGATATCCTGTATATGTTGTCTTGCTTAGCAGCTGGAAAGATAGAGAAATGCCAACTATATTATAAGGTGGAGATTTTCTGGGATATTAAATACCTTGTTACCCTGACTTGCAGGTTTAAATCAGCTAAGGATTCCTCTTTTTGTACATGCATTTTGAGTAATCAATGTGATTTGAATATTGTGGTTGAAAGTTATTGAAAATAAGATTCTGCAGTACAGAAAGAATAGAAATTTTAGCCTGAATGAGAATGTCAAGGTAGCTGTAAGTAGCTATAGTATCCTGGGAGTGTTTGATAAAATGGTGAAAAAAGTGGGAGAGGGAAGACTATAGCAAATAGTTATATAAGTTTTCTTTCTTAAAATTTGTTGTAGTCAATATGATTGTAGGATTTTAGCTTCAGAATGCCTTGCATTCTTCTCCTTCTCATTTTCTTTAGTTACCAATTTCATTTGAACAGAGTGATAGCACAGTATCTGTACTATAATATGGATCTGTGATCATTAGACATATTGTACTGATGGAATTTTCCAGTTTAATTTATTGAATACTTGTACATTTAAACATATGTTTATTTTATCTAATAGCTTGTATGTTTCAACATATTTAAACTGATACAGTTAGGGGACTCACAGGGTTTTTTCACTGTGAAAATGTTATAGGCATCTGAGTTAGAAATATTATAGGTAGTCATAAAAGGCTGGCTTTCAAAGGATCCAGTGCAGAATTTCAGATATGATGCCATCTTAGAGGAGATAAACACTTCACACTGTGGGCCAGTTCTCAAGACAAAAGACAAGGCACATATACACCCATCCTAAGGATTGAGAGTCTAAGTAGTTCTGTATCACTCTGAGGAAGTGAGGTGTCAGCATCCCAAACCACTACAGAGTCACTGCTGTTAAGCAAGCCTACTTGCTACATGACTTGCTTCTCCCTTTGTTCCTAATTTAATCAATTTTACCTGAATAATTAATCTTATTGGTTGGCCACAGTTCTGTCCCACCTTATGCCTACCTTGAAAGTTCCCATTTTTCCCCACCTTGGGTCCATCTCACTTTGTGGTTTTACTCTATTAAAGTCCCTAGAAAAGACAGAGCTCTTGGAGACAAGAAGCTTCTCTTTCTCCTAATAAATATATTCTGTTATTAATTTCCATTGTTTCTAAAATTTGTTCTTCAATGTTAGAGAACACAAACTCATACTGGGACATTCAGTAGGTTAACAGTTTCAAAATTATCAATCCATAGAGTTTGCCTGTGTCCTGAAATTATCTCAGCTCTGAGGAACTGCCATAGGTTGTTTATATTTATCTGCTAGTTTGAAGTTCAAAAAACTGGTATTTCATGTGGTATTTCATGCCTGTAATCCCAATACTCAGTGAGCACGGTTAGAGGATTATAAATTTTAGCCAGCCTGGGCAACACAGTGAGATTCTGCTCCAAAAAATGAACAAAAAATGGCTCCAAAACCAACAAACTATTTTTATTGTTAATTCCCCCTCTTTTTTACTATAAGGAATTTGAGATTTTTATATATTTCTTTCTTATTTTTATTAGTGCATCTTTGTACTACATAATGTTGCTAATTTTGTGTGTGGTTGGTACATGTATTTAACAGGTATTATTTCTTTTTTCTTCTGCTTTCCCTCCCCTATGTCCCAATCCTTTCATTTCTTGATCCTTTTCTATGTTGAAAATTCTATCTCTCCACTTCCTATAGTTTATCTTTTATGTTGCATTTTATTTATAATTTTGGTTTCTTATACAAGGGGAAGCATGTGATTTTTAAATTTGCATGTCTGATTCATTTCACCTAACATGTTCTCAAGGTGCTTCCATGTTTTCTTGAATAGCTCAAGTTTTTCTTTCTTTATAACAGAGTAGTTTTCCATTGTGTATAATACCATATTTTCTTTATCCATTTATCTGTTGATGAACATATAGGCTCCTTCCAAGATTTAGCTATTCTGAATTGTGCTGCTATAAACATGGGTATGTGTGTATCACTGCAATATGATATCTTGAACTCTTGGGAAAATGCCTACTATAGGAATAGCTGGATTAAATATAATTTGTAGCTTTAATTTTCAGAGGAATATACATATTTTTTTCCACAGTGATTGTATTTGTTTTCATTCCCACCAACAATGTAAAAGTGTATTTTTTTAACTCATGGTCTTGCCATCATTTATTGTTATAATTTCTTGGTGACTGCCATTTTTAATGGGGCAAGATGGGTTGTTAGTGTTTCCTTCCAGGAAATAGCTCTTGCCTTCCTGGCAATGCAATGGCACCTCCATTATTCATCTTGATATATCCTTTGATTTTTCTAGA
Source organism: Hydrochoerus hydrochaeris (assembly GCA_004027455.1). Classification (NCBI taxonomy): domain Eukaryota; kingdom Metazoa; phylum Chordata; class Mammalia; order Rodentia; family Hydrochaeridae; genus Hydrochoerus; species Hydrochoerus hydrochaeris. Next base: position 116,702 of record PVLA01001187.1, read on the forward strand.
AAAGATAGCTCTGTTAATGGTGTTCACTATCAGTTTATCATTACAACTAGGTTATAAATTTCCAAAAACTCAGTCAGTTTTTATACTCTAGGAACTTATTTAGTGGTGAATAAAACAACATGACTATGCACACCACATCAACAATATTTTCTTTGTCCTTCCTGGACTCAAAGCTGATGTTCAATGATCAATGTTGAAATAATTGGTTGTGTTGAACTGAAAGCCTGCATGATACTTTATAATATGCATATTAATTTATACTATGAACTGAGAGTTTACATATTATTTTATAATCTATACATTATTTTAGAAAGTGTTCAGTTTGTGGTTAAATTCTCATTTTCAGGGACTAGTTCAATATTACTCAAAAGATAAATTTCCTGGACTATCTGCATTAGAATTTCCTGAGATATTTAAGAAAAATGTATATTTCTTGCTTCTAAACAAAAAGCTTGGGAATCTGCATATTAACATGTTTTCCAAAAGATTTCTCAGCAATGACTACAGAGTACTTGCTATACTAGCAATTATGCTAAGCACCTTAAATAGCTCATTTAATGCTCATAAAATCTTTTACATAAAGCTTTTACATTTCCAAAAGGAAAGCACTGCACATGAGAAGTTATGAAACATTTAGAACTGAATTCTTTGTGAGTCTGTTCCTTTGATTGAACTTAGTATCCAATTACTCAGTTAACTAATTTAAAAATTCAGTAAACCTGTACCGTTTTTCTGTCAAATAGATATGCTCTTTCAAACAAAGTTTAGAACTTCTCTAATTACCAAATTTAATTAAGAATAACTATAATTTATGTTATTTGCATAATAAAGTGAGAAATGTTTTTATTTATGCTTGCTTGGAGTATCTTTATAAACTAATTCCTTGTACAATGGTGATGAGAGCCTAAAAAGCCTTGAAAAAGTTTTGTTTTGTCATATGGACAATTATTTAACTTAAAAATATTAAATCATGAAGGTTATTCTCCATACTGATGTTAGTGGCTGTGAAATTAAATGTGATAGGAAATGGAAGTTATTTTTTCTAAATGTATGTGACAGGTAACAGTAAATGACATAAACTTAAAAATTAAAATAAATTGATGAGATGTAAAAATAAAATACATTTGCAATTTGTGAAGGTAAAACATTAATGTCAATATTTTAGATGAATGAGTCAGCATAAAATATTCTTGTGTGAACACTTTTAAGAGAACAATATTCTTTGTATTAAACTAGATTGTAAAAGAGATACTAAAGATAAATTTTTCTTCCAGGACCTTTGAATATTAGAACTCACAATATGTAAAGAATTTATACATCTTTATACCTTGGCTCAAAAAAACAACATGAATGAGTGTAATTGATTCAAAAGTCCTTATACAAGTAAATAAATCTGGCTTTGTAAAAGCAATAAAATCAGAATAATGGTGGATCTTGAAAGGAATTAGTTTTTATATTCTGACTGCATCAAGAATGAGTATACTTGAAGTTGTTAATTGTATATAATATCAAACAAAATTATTGGTTGCCAGTATGAGCAGCACAGCAAGCAGTGAGCCAGAGTGGGAGTGGTGAAACACTCTATATCAAAAGGTACTGCAGAGCCATCAGTTGGTGAGTGAGGTTAACCAGGGCTGTGGCAGCACATAGACATGAAGAAAAGAAGCAGGCAGGTGCACATGCCATTTTATTTCAAAGGGTTTAGGGCAAATGCCAGCAGCAGAGCAATCCTTGGTCACTTCACTGCCAAAGTCCTGGAGTGGAATGGGGGAAAAGCCAGTCAGTCACAGCAGACTGCTGGCTGTTATGAAGTAGGCTAGTGGGAATTCTGCCAAGACGTAGGAGCTGGGATGAGATAGACTCTACCAAAAGCCAGTCTTAATTTTAAGTATGTAGGAACAGAAATGTTGCTCTGGTCTGCAACCAATGAAATGGTCTTGGCCTAGAGGCAAGTAACCTGGTTTTATGGTAGGACAAAGGTATTTCCTCTTATCCTATGACTACTGGGCAAGAGGAGATAGTGCTGTGGAACAGAGGAAGCTGTGCATGGTCCAGAATGAACAAACTGTGCATGAGTCTGAGAGCAACCCTGAGTTTTCCCTACTTGGAGATGCCATAGAGAATGTGGAGACAAATATAATAAAGAGCAGGGAACATGCAAAACGTTATTTGAAAACCAGTCTAAACTTCCCCAGCCAGAAGACAAGATCAGCCCCTTATCCAGCATAAATCCTATAGCAAACTTGGTGAAACTATATAGCACATTTCTGGAATTTCACATGGACACTAGTACAGAACTGTGAAAACTAGAAAATTTTAATATTTTTAAATTGATTTTTTCTTTTTCAATCTGATTAGGGCTTATTTCCCCTTTGATTATTTAGGTTTATTGCCTTTATTTTGTTATTGTTGTTCCATTCATCCTTTTTCTTTCATTCCTTAGCTGTCTGCATTGTTTTTCTGGTACTTTCATGTGAGCAAACACTATTTCTTCCTTTCTGGATTGCTTAAATATTCTTTTGTTTCCTCTTTCATCATATACTTTTTTCCATTCTTCCAGCTGTTATGGATTAAAATCTGGTGGTCAACTTAATTCCAGCTGTATTACATCAGCAGGGCACTGAGAATAAATGTTTCACCTGAGGAAGGTTGCCAGCATAAATAGAGACATGGAGAAGGAGAAGCTATCATATTAGTTCTGTGTGTCATGTTAGTGCATTAAGATGTTGAGGCAGTGAAGCACTGTGGGTTCTCCTACAAGTTGCTGTTTGATCCATTAGGTTCTCCTGAGAATCTCTGGTCCTCACATTCAGCATTGTTTCCTGGCTCCAGAGGGGAAAACATATGCTGCTAGGTCTCCAGGATGAACTTGTCATGCTGGCTTCCTGGCATGTACTCAACTGTGCTTGTTGGAGGAGGAGCTTGGGGCCTCCATGTCACTGAGGATGGCTGTGGTGCTTTTCAGGACAGCCCTTGGTCTTTGTTGTGAGTGTCACCCCACTGGCATAGACTTTCTGGCTTCCACCACTGACCTTTGGGCCTTCCCAGCACAGATCCATAAAAGAGACTGGCATGAGTCCTTCTTGTGGGCTCTAGATCTCCAGTTCTACTCATGGCAGGCATTGTCATGAGCTCTGGGTCTTTATCTGGATTCATGTGGGACATTACTGTGGGATTCAGGTCCTTGGCTAAATAGTCTATGTCTTTAGCATTGTGGATAGATTTCCTGCATTTTCTTGTGTTAACTTTAGGTTACCATCATAAAAATAATATTATAAACGTCAAGTCCTGACTTTAATTGTTCTCTGCACAACCCTGACTACAACATCAAATTTGGGTGATCATTCTTGGCCTTACAACCTTGCTACTACTATATTTCTTCTCATTCATTTTATTGTTCTGTCTTCCCTATTAAATACCTCTAAAACAGTGTAAGATAAATCTATCAAGGAAAATTCATTGCATATAAGTTTCTGATGTGTTTTGGATTTTGTTACATAATATAGAGCTTGCTTCTATAGTTAAAGGTACCAAATTAACAGCTGCCAGAGTTCAATAGATGCTAGATTGTACTTGAGGCTATTGTTATGGATAATAGTAATATTTTAACCAGAACTTCATACATTTTGTAATCAGTTTTTCTCCCTTGTTATGATTGTCTGCATTAATAATCATCACCATCATTCAATACTAAAAGGAGGAAGTATTGAGCCAAATAGATATCAAATTTTCTCCCTTAATAAATTGAGAAATTGTTTTTTGTGTCTTGGAAAACACACAAAAAACAAGAACCACCTATAGTAGAAAACATCACTGAAGAATAGCGATTTCTTGGGAAGCCACAATACTAGGGATAAAGCTCTGTACCATAGGAAATCTATAAGCACAAACACAGAAAATAAAGCAAAGTAAAAATTAGAAAATATAAAATGATAAGACACAGAAGGAAAATGTATAACCAGACCGCCCTCAAACTCAGGAAATTTTGAGGGTACAATGAGATAGAACAAATCAAAAGCCACACACTAGAACTTTTTGAAATGATAGCAGAAGAAGTAAAAAGAAAAATGGATGTGCTGGTGGAAAAACTAGTCTCTCAGATAAAAAAAGAAATGATAATCAAATGAAAGATGTGCCCAGTAAATCCAGAGTAGACAAATAAAAACAATTAAAGGAAATTAGGAAAATGATAAAAAATGTGAATGCCCAATATAAGAAAGAAATTGAAATCATACAACAGACCCAAACAGATATTTAAGAGGTTGAAAAATTCCACTGAATATATAAATAATAGATTAAACAAAGGCAAAGATAGAATATTAAAAGTAGAATACATGAAAGTGGTTAGTGACTGTAAGAAGAAAGATATTTTAAAAATAGCAAGAGACCATGAAAAATTAATACAACAGTTACAAGATAAAGCAACTTGGCTGGACCCTATAAGAAAGCTGGAGATAGCACAAATGCCATAAAACTTCTTCACAGAAGTAATGACATAAAATTTCCCAAACATGGATAAAGAATTTGACATGCAAATAAGTTAAGAATATAGAACTTCAAATTGCCATGACAAAAATAAACCTATCTCAAGGCATATAATAAACAAGATTCCAAAAATTCCACACAAGAACAGAATAACAAAAACTGTTAGAGAAAAGAAATGCAAAGCATTGAGGAAAGGAATGGAAAAACAATTAGAATCACAGAAGACATCTCAAAAAATCCCTCAAGTCAAGGAAAGCATGCAGGTAAGTATTTCAAGCACTAAAATATAACAACTTCCAGCCACTGATGTACTCTGCAAAACTCTTTCAAAATCAATGGAGAAATAATATGCTTTTATAACAAAGAACAACTGAATAAATTCATTATCACCAAGTCAGCTCTCCAAAATTCTGTGAAGTGCATTTTTGAAAAAGATAAAGAATATATGAGAACATCAGGAAAACAGAATAAGCTAAAAAATCTAATGTTGAACTTGAAACTTCTAGAAAAAGAAGGATAAGTCAAACCCAAAAATCACTTGAGGGAGGGAATTATAAAGATAAAAGCAGAAAGTAACATAAGTTAGACTAAGACAGCAGTACAAAAAATCAGCGAATTTAAGAGTTGGTTCTTTGAAAGATTAAATAAAAGTGATAACACCTTAGCCATATTTATCAAAAAGAGGAAAGATAAATTCAAATTAGACTGTGATTAAGCATGAAAAGAGTGAAATCAAAACAGATGCTATGAAAATCCAGAAGATACTTCAGAATGTATACTGTAATAAGATGTAAAGCAGATGCCTGGCTTGCCTCAGATTGCCACCATGGGCCTGCCCCTCAGCCCAGAACATCTGGGAAGCCCTCATCATGACTGAGCCATCTCAGACTGCTGCCACAGGGCTGCCCATTGGACTGGCACACCTGGGTCACCTCAGACTGCTTCTAAGGGACCACAGCTCAGCCCAGCATGCCTGGGATGCTCCCCCTCATGACTGAGCTTCCTGTGACCAATGCTGAGGGCCTGCCCCTCAGCACAGCAGGCCTGGGACACCCCTGAACACTATCGTGGGCCCACCCCTTGTGGAACCCACCTGCCTCCTGGACCTAGTACTGTGGTTGATCTCTGGATCAAACCCCTTCTCCCAAAACCTTGGACTATACTGGATTACCATGCAGGCTGGATGGGAGACTCGGGAACCCCTCACCAAAATAGAAGATGTCAGCAGGCTCCAGTGAGTATGGTGAGTTTGGCCCTAAAATAGAGGTCTGCAGTGGGTAAATAGGAGTGGAAGTGACACTCCCTCCAACTGTAAGATCTTTGCAAAACTGGCAAGATAGTGAGTAATCCCCTCTTCCACACAGAGAATATCAGACAGGTGGAGGAGTGTGCCAATAAGGCCTCCCCCAACTTGGAGAAAATTAAAAGAGCTTGTGAGACCTCCAGGGACACAGTAGGGCCTCAGCTGACATAAACACTACAGACAGGGAGATTGGTGACCTGCAACAACCTGAAGACATAGCAAGAGTAGTAACTAATAGTTGACCTACATCAATACTTCTAGGCTAGTTATCCCAGAAACAATATAGAACTCACCCAAAAGGACCTGTAGGAGGAATTCAGATTATTGGCTCTCCTTTTCATTGTGGTACCCAGCAATTGGACTAACATCAAACACACAGTAGGACCCTAAAATTAGCACTATGGACAGTTGAGATGTTGGGATGGAAAGAGCAAATATTTACCCAAAAGTTGAAAATGACAAGACAAAAAGGCAAAATGCAATCTCAAACATCTAGTCCATCAGGAACAAGTACAAGTGGCACTGAAATAGAGGACTTTAAAAGTCATACACTGGAAATCTCTGAAAAGATAGCAAATGAAATGACGAAACAAATCCACGAGGCCATAAAAGAAATAAATTTAGAAATGATGTCTTACGTAAAGACAGAAATAACAACCTTAGTAATTGAGTTGGTCAACATAGTGAGAAGAAATACATAAAAAATACAGGAGCATGGGAAATTGATTGAAACTTTGAATGAACAAAGTAGAAAACAAGCAGAATCCATGAAAAAAAATTCAAAAAGATATCCAAGGAACAAAAATTTGTATTGAAAGCTGGCAAAACTGTTTAAATGAAGCTAAGGATAGAATTTCAGACCTTTAGGACAGGATTGCAGATAGTGATCATGAAAGGGTAGAACTTATAAAAACAACAAAGCAGCATGAAATGATAATCCAGCAGCTTCAAGATGATGCCACAATAAAAACATAAGACATATAGGCATCAGTGAAGATGCAGGAGTCAATGTAAATAACATAACTAAATTATTCACAGAAGTAATAGCAGAGTGTTCCCCAAACATGGGAAAAATGTGATATACAAATAAGTGAGGCATACAGAATGCCAAATAGTCACAACCAATATAAATCTACACCCAGACATACAATAATTATCATCCCAGACATACAGCATAAAAACAGAATACTAAAGGCTGTTATAGAAAAGACACAACTCACCTCTCAAGGAAAGACTACTAGAATCATGGGAGACTTTTCAACACAAACCTTCAGGTTAAGAAGAGCTTGGAGTGAAGTATTTCAAGCCCTAAAATAAAACAACTTTCAACCCAGACTGATAAATTCAGCAAAAATTGTCTTTTAAATTTAATGGAGAAAAAAGGTACATCCATGATAGAGAACAATTGAAGAAATTCATGTCCAAAAACTAATCCTACAAAGAGTACAGAAAGACATGCTAGATAGAGATAAAAATGATTACAATCTGCAGAACAACAACAGAAAGAAACCAACATGCTGTGCATGAAATTAAGGGGAAAAAGCAGAAAACCAACAATAGGAGTACAACATGGCAAAGTCAAGCCAGTACACATCAACAATACCCATAAATGTCGATGGGCTCAATTCGCCTATCAATAGAAACAGGATGACAGAATGGATCAAGAAACAGGATCCCACTATATTTCGTATACAAGAAACACATTTGACTAAAAAAAACTCATAGAATAAAAGTCAAAGAATGGAAAACATTATTTCATGCAACAGGTAGCTGTTCTGTTTGCAGACAAAGCAAACTTCAAACCTAAAAGCATAAACAGAGATAAAGAAGGCCATTACATACTTATTAGTGGAAAACTACAAGAGGAAGAAGTAACAATTATTAAAATATATGCAACAAATACAGGAGCTCCCAACTGTATAAGACAAATACTAATAGACATGAAAAACCAAATACACAAGAACACAACTGTAATAGGAGACCTCAAAACCCCACTGTCACAAAGAGATAGATAAGCTAGATAAAAAGTCAGCAAAGAAATAACAGCACTGAATAATACCTGTGAGCAATGGACATAGTGTATGTTTACAGAGTGTTACCCTCAACCACATCAGAATATACATTATTCTCAGCTGCACATGGGACATCCTCCAAAATAGGTTGTATATTATGCCATAAGCATTCACCTGCATAAATAATGGAAATTAAATAACAACCTTCTGAATAACCAGTGTTTTACAGATGAAATTAAAGCAGAAATAAAAGAATACCTACAATACAATGAAAATGCACATACAACATACCAGGACTTATGGGATGTAATGAAAGCAGTACTAAGAGGTAAATGTATAGCAATAAATAGTCACATCAAGAAAATGGAATGAACACAAATAAATCACCTAATGCTACATTTCAAGCTTCTAGAAAATGAAGAGGAAGTCAAACTCAAAGCTCATAGAAGAGAGGGAATTGTAAAGATTAGAGCAGAAATTTATGCAATTGAAATTAAACAAATACAAAGAACTAATGAATCAAAGAGCTGTTTTTTGAGACAATGAATAAAACTGATAAATCCCTGGCCAACCTTATTAAGAAAAAAATAGAAAAAACAACTCTATGAAACAAGGACTGTAAAGAAGGATATTACTACAGATTCCATGGAAGTTCAAAAGATACTGAACACCTACTTTGAAAATCTCTATTCTCATAGTTTGGAAAACACAGAGGAAATGGACAAATTTCTAGGAATGTATGAACTACCAAATCTCAATCAAGAAGATATAACAATTTTGAATAACCCAATATCAGCTACTAAAATAAAAAATGTGTTTAAAACTTACCAACAAAGAAAAGCCCAGGTCCTGATGGATTCATGGCTGAACTGTATAAAAAATTTAGAGAAGATTTGATGCCAATATTCCTTAAAATCTTCAATGAAATTGAAAGAAAAACAGTCCTCCTTAACTCATTCTTGGAGGCAAGTATCACTCTGATACCCAAACCAGAGAAAGACACAATTATAAAGATCTATAGACCAATATCACTAATGAACATTGATTCAGAGATTCTCAATAAAATATTGGCAAATAGAATGCAAGAAGTCATCAAGAACATTATATGCCATGACCAAGTGGGATTTATTCCAGGAATGCAAGGATGGTTAAACATATGCAAATCAATATATATAATATACCACATCAACAGGGTCAAAAATAAAAGTCACATTGTCATCACAATAGACCCACAAAAAGCTTTTGATGAATTTCAACAACTTTCATGATAAAAATCCTACAGAAACTAGGAATAGGTGGTATATACCTCAATCTCATAAAGGCCATTTATGACAAACAAACAGCTAACATTATCCAAATGGAAAAATCTGAAAGCCTTCACCCTAAAATTGGGAACAAGACCAGGATGTCCACTATCACCACTCCTATTAAGTGTAGTTCTAGATATATTAGCCAGAGCAATCAGAAAAGGGAGAGAAATAAAAGGAATAAAAATAGGAAAAGAAGAAATTAAACTGTCATTATTTACAGACAATATGATACTCTAGATAGAAGACCCCAAAACCTCAATTAAAAAGACTACTAAAGGCAATAAACAAATTCATCAACACAGCAAGGCAACACTCAGAAATCAATAGCATTCCTGTGCACAAACAAAAACTCAGTGAGAGAGAAATTATGGAAATATCCACCCTTCACAATAGTATCTAAAAAAATGAAGTACCTAGGAATCAACCTAACTAAGAATGTAAAAGACCTATATGCTGAAAATTATACTACTCTAAAAAAGGAGATTGAAGAGGATATTTAAAAATGGAAGGATATTCCTTGCTCTTAGTTAGGAAGAACCAACATTGTGAAAATGGACATAATCCCAAAACTGTTATATAGATTCAATGCAATCCCAATCAAAATACCATTAACATACCTTACCAATCTAGAGAAAATATTCCTAAAATTCATTTGGAAACAAAAGAGACCTATAATAGTAGAGGTGATTCTGGGCAACAAAGGAAAGGCAGAAAGCATCTCAATTCCTTACTTGAAAATATACTATAAACCCACAGTAATAAAATCAGCATGATACTGGCAAAGAAATAGACCTGAGGATCAATGGAACAGATTATAAAATACAAACCCTACTACAAAGACACTCAGCCACCTTATATTTGACAAAGGGGCTAAACAGGTTCACTGGAAGAAAGATAGCCTCTTTAATAAATGGTGTTGGAAAAATTGGCTTTCCACATGCTAAAGACTGAAAATAGACCCATGCCTATCACCATCCACTAAACTAAAGTCAAAATGTATTAAGTATCTACATATTAAAACATAAACACTAAATTTACTGGAGGACAAGGTAGGTAAAAATCTTGGATACATAGGGATAGGGAGCACATTCAATTAAAATACATACCACATGGGAAGTACTTCAAAGAATCAACAACTGAGATCTCATATTACTAAAAAAAATTGCACTTCAAAAGAAATCACCAGCAAAATGAAAAGAAAACCCACAAAATGGGAAAGAATTTTAGATGACAATCGCTCAGACAAAGGACTTATATCCAGAACATATAAAGAACTGAAAAACAATTAGCCCCCAAATTTAAAGACCCTCTCCAAAAATTGGCATTGGAGATAAACACACAGTTCTCAGATAAAGATGTACAAATGGCAGATAAATATATGAAGAAATGTTCATCATCACAGGTCATTCAAGAAATGCATTTTAAAACAGCACTGACATTTCATCTCACTCTGGAAAGAATGGCTGCCATGAAGAAAACAACTTATAACAAATGTTGGTGAGGCTGTAGGGAAAAAGATACAGTTCTCCACTGTTGGTGGGAGTGCAGACTCCCACTGTTGGTGGGAGTGCAATCCTGCGGAAATCAGTATGGAGATTCATCAAAATCTAGGACTGGAAATTCTGTTCAGTCCAGGTAGTCCTCTCCTGGGTACTTTCCCAGAAATATTGAAAAAGTCATGTCACAATGATATATGTGCACCCATTTTCATAGCAGCACAGTTTGTGATAGCTAAATCTTGGAAACAGCCAGAATGCCCACCAACCACAGAATGGGTGAAGAAAATGTATTTTTATGCAATGGAATACTATTCAGCTATAAAAAGGATGTTCTTGAGGCCTTAATTGGTAAATGGAGACAACTTGAGAATATCCTCATTACTGAAATAAACAAGACTCCCATTAATAATTATCACATAGTCTGTAGTGTAAAAAATAATAAGAAGTAACAGAATAATGGGACAAAAAATGTATAATAGATATTGTAAATGTGAAAGTGAAGGAAAGTGTTCTAAATGATAAAATGTTATGTACAGTGTATAAGATAGATGACTATTACTAAATTTCTTTCAGTTCATTAAACAGAAGAGTTCACATGGTCAGTGTTTGAGTGTCTAGTCACATTTTGTACTTTGATTTTGTAACTTTAACACCTAATGTTAAGAGGACAATATGTAATGTATCAACTCGTGATTTTATGATGTTAATTTGTTTAAATTCTGTATTCTACTTTTTCTATTTTCTTTTTTTTTAATTTTCTTTGCTTTCTTTAAATAAAAATATTAAAAAAGAAATAAGATGTAAAACAAGCAATGGACTGACTTCTAGGCCCATATGAATTGACAAAGCTGAATGAAGAAGATATAATAATTATATATAAGTCAATATTGGAGTCATAGCTCACTGGCCCAGGCATGGGAAAAATTTGGGACCATCAATTCAGGTGGCTGGGTGTCCACCCAGCTATGTAGGACACTGGACTAGGCTCCAGAGGTTCCATGGGCTTGAGTGGACCATGCCAGTGACATTCATTCAAACAGGGGAGGCAGGCCCACCAAAAGGGGAGCCAGGCCTGCACAACTGCTGCAACGTAAGCTGTAGCTCATAGTCACAGGACCAAGAAAAGTTTGGGAACATCAATTCAGGCAGCTGGGTGCCTGCCCAGCCATGTAGGACACTGGACTAGGCTCCAGAGGTTCCATAGGCTTGAGTGGACCAGGCCCAGCATCCCTTATTCAAACAGGGGAACCAGGCCACAGTGCAAGGGAAGCCAAAGCCACATGAGTCCCACTAGTGGAGTGCACAGGAGGTGATTTGCAACACATCCAGGGAAACCTTTAGAACATTGCTGAAAACACTGAAATATAGGGAAATGACAAGTTGAAAGACCAAAATACAATCTTAGACCTCCAGCCCATCTCAAGAAAGCCTAGGAGCCATGTTAATAGAAGAAAATACTAGCCATACACCTGAAATGCCTGAAGTGATATCAACTGAAATAAAGAAGCAAGTACGGGAAGCTATGAGGGAACTCAAATCAGAAATATTCTCCTGGGTAAAAGAAGAAATAATAAAAGTAGTGAAATAAATACTGAGTGCATTCTAATGAAGACACAGCTAAAAAATTAGAGGAACAGAGCAAAATGATGGGATCCCTGAATAAACAGTATAAGAAACAAACAGAATACATGAAGCAGATTCAAAGAGATATATAGGAAATCAAAACTTCTATTGAAAGTTGCTAAAACCACCTCAAGAAAAGTGAAGATAGAATCTCAGACCTCAAAGATAAGATTGCAGCTAGTGAACAGGAAAGGAAAGGACTTCTAAAAATAACAAAAAATCAGGAAATAACAATTCAACAGTTTCAAGATGATACAAAGAAAAACAATAAAAGATTAATAGGGAAAAATGAAAAAGAAAGGGATAACACAAATGATATCAAGAGGCTTTTTACAGAAGTAATAGCAGGAAACTTCCCAAACATGAGAATGGAAACTGATAGATAGATTAGTGCAGCATATAGAACTCCGAATAGCCATAACCAAAACAAAACTACACTCAGACATATAATAATCACCATCCCAGAAATCCAACATAAGAACAGAATATTAAAAGCTGTTAGAGAGAAAAGACAGATCACCTATAAAGGAAAAACTATCAGATTCACAGCAGACTTCTCAACACAAACAATGAGGTCAAGAAGAGCATGGAGTGAACTGTTTCAGATCCTAAAGGAAAACAACTTCCAACCCAGACTGATATACTCTACAAAACTGTCCTTCAAAATGGATGTAGAGATAAGATATTTCCATAAAAAAAAAGCTGAAAAACTTCATGATCACCAAACCAAACCTACAAAGAATACTGAAAGACATTCTAGATACACATAGGAAAAAACCACTAAGCAAGGCAGACAATTAAACAGAATGGATAGTTAAGATTCAACATCAGAAAGATAACATATCAACAATAAACCAATTTATGACAGTTATAACCATTAATGTAAATGGCCTCAATTCACCAATTGAAAGAAACAGACTGCCAAAACAGATCAAGAAACAAGGTCCAACTATAGGCTGTCTTCAAAAAATCCATCTAACCGAAAAGGTAACTCATAGAATGAAAGTGAAAGGATGGAAAACAATACTACATGCAACAAGAATTCAAAAAAGGTGGGGGTAGCTATTCTGTTTGCAGACCATATGTACTTCAAACCAAGAATGATCCAAAGAGATAAAGAAAGTCACTACATACTAGTCAGGGGAAAACTTCAAGAGGAAGAGATAACAATCTTAAATATATATGCACCAAATTCTAGAGCACCCAGCTATACAAAGCAAGTATTAACAGAAATGAAAAATCAAATAGGCAATAACACAATTATAACAGGAGACCTTAACATGCCATTGACACAAAGGGATAGATCAACTAGACAGAAAATCGGCAAAAAAATAACCGAACTGAACCACATCTGTGAACAAATGGATTTGATAGATGTATGCAAAGTTTTCCATCCAACAATATCAGAATGTACATTCTTCTCAGTAGTACATGTGACATTCTCTAAAATAGACTATATACTAACCCACAGAACATATTTAAGTAAATGCAAAAGAATTAAAATTGTCCCATGCATGTTATCTGATCATAGTGCCATGAAACTAGAAATTAATGAAAAAAGTAACTGCAAAAACCCCCAAAACACATTCAAATTGAATAACACACTCTTGAGCAATCAGTGGGTCACAGAGGAAATTAAATAGGAAATGAAATAATATCTACAAGCAAAAAAAAAATACAAATACAACTTACCAGAACCTGTGGGATGCAATGAAAGTGGTCCTCAGAGGAAAATTTATTACACTGAGTTCCCACAATAGAAAAGCAGAATGAACACAAATAAGCAACCTGATATTACACCTCAAACATCTAGAAAAAGAAGAGGAAGCCAAGCCCAAAACCAAAAGAAGGTAGGAAATTATAAAGAACAGAGCAGAAATTAATGCAGTAGAGACTAAGAAAACAATACAAAGAATCAATTAAACAGTTTGTTCTTTGAAAGAATAAATAAAAGATAAGCCCCCAGCCAACTGAATTTAAAAAAGGAAGACTCAAATTCATGCAGCACACAATGACAAAGGTGAAATGACTACTGAACCTGTTAAAATACAGAATATCATCAACAACCTTTTCGGAAACCTCTTCTCTCACAGGTTCAATAACACAGAAGAAAGGTACAGAATCCTAGAAACATATGAACTTACAAAACTGGATCAAGAAAATGTGATACTGCTGAATAACCCAGTTTCTATTAATGAAATTGAAAATGTAATCAAGTCCCTACCAACAAAGAAGAGCCCAGGCCCAGATGGATTCACTGCAGAATTCCACAAGGAATGCAAAGACGATTAATGCGATACTCCTGAAACTATTCAAAGAAATTGAAAGGCAAACAATTCTCCCTAAGTCATTCCTTTAAAAAATATCACTCTAGGACCAAAAGCTGATAAAGACTCAACTAAAAAAGAGAACTACAGGCCAGTCTCCCTAATGAACATGGATGCAAAAATACTCAATAAAATATTGGCAAATAGGTTGCAGCAAACCATCAAGAAGATTATACAACATGATAAAGTGGGATTCATCCCAGGCATGCAGGGATGGTTCAACATACATAAATCAATAAATGTAATCCACCATATAAATAGAGCCAAAAGTAAGAATTACAAGATCATTTCTATAGATGCAGAAAAAGCTTTTGATAAGATCCAACACCCATTCATGATAAGAAACTTACAGAGAATTGGAATAGATGGTATTTACCTCAATATGATAAAGGCCGTCTGTGAGAAACCAACAGCCAGTATCATATTAAATGGTCAAAAACTGAAAGCCTTTACCTTGAAATCAGGCCCAATACATGGATGTCCCTTATCACTGCTCCTATTCAGCATAGTACTGGAAATACTAGCCAGAGCAATTAGAAAAGAGAAAGAAATAAAAGGAGTAAATATAGCAAAAGAAGAAGTTAAATTATCATTACTTGCAGAAGACATGATACTCTACATAGAAGACACCCAAACCTCTGTTGAAAGACTCCTAGATATAATAAATAAATTCAGCAATGTAGCTGAATACAAAGTCAATGCTCAAAACTCAATGGCATTCCTATACTCTAAGAACAAAGTCACCAAGAGAGAAATTAGAGGAGCCACACCCTTCACAGTAGCATCCAAAAAATGAAGTACTTAGGAATCAATCTAATGAAAGATGTTAAGGAGTTGTACAGGGAAAATTCTAATTCCCTGATAAAAGTAATCAAAGAGGACCTCAGAAAATGGAAAGACATCCCTTCTTCATGTATAGGAAGAATAAATATTGTGAAAATGGCCATTCTCCCAGAATTGCTATACAGATTCAATTCAATCCCAATGAAAATAGCACTAGCATACATCATAGATCTAGAGAAATCACTCCTAAAATTCATCTGGAACCAGAAGAGACCTAGAATAGCAAAGGCATTTCTAAGCAGCAAAGCCAAGGCAGGAGGCATCACAATCCCTAACTTGAAATTATACTAAAAAGGTACTGTAATAAATACAACATGGTATTGGAATAAAAACAGACCTGAAGATCAACAGAACAGACTGGAAGATACAACTACAAACACACTCAACCACCTTATCTTTGATAAAAGGGCCAAGCATGTTCACTGGAGGAATGATAGTCTCTTTAATAAATGGTGGTGGAAAAACTGGCTATCCATATGCCAAAAACTAAAATTAGACCCATGCCTGTCACCATGTACTAAACTAAAATCTAAATGGATCAAAAATCTAAATATTAAAACAGAAACACTAATGTTTTGGAAGTCAAAGTAGGTAAAAATCTTGAAGACATAGTGGTTTGTAGAGAATTCATGGACAAGATCCAAACTGCACAGGAAATACTTCCCAGAATCCATACCTGGGATCATGTCTTATTAAAGAGTTTCTGCATGTCCAAAGAAATCTCCAGCAGAGTGAAAAGAAAACCTACAAACTGGGAAAAACTCTTAATGAACTGTCCTTCAGATAAAGGACTTCTCTCTAGAACTTATAAAGAATTTAAAAAAAAGACCAGACCCCCGAAATTCAAAGACCCAATCCAAAAATAGGCATCTGAGATGAACACACAGTTCTCAGATGAAGAAAAACTAATGGCTAATAAATACATGAAAAAATGTTCATCATCATTGGCCGTTAGAGAAATGTAAATTAAATCCATACTGAGATTCCATTTTACTCCAGAAATAATGGCCAGGTTCAACAAAACTACCAACAACAAATGCTGGAGAGGATGTGGGGAAAAAGGAACTCTTCTGCACTGTTGGCGGGAGTGTAGACTGGTGCAACTACTGTGGAGGTCAGTCTCGAGATTCTTCAATAAATTGGGGTTGGAAGTCCCATTTGAGCCGGGTATTCCACTCTTAGGCATATTCCTAGAAGAACTGAAAACATCTTACCACAGTGATATATGCACACCCATGTTTATAACAGCACAATTTGTAATAGCCAGATCTTGGAAACAACCTAAGTGCCTATCAACCGAGGAATGGATAAAAAAATTGTGGTACTTTTATACAATGGAGTACTACTCAGATATAAAGAATGATCACATGGAGATATTTATAAATAAATGGGTGCAACTTGAATCTATACTCATAAGTGAAATAAATTATAATCACATGTATAAATACAGCATAGTCTCCCTAGTGTAAGTAATGGTATGAGTACATAAGATATTATTGTAATCATGGTTCACCATTATATTGCATTGAAGTCTTATGTTTTGATTCATTGTTTGGAATGGTTTTATTCTGTTTGGTTTGATCTTAATATAAGTGATGGTATGAGTAGTTACTTTGAAGAAAAGATAATATGGCAGCCATTGTTGATTTACTATCATCTTGCTCTGAAATCCTACCATGCTTTTGTTTTTCTATCACCATTGGCTCTATCATGTTGCATCTTATTTAATGCTAATATATGTGATAGTCTAAACAAATTTTTTATTGAAAATGGTATAACATAGCAGCCATTGTTCATCTTTGGTTATATGGTTTAGAATGTCTTGCAATACTTTCATTCTCTTAAGTTGTTTTATTCAATTTTGTTATGTTTGACATTATTGTGTAAAGCTAAGCTCAACTATTTGAAAAAAAGAGACATTATGATAACTACTGTTAATATTAAATTGTGTTGTGAAGTGCTGTGTTGCTTACACTGTTCTGTTCTGATCTGCTTAGATCTGTCCTCTTTTATTTTATTCTCTTTAAAATAAAAAAGTCAATATCAGGCAATGAAATACCTAATAATAGAGAAAAGTCCAGATCCAGGAGGATTCATTGCTGAATTCTGCAAGAAATTTAGAGACATCTAACATCCATTTTCCTCAAAAATCTTTAATGACAGTGAGATGGAAATAACACTTCACAAGTTTTTACTCGTGGCAATTATCACCCTGATAACAAAACCAGAGTAAGACTCACCCAAAAAAGAAAAAATCTACAGGTCAGTCTTGCAGTGAACAGAGACAAAAATATCCTCAATAAGATATCAGCAAGCGGAATGCAACAAATCATCAAGATGATTTTCACCATAAAAATGTATGTTTCATCCAAGGAATGCAAGGATTGCTCAACATAAACAAAATCAATAAATGTAATATAATATATAACCAGAACCAAAGACAAATATTATAGGATCATTTCAATAGAAGAAGAAAAATCATTTGACATTGTCTGATATTCATTCATGATAAAAATAACCTACAGAAAATTCAAATAGAAGGCCTTTATTCAAACTGATAAAGGGAAGCTATGACAAGCCAAGAGGCAACATCATAGTAAATGGATAAAAACTAAAAGCTTTCACTCAATTAAGAAAAAGACAAGAATGTCCACTATTACCAATCCAGTTCAATATTGCTCTGGATACATTACCCATAGCAATTATACAAGAAAAATAAATAAAACAAGTATAAGAAAGGAAGAATTAGAACAATCATTAGTTGCAGGTAATATGACACTTTATAGTAGAAGACTCCAAAAACTCCACCAAAATACTTCTATATTTAATTACTGATACAGTAGCATAGTTGAATAAAAAAGCAACTCAAAAATAAATAGTATTCCTGTACACTGAGAACAAATGATCTGAGAGAGAAATTAGGGTAATAGCACATTTCATAATAGCATAAAAATTGAAATATTTAGGACTCAGTTTAACAAAGGAAGTAAAATATCTACACTCAAAACTATAATAGTCTGAAAAACATCAAAGAGGAATCAGAAAATAGAAATATATCACTTGTTTTATGTAGGCAGGATGAATATAGTGAAAGTGGGCTTATTCTCAAAATTGTTAAACAGATTTAATATGATCCCTATCAAAATATCTGTAGCATACCTTGCAGATGTTGAGAAAACTTTCATAAAGTTCATTTAAAACCACAAGAGACCTAGAATAGCAATCACAATCCCAGACAATCAAGGCAAGGCAGGGGACATCAAAATATCTGACTTGAAAATATATTACAGTGGTACTGTGAAGAAAACAGCATTGCTACTGGCCAAGAGAATCAGACTCAAGGATCAAGGAAACAGATTAGAAAATGCAGAAACAAATCCAAACATACTCAGACACTTTGTCTTTTACAAATGGCCAAACTCTTTCAGTGGAAGAATGATACCTCTTTAATAACTGGTCATGGATACACAGGCTTTCCACATTCCCAGGACTGAAACTAGACCCATGTGTCTCACTATGCACTAAACTAAAATTGAAATGCATCGAAGATCTAAATATCAAAGCAGAAATACCAAATCTTTTGGAAGAGAGAATAGGCAGAACTCTTAAAGACATAGGCATAGGTAAATACTCCACAAACAAAACCCCAATATTATGGGAAGCACTGTAAAGAATCAACAACTGGCATTTCTTCCCATTAAAAAGTGTTCACACAGCAAAAGAAAATACCAACAGCATGCAGAAAAAACCCACAGAGTGGGAAAAATTTGCCAGTTGCTCCTCAGAAAAATGACTAATATCTGAAACATATAAATAATTGAAATATTTGAGTGCCTAATTTTAAAGACCTAATCAAAAATCAAAAGACCCAATCCAAAAATTGGCATCTGAGATGAATATACACTTCTCAGATGAAGAAATACAAATGGCAAACAAATAGAAATTGTTCAATATCAATGGTCACTAGACTGATAACAATTAAAACAAAGATGATATTCCATGTCACCCTAGAAAGAATGGCTATTTTATATAAATCAACCAATAACAAATGCCCATAGGGCTGTGTAGAAAAAGCAACCCATCTCCAATGTTGGTGTGAGTGTAGGTTGTTGCAAACACTATGGAAATCAATGTGGAGATTCCTCAATAAAACTAGGTATACAGGTCCCTTTTGACTCAGCTATCCCCCTTCTGGGTATCACTTCTGGAAGAATTAAAATCATCATACCTCAACAATACACACACACACCCATGTTTACAGCAGCACATTTTGTAATAGCTAAGTTTTGGAAACAACCCATATGCTATCCATTAAGGATTGAGCATTCAGTCATAAAGGAGGATATTCAGTCATAAAGAAGGATAAACTTGAGACATTCCTTAGTAAATAGATGCATCCTGACACAACACTCAAGTGAAATAATAAAACAAACATTTGTAAACATCACATTGCTTCTCTGATGTGAGATACCAATAGTATATATAAGGACCAAAGTTTATAAAAGGTAATATGAAATTGGAAGAAGTTATTGTTCAAAGGAAAAGGGAACCTTGGAATCAGGAAGGAAGGAAAAATAAAAAATGCTAAAAGAAGGATAAAAGTGGAAAAAGCTTTGTAACTTAGGACCAGAAGAGGGATTGAAGGGAGAGAAGAGAATTGTGAAAGAAAGAAATTAAAGTATATCATGTACAGATACAAATTCTGTACAATGAATGTTATTATGTGTAATCTATATGGTACCAATAAACATAGGAATTAAGAAAAAATATCCAGACAAAAAGATTACTTAAAGTAAATATTGATAGATAGATTGATTGATACTAAGCATTAACCTCAAGGACTTCACACTGAGCTACATCCCCAACTTTTTCACATTCTAAATTTTCACACAGGATCGCACTAAGTCATTAAGATTCAGAGATTGGCCTCAAACTTGTGACTGTCATATAGCAGCCACTCAGAGTGTTGGGAATATTGACATGCACCATTTAACCAGGCTGCCTCAATAACTTTAAATAAATTTTTTGGCATAGTGTCAATCAAAGTAATACAAGTTTCAATGCTTAAATATTTCAGAGTATTGAATTCCCATAGTAGGTATGCTTATACAAGATATAAAATATACATAGTCTCTGATATGATAGTTAATAATATGCAAGTTGAAGCTACAACAATTCACAAGCTGGGCACTTGAGAAGAATTAAGCAAGAAGTAAATGAATTATATAAATAATTCAGAAATAGACAAAATAATATTTGGGAATCTAATTACATAAGGTTTTCATATCTTAACAATAGGGAAAAATAGATTGTTTTTTAATAGAACAGGAAAATAAACAAAAATATCCCTACCCTTCTGTTTCTACCAAAACACACAAAAGTAAATCAAACAGTTAAGCAAAATAAATCACAAAATTACTAATACAAAAATAAATGGATGAACTGACTGATAATCTTGAAATTTGGTAGGCCTTTAAATGTATAATCTAAAATCCATACAGTTGGCTAGGTAAAAATCAGAATTGGAAAGGTAAAATATATTGTTATAGTATTAAAAAATAAAAATATATTTAATGAAAAACGAACAAATTTTAAAAGCAAACTAGAAAAACTATTGCAAACTATGATAGATGTGTTTTCAGTTTTAAATGTAACCTATAAACAGCATGAATAAAACAAAAAATGATACTAAATTTAAAAACTATAGTCTGATCACAGAAAAGGAAACATAGTTTAGAAGAAATGCATAGAATCACAGGAGTAGAAACATATGATATAATTCCTTGAACTTTGTAAGATCATCATTAAGACTAGTATAACAAAGGCTAAGCTAACAAGCAAAAAACACAAAGATTTATTTAATTAAACTTTTACATGACACTAGAACCTTCTGAAATGACCCTGAAGATGTTCATTCCTTTCTCAGGCTGTTACCATTAGGTTATATACTTTGAACTGGATAGCTGTGTGAAAACTTGACTGGACAAAGTATATAACCTAATGGTAACAGCCTGAGAAAGGAATGAAACACTGCAGGGCCCAACTATTCTGATTCTTGGTCTCTCTGAACAGTATTCCTGCTGTCTAAAAATTGGGCAGGAAACCACTGCAATCAAGGTTTTTAGGGAAGAAGGCAAGGGTAACATACTAGGTTTTATGGTTTGCTTTTGGGAAAAGAGGTTGTTGTTTCCCTCATCATTTCTGGGAAGATAAATTTCTATTTCTATGACTTGCTTTCAGTGTAAAACACTCAATATGTCAATGTGCTGTATTTTGTACTATAATGAGTCTGTTCATAATTAAATACATGGAAAGTAAGATAACACATTTTAATGTCTCATATATTAGATCAAGAGATTAATAAAAATGATTTTATTTAGATACATTCTGCCATTCAGTAGAAGTGACAATTCTCTTTCTTTTCTTTCTTTTTTTAATTTTTCTTTCTTTTTTTTGCACTGAGAATAAAAGTCAGAACCTTACATCTGCCAGGCAAGTGCTACGTCACTGAACTGTATTCCCAGTTCCCAAAATAATTTTAAAATATGACAATGCTAATGCAAGTTTCTGAAACAGGCATGATATATTCTGATACTAGTATGTAGTTTGATGGCAGTGAAAACTGAAAAGCATTTTCAGAAGGCAATTATATATATAACAAAATTTTAAATTACATTCTTCATTTCTAAGAATTTAACTAAATAAACACTTTAAATATGTCAACATATTCCTACAGAAATATTTATTGCAGTGTTGTCTGCAGTAAGAATAAATTAAATATATTAAATATCAATAGAGAATTAAAGTATAATATAGTGGTACAATGAAAAAGAAACAATGAATTCAACATGTACATATAATATGATATCCAAGAGTATTATTAAGTGAGAACAGTAAGATACAGAACTGTGCAATCCTGTTTAGGTAGTGGTTTATCTAATAATGCCCAAGAGAGCTCATTTTGGGTGGTGTGATTACCTGGAACCATTTTTTGTGTCATACCAGGCATCAAACTCACAACCTTGTGCTTGCCATGCAGATGCTTATGCTACTGAGCTAAATCCTCAGCTCCTGGAACCATTTTTAACCAAACTTTTTGTTTGCACAATTCACAATTGAATTATTCACTGTAGCACAGCTTTTTCTCTCCAAGAGTCAGGTCTACAGTTTGCCTTCGGTTTTCAAGCTGTATAGGTGCTGGGTGGCTTTCATTTCTGATTTCTCTAATAAATTGGAATTTTTCTCATCAATATTTGAGCTCATATTGTTTATCCCCCTTTGGTGGAAACATGTTTAGGTTCACACTCTCCAAAAAGAGGATCAGCAGTTGGCTCAATTTCAAGAAAAAATTTAGAGCATTTCCAACAGAACAGGGATTCTCCTCTGGATGACAATGAAAGAGAAACCTTTCTTCTCTTGCTAACTCAGACTCCTCATTGAATCTCTTTCATTAATTTATACCAAAATTTGCTAAATTTGCCAGCATCACCTCACAATATGTATAAGTAGAAAACATGTAGAATATTCAAAACATTGTTGCCATTGCTTAAAGAGAGAGAACAGTGATTTGTGTGGTAAAAGTATCTTTATTTTTCATTTTGTACAAATTTCATCAGAGAGATATTTTTAAAATCATTTTATTTATTATAAGAATTAAAAATCGTACATACTTATATAGAACTGTATAAAGGAAAACATTAATCATCTCTTCCCTCTTTAATTCTTTCCTAGTACCTATTCAAAAACTGATATTAAGAATTTGATGTCACTCTGATAAGTGGCTGTGGCCTCCCAAGCTGCGGCCACCCCAGGTTGAGAGCCATATTAGTGTTTTCTGAGGTCTGTGCCATGTTGGCACTTGGGGAGCTGGGAACACAGGCAGCCTGCGAGCCACTCGGGTAAGTGGCTGTGGCTTCCCAAGCCACGGCTGCTCCAGGGTGAGAACCATATCAAAGTTTACTGAGATCCATGCCATGTTGGAAATTGGGGTGCTAGGAAAACAGGCAGCCATATCACTGTTGTGGTGGGCAGCTGTGAGCCTAATGGCATGTGGTCTAAGAATCAAACATCCTTCTCATCCTCCCTGCTAACAAGTGAAAGCCAGAGATCTGAGCATCTATTGTGAGTCTGATTATATACAATATACCAAATAAGGGGGATTTTCTTTTGCCATCTCTTCCAAGGCAATTGTTTTGTCTCTGTTTTGTTCTTTTCTGATCAATGATATTGCTGTTAAATATTCTCTTTTTATAATTTTGGAATTTCCTTTGATATTGCTCTACCTGATTGAAGGAACAACTGTGGTGAAGGAAACCAAATACACTATTGTACCTATTGCTGTTATCCCAGTAACCTGCTGTGATGTTCTGTATCAGTTTCACTGCACTCCTCAATTGGGTTTGTCCTGTCTTGTTCAGTCGTATTAAAACCTTCAAAATAAATAAATAAATAAAAATTCTAAGAAATAAGAAAAAATAAAAAAGTAAATAATAACAACAAAACAGATCAGTAAGGTACTGAGCAAGCTGAAAAATGATATAACTAAACAGGTAATGGACTTAAAAAGCAAAAGGAGGAAAAGAAAGCACTCCAAAGGATATAAAGGTATGTATATTTAAGTGTGTAAGATTGATAACCATGTTGCTAAGTTTTTGTGGGACTGGTGAACAGAACTATTTGCAGCCTTACTGTTTGAATGTCCACTTTGTATGCTTTAATTTTGTAGCTTGAACAACTATATCCAAGAAGACAATATGTAATGTATCAACTAGTGATTTCTTACTGTTTATTTTTTTTGAAATTCTGTATTGTTTCTACCCTTTTTCCTGTGTTGCATTTCCCCCTATCTTTAAATAAAATTTAAAAAAAGAATTTGATGTTTATAATTCCATGCATTTCTATTTGCCCATGCTATTAAATATCTAGCTATGAGGAAATTTTCTTTGAGGTGTTAACTCTTCAGATTATTTTGCAAATTGTTATTTTTACTTTTATACATTTTTGGCCACTATACTATTTTTCATAGTTGTATACTATGCCATAGTATATTTTATGCTACATTCAATGATTATTTTATGCAATAAATATAGGATATCCCACTGAGGAGTTGTCAAAGATTAGAAACATATCCTGTTAAAATGGATTTAGCCAGGGCTTTTTCCAGATTTTAAAAAATTTTTATTAGTACTTATTTGAAGTATATAATGATTACTGTCTTCATAGAGTATTGGTATACACACATAACACACTTCAAATCTTTTTTGCCTTCCCTCAGTTTTCTTTTATTTTTCTAGTATCATATTCATTTATTTATTTATAAGATTTTTAATCATCATATATTCAGATGAAATACCACACTTATTTAAAATAAGTAAGACAATTTTACTAAGAGAGGGTGAACTTGTAAATATATTGTCTGCACTGGATTACAGTACTTCTTTCTTTTATCTCTATTCTTATTATCTGTCATGAGTATATGAGAAACCATGTGATATTTAAGCTTGTATTTCTGAGTTACTTCACTTAACATTTTAACAGTATAGTCTCAAGGTGCATTCATTTCGATACAAATGATACAAGTTTATCCTTCTTTATGTCAGAGTAGTACTCTACTGTGTATAAATACCACATTTTCTTTTTTTTATTTTCCAAAATGTTTAGCGATTCTCTCACTAGCAATGTATGAGTGCCTTTTTCTCTACATTTTGATTACAGTGAGATTCATTAATCTTCAAAATTTTTCTAAATGAAGTCCAGAATGAGAATGATGTATCTTGGTTTTTTTTTAATTTTTTAATGAGTAAAGTAATGCAGTTTATATGTTAACTGATGGATTAGAATTTCTATTCAAAAGTCAACAGGTCTATATGATGTTTAAGAAATAATTTTTAAGTTATTTCAGAAAAGTATGTGTCATCAACTTACAAATGATTTCCATGTTTTTGCAAAAGTGTAAAATTTCCTTAATTTATACAGCTAACTTAATCATATCAAAGTATTATTAACACAAAGGTTTAGATAAATGAAGTAGTAAATGAACAGATGGATAAATCCTGTGTGGACAATGTAATAGATAAAGCAGTAGATAAATCCTGAGTGGACAATGTAAATATTTAGGGGAACTTTTGAAAAATCATCATCCCTTAACTCTTACTTAAGCTCTTGTTTCATTCAATTTTGGGAATGGCCTGCAATTTAGTGTTTCTAAAGTACTACAAAACAAATGTTACTTAACCATGGAATATGAAATTTTAAATGAAATAATAAATTGAATTAAGTAGTTCATTAAAGCAATAGTACCTCATGACTAAATGGAGTTTTTTTAGGAATATAAAGATGGTTTCTCATTAGGGAATTTATCAACATAATTTATTATCCCCAAAATGGAATTTCAAAGTCCCCATAACACATTAGTAGAAGCATAAATGTCATATAGACTATATTATTAGGAAATATTTCGCTTTTTACTGAGTTGCATTCATAAACAGTATCAGAATCGAAGGAACTTAATTGATAAATTTTGGACTTTTATTAGCTGAGCTCAGCAACCACTCATGTAGACCCCTTTTTTAAAGTCAAACCAAATCACCCTGCACTGGAAGGTTAGAGGGCATTTAAAGCAAAAAACTGCAAAGCCAAGACATCGTGTTAAAAACAATTTAGTTAGAATTTTACATTCATGTTTGTTGACACCTGTATCCTGCTTCTTTTTTGAGCAGGTTATTATTTTTTTTGTGGGTGAATCTCATTCTGCTTTTCTCATGGAATTTGTATCCTGAGTAATTTTTCACTCTTCTGGGTCAAATACATGGCATGAGTAAAATACAAGAGTACAAGATGACATCAGTTAAGCCAAGCTACAACATTCTCCACTGGTTTTAGTACATGAATCAAATCTTTGCTTCCTGGTCATTTTCTTATCTAAAAGTAATAGATTGGACTCAGCCTTGGATATAACACATTATGCAATTTATCATGCAAGGGCCAATAATGATGGCTAGGAGGAAAACCAAGGGTCCTGCCAGAGCCAATGCAAGGTGGTCAGCCATGGGATGGCAGAGAACAAATTTTCATACCCACTCTGTTGATGGTGTCTCTCATTTTATCTATCAGCTAGGCATTTTCTGAGCTAGCTAATAAGACTGTCCTTAATAACTCCTGAATGGTTGGTGTAAAAGCAAGATTCACCCATGGCTAGGCATAGACCACCCTTTTTTAAGAATAGGAGGAAGTCTAGACCTCATCGGTTCTGGAGGACCATTTCAGACAATGAGTTTAGAGACTCCTCTAGCCAATGAAAATTTTGTTCAAGCATACTGAGATCACAGTCTATTTCTTTGCTTAGCATCTGATAAATTTGGTCTCCCACTATGAGGGTTGTGGTTCCTAGTGCTGTGGAACAGGTTATTCCTAATCCCAAAAAGTTGAGAATTAGGATTGGGGATCTCTTTACTTGTGAGGTTGAGTAACCCCATATGTTCACTACCTCCTTTTCTAAAATACCAGCACAGTTAGGAAAGAACATGAGTTAAGATATGGAGTTCAGGGTTAGGTCTAGTGAAAGCAGCCAGACAAGTGCCAGGGGTGAGGCCATTTGTTGAGGCGATCCAAGTTCCCAACGGGGAGACTAAATATTGGTTGAGGGGGTAAGAGATATTTTGTATACAATTAATTTGAAATGGGAAGCACTTCAAGTGGAAATTTAGAGACTAAGTGAGAGGTCCAGAGCCCTGAATGCTTCCCAAAATGAGGGACTTAGATCCTTGTCCCTACCAGAATGAAGAACCAGAATCAAGGTTTGAGGTGTTCATAATCTGGGTTTGATTGTTGGTCCCAATAGTAATCCACATATATGTTACAGGGCAAAGAGGATTATACACATAAACAGATTTAACACCCCCATCTTTGAAGCTTGACTTTTAATAAGTCATAAGGCTTTTTGATAGTCCACTTAGCTAGAGTCTTGGTTCCTGTGGGCTTGAAGTGGGAGTGATGAATCCAATGGCTGTTTCTTGTGGAAGTACTCAAGGTGATGGTAAAGAGTCCTTCCCAAGGGGCACTTAGGCATTTACGCTGTCTTGTTTTGATGTAGACTTTATTGCCAGTTTGGGCTGCTAGGGGCTCATCAGGTCTTTCAGGAAAGGTCTGGTGGCCTTGGAACAAGTGGTGGGTTGAATGCAGGAGGGGCAGGAGAGCCTTTAAGGACTTAACAATTTCCCCATTAGTGACAACAGCCAACTTAACATCTTAAAAAGGGGGGATCGAAGTGGGTGGTTGGCTATACATGTTCTCAAAAGGAGTAATGCCCTGGGGGTAGGTATGCAGAAGGGCAAAAGGAAAGAGAGTTACCCAGTTTTTGCTAGTCTCAAGAACCAGTTTTGAAATAGTTTCCTTCATGGTTCTGTTCATTCTCTCTACTTGGTCTGAACTTTAAGGCCCATAGGCAATGCAATTTGCAATTGATTTCTAAAGCTGTAGCTAAGTTTTGAGTGATCTGAGCTGTGAAACCTGGGCTGTTGTCAAACTCCATGGAGGTGGGCAAACCAAATCAAGGCACTATCTTATAGAGGAATTTCTTAGCTACTACGAGAGCTGAGTCAGTCTGAGTGGAGAATATTTTTGACCACCTGATGAATGAGTCTAAGACAACTAAGAGATATTTATGCCTCCACTTCCTGGGCCCATTTTGGTAAAGTCTATTTCCCAGTGGTCTCCAAGGGTAAGTCCTTGTCTCTTTAGAGGGCCAGCTTAGTGTACACCTGAAGACAGCATAGGCCCTACTGGTTTTAGTGCCACCACTTCAGCTGTTTTATCAGTGAGGGCACTTCCACAAACTATTGGGGTGTTTTCTTGTTGGTGCCCAAACATTACATAATGGCAACCTTTCCAGGATACCAAACAGCAGCCATGGGGTCTAAGATCTTGGGGGCATTCTTGATCCTTGTTCCTTCTGAGGTTAATAGTTCTCTTTCCTGATAAATGACTCCATGAATATGAATGGTAGCAAAACTGTACTATCTGTATATATATTTATAGATTTATTTTGTCCCCATCTAATGGTTTGAGTAGGGGTTATCAGTTCTGTCACTTGAGCTGAAGTTCACAACCCTAAAGCTTGGGCCTGTATTACCTCAGTTTTGGTGGTCACCACAGCTCCTGTCACTTAAGTACCTTGGTGGAGGCAATTGCTACAGTCTGTGAGAAGGATGGCTTCAGGCTGGGCAAACAGGACATTAGTCTGATCTGGTTGTGGACTTGAGATCTAGTCAGTAATGTCCATACAGTTATGTATCATCTGGTAGGAGAGTCACTGAATTGAGAGCAGAAGTAGACAGGAACTCAATGCAGTCAGGATCCAGTAGAAGGGCTTTGTACTAGACAATGCAAGCATTGGAAAGCTATCTGTTGGGGGCTGACAACAATAGTGCCTCCAAAACATGTGGGGCCACTATTTGGAGTCTCTGGATAAAAGTCAACTTAGAGGCTTTCTTGGTAGGAATTGCATTGGCTGCAATTGTCAATAGGCAATTTGGCCACCCTGTGGCAGTGGGGTCTAATTACCAGGAGTGATAGGCAGCAGAGCTTTTTTCAGGGCCATAGGTATTCAGTTAAGACATCTTTTGCAATCCCATGTTTCTTGGCCACATGCAATTAGAGAAGTTTGGCTATGTCAGGGAGAGTGAGGGCTGGGGCATTTAAAAGAGCCTGCTTTAAATCATTGAAAGTTTGTTCCTGTAGCTTAGTCCAGGTTAAAGTTCCAGATGGATTCCCTCCAGTAGACGTGTAGAGTGATTGAACCACGTTGGCAAAACCCAGAATCCACAACCAGCAGTAGCTCAAAGCCCCTAGAAATTCTCTTACTTGGCACTTGGTCTTTTGAGAAGGGATTTTTAAGGTGCTCAAATCCTATGGATCTTTGTTGTTAAATGCCTTTGGGCTAGCTCAATTAACTGTGAGAGTGCCTTATCTTTGAATCTTTTTAATCTTTGAAGCTTTTTTTAAAATGTTGGGCTGACTGCGAGACAAATGTGATATTTAGGATGTGTCTATTCTCAAGTGCCTCTGGGTCAATAGGTGTATAAATATGATATGCCTCCAGGAGGTGCTCCAAGAATGTGGATGGAAGTCCCCAACTTACCTCTATGAAAGCTTAGACAGATTAGTTGGCTTCCAAGCACTGTCTTTAAGGCACTAGGAGAGTCTGGCAATACCATATGAAAGCCTCCTTACCTTGGTCATCATGTGGATTTCAAGTAGGGCAAGTGAAGGGAAACACAAGGTCCACATTGGTTGGGTCACAACTGGGGTGGCCATCCAGTCCTGGGACCAGCTTTCATTCTAGGGTGAAGATGTATTCTTGTTTTTCAGAAGTGAAGAAAGTCTTGAGAAACTCTTGGCAGGCTTTTCACAGGGAGGGAGTCAGAAGACGAGTGTCCCAGGGCAGAAGCCCCAGAAAAGGGGTGTCTGCTATGGGTGGGTAAGAGGAATCAAGATCTTCAGGGGGAGAATGGCCCACTCCAAGCCCAGGCCAGACACTAACCTGAGCTGAGACCACCTTCTGTGTAGTCTTTCCCCAGTGCTGCCTGTGGCAGGGACCCAGAGTCAAAGGTTTTCTCACCACCAGCCACAATTGATCACTTGATCACTGCCAGGCTGGGAGTTGCCAGGCACTAAGCAGTTGAGGTGCCATGCTCAGGCTGATTACTCAGCATATAGGGAGGAGGAAGGAGGTGCTAAGCTATTCTTAGAGTTCACAGGGCAGGGTAGTGGGGCCAATGGGGCTCGGCCAGGCCCCTTTGGCACAGCTCCCAAGTCAGCTGTCTCCAGCTCCAGCAGCTATTTTTGTGTGCACATTCTCTATGGCTTCAGAGGCCTGGTTGGCCTCGCCTCCACCTCACACTTGAGTGGCAGGCTTGTGCCACCCCATGTACCTAGGCACTGTCCACCTCTCCCTGTCCTTCTCTTCAACAGCTTTGGCCTCACCAGGAGCTGAGTCACCCTGTGCCCTGTCCCCCAGACAATTCCCTGCCTTGCGGCAGAGCCTCACTCATGGCTGCTCCTGGCTTGCCACTCATTCTCCTCACATCAGATGGGAGGACCTGCTTTACCCTTGGCTGCCCATGAGGAGTACAGGCTGCATGGAACTCCTGAACCCCTTCCCCACTCCACTAAAGTGATCCACAGTCCCTCCAAGGCTGGAAAAGGGAGAACCCATCGACCCTCAGAATGGGAAAGATCAAGAGCAGTGAGCCAGTGAGGAGGTGTGTGGTGCACTAGTCAGGATCCCTCAGCTCCACAACCCCAGAAGCAGTGGAGGGAACTGCATCAGAAAAGGAGGAGGTGGCCCTGGGGACAGTTCCATACCGGTTGCTCTAATAGCATTTATCAGTCATTGCCTCCCCTCTCTCTGTCACTGTGGTATGTTGATGCCATTCATGTCAGGGTGTCCAGGTGTTCCAAAGATGACCCGACAGATGTATTGATAAAAAGAGAGCTTAAAAGTCCCTTATGGAAGGCAAAAACATCCCCAAACTGGGTCATTTAAATTCACATAAGTACAGAGTTTTCCTGGGTAATAAACTCATTCACCATAGGAAGAGGCTGTCTGATGAAATTCCTGAAAATAGTTAAGGACACATTGCAGGAGCAACAAAGAGAGAAAAGTAGATTGATCCATAACATAAATGAAAGACACCAAACCAGTGACAAACAAGATTAAACAAGACAAAGACAGAGACTAAGTCAGTCCATAGACAGACATCAAGAACTAGTTTGACCCCCTGGCTGACAGGTCACAGCCAATGTCTTGGTCTGGGAATCAGTCCTGGAGACATTATTGTTGCATCAATGTCTCCAAGGACCCCAAGGAGGCACCCCACCAAGCAGAGACAATCTTACCCATAAAGATCCAGATGGCTCATTCCAAATTTAGTGTCCAGGGTTTTGGTTTCTCTTTGAAACAAAGAGATTCCTCAGGTACATGGAATGTCTCTCAGCTGTTCCCCCCAAGGAATGATTCACCTCAAATAGATGTTTGGATCCTTTAAATCCCTAAATATGGATCCTAGATGATTCCCAGATGAGATGTATTCATAAACAATATAGGAATTCAAGCAGCCTATTTGATAAATTTTGGAATTTTACTAGCTGAGCTCAGCAACTACTTGAACAGACCCCTGTTTCAGTGTCAAATTAAGTGACCCTGAACCGGAGGGCTACAGGTCATTTAAAGCAAAAAACTGCAAAGCAAGACATCTTGTTGGAAACAATTTAGTGAGAAACATTATTTTTTTGACATCTGTATCCTGCTTCTTTGTTGTGCAGGTTAATTTTTTTCATTTGTGGGTGTATTTCATTCTGCTTTTCTCATGAGATTTTTACCCTGAGTAATTTATCACTCTACTGAGTCAAATACAGGATACAAGTCAAATATAGGGCACAATATGGCATCAGTTATGCCAAACTACAACTGTACTAGAAATTTATTAGCATGACAAAATTACTTACTACAAAAGATAAAGACATGATTATAAAGTGAGACAAGCTGGAGTGATTAAATTTCCTTTAATGGTTTTAATGCCAGGATTAATCTAAGGGTGCTCATTTAAAGCAATAATACACATTTTGAAGCTCTGCATAATGCACCAAGACAAAGTAAAAGAAGGATAAATTTTGTAAAAAATTACACATATGTGATCAAGTCTTGAAATTGTATATCTAAAAAACTGAAAAGACAAAAAACTAACATTTACAACATAATTTCATAAAGTAAATATAAAATCTATCACTATGGAAATAGTTTATTAGTATTAGGAATAGATTATTAGGAAAAATGAAAATATATTGTGTACATAATAAATACAAAAAGGAAATAATAAAAATTTAATATAACAGGGAAAATATAGAATCTACATGTAGAAAGCACTAACATTTTATTGAAAGATTTAATATAGGTTTTCCACAATGGAGAACCAAAGTGTTAATACATCTGAATTTTCTATACAAATGTAACATAACACATGGAAAAAAACCCACAAACTTCATGCAGTACTGAAACAATATGATGCATTTTTTAAGTTCAAGTGGAAAAATTAATGACTGAGAATATTTAAGAAATCTGTGAAAATAAAAATGCCACATGGGAACTAGTTTTATCAGATAGTAAATCTTAACTTGTAAAACTAATAGTACTCTACTAATAATATACTTAGTATACCTGGATGATAGATAATGTATCAGTCAATGATTACTGGAAAGACAGATTTAAAATGAAATGTACAAATATATAAGAACTTACCAGATTGCTTACAGGAAAGATGTGAAAATTCTGCCTGAACACCGGAGATCTGAAGGATCAATGTAGAGGCTTGGAGGTCAGTGTAGTGTCCCATATGAATCCATAATGGGAAGCCCAAAGGTCTGTCATGAAAGGCTGAAGGGTCTGTTCTGGAAACCAGGGAAAGAAATTCAAAGCATATGCAAACATTTGCGCTCCTCCAAAATACCAGAAATGAACTTTCCTTCATTCTTCCCATTTATCCCATTCAGGAGACAGACTGTACTAAGTTAGTCTTCTGTCTTCAGTAAACCTCATCCACATTTAGAACTATGCTGATCCAGTTTATTTGGGCATTTCTTATTTAAGTTGACACAATCAGTTAACCATTTAGATAGACAGAAAGATAGGTGACAGATGAGAGATAGATAGATGGTTAGATAAAAAAATCAATAGTTGCATATGTAGTCAATTAAATAGATAGATAGATATTGAAGGGGCTAATGAAGCCTGGTTGTAGATCTGAAGATCAATACTGGAAACTAGAAACTGAATAATTGTGTTAAATATGTGTGAAATTTAACTTTTAATATATTTGAAATTTAGTGAGCATTAATTTATAGTTATATAGGAGCAAGAAGTTCTGTTGTGAAATTTCACAACAGGGAAAAGATAGATAATAAGGTATATGCATATTTCACAATAATAGGAGAAAAAATTTTGAATGTTTTATCATAAAAATTGGTAGAAGTTTGTAAAACTGATGTGTTTAACATGGCTTAAATATTACACAATGCACTCATGTATTGAAAACTCATATGTTAGCACATTAATATATGCAATTTATTTTTAAGCATAAATCAAAATAAATACAATAAAAAGAGTAATAAGTAAATTATTTCTGACAAAAATTGCAATCCATATGGAAATACATATACTTATATATTCCTACCTCATAATATGTACAAAAAATTTAAAAGTTATATCAAAAAATAAAAAGTATATTTACTGGAAGGTTTGGTATATTTTCTTTAATCATGAACAAGAGAATTAGAGATATCAGAAATAAAATTCCCACAGATTTTACTATGCAAAGATTTAATACTCTTGATCTGCAAAAATAAAATAAAACCATAAGTTACATTGAAAGACAAAAAACTGAGAAAATATTTGCCATAATTTTAGAAGATTGCTGTTCCTGATGAACAAAGATCTCTACAATATAAAAAGAATGGTGAAAATAATCCAAAAGAATAATGGCAAAATTAAGTGAAGAACTAGTTCATAGAACAGGATATTATGAAACTGTTTTTGGGTATATGCATTGTTATAATATGTAAAAATTATGGCATAATACAGTTTTGGAATCAAATCATAAAAAAGATGTATATAATTCACATAATATGGCTTATTCTAGATCCAATTATTTATGTCAGTCTGATTTTCTGAAAAGTTAGAAGAAATGAAAATAAGATGCTCTCTAAGAAAAGACCAGCACTTATTTTTGATCTTAAAATGCAGTGGACACTTCCTTCACTTTGAAAAACTTAAACATTTAAAAGCTTCTAAATTATAATATTATAAAGCTTCTCTAGTCACAATGCTTGTTCATTAAACTCTTACAACATGTGTGGTTCATAGGACTATGCACACATTGTTTCACTTAATCTGCAGAGCAATTTATTTGATAGGTGCAATTAGTAACTGCATGTTAAATACAGGAAACTGAAGCTCAGGGAAATTATGCAAATGGTCCAAAAGTAACTTACTGGTAAAGCAGTGTTTTGTACTGGGTCTTTTGGCTTCTATAGTTCATATTCTTAACTTTTAAATGTTTAAATTGAGACATAACTTTGGAATCTGAAGCATATTATAGGCCCAAGTCTATGATGTTCTTCACGTTTTTCACCTCATGTATCTCTTTGGGAATTCAATGAAACATGTACATAGAACTGTTGTTAAAAATTATAGTTAAAGCTCACATTACAATTTATGCATATTATAAGAAATTATAATGAAGTTCACCACAGATTTTCATGTTATTAATTTCTATTCTACTCAGTGGTGGTGACCAGGAGATTTAGAAACATTATTTTGAATGGTCATGCAAAACTTTAACAATTTTATTTTATTTTATTTTATTTTTTAAAGAGAATAAAGCAAAAGAGGACAGATCTAAGCAGATCAGAACAGAAGAATGTAAGCAACACAGCACTTCAGAACAAGACTATTGGATATTAAGAGTAGCTATCATAATGTCTCTTTCTTTGAAATAGTTGAGCTTAGCTTTACACACAATAAACATAACAAAGTAGAATAAACAACTCAAGAGAATGGAAGTATTCCAAGACATTCTGAACCATATAACCAAAGATGAACAATGGCTGCTATATTATCTCATTTTTCATAAAAATTTTGTTTTTATTATCATACATATTAAAATCCAATAGGACACAATGTGATAGAACCAATGGTAATAGAAAAACAAAAGCATGGTAGGACTTCGGAACAAGATGATATTAAATCAACAATGGCTACCTGACTGTCCTGTCTTCAAAGTAACTATTCATATGATCACATATATTAAGATCAAACAAAACAGAATAAAACCATTTGAACCAATGAATGAAGACACAAGACACAAAGCAGTATAATGGTGAACCATGATTTCTGTAAAATCTACTGTACTGTTACCATTTCTTACACTAGGGAGACTATATGGTATTTACAAAAGTGAGTTTGATTTATTTCACTTATGAGTATAGATTCAAGATGCATCCATTTATTTATAAATATCTCAATGTGATCATTTTTATAGCAGAGTAAAACTCCATTGTATAAAAGTACCACAATATTTTTATCATTCCTCGGTTGATGAGCGCATAGGATGTTTCCAAGATCTGGCTATTACAAATTGTGTTGCTATAAACATGGGTACACATATATCACTGAGGTAAGATGTTTTCAGATCTGGGAATATGCCTAAGAGTTGAGTAGCAGGCTCAAATGGGACCTCCAACCCCAGCTTTTTGAGGAATCCCCAGACTGACCTCCACAGTGGTTGCACCAGTCTACACTTCCACCAACAGTGCAGAAGAGTTCCTTTTTCCCCACAGCCTCTCCAGCATTTGTTGTTGGTAGTTTTGTTGATCCTGGCCATTCTTTCTGGAGTGAGATGGTATCTCAGTGTGGTTTTAATCTGCATTTCTCTAATGACCAATGATGATGAACATTTTTTCATGTGTTTATTTACCATTCATATTTCTTCATCTGAGAAATGTGTGTTCATTTTGGATGCCCATTTTTGGATTGGGTCTTTGAATTTTGGGGGTCTGATTTTTTAAAATTCTTTATAAGTTCTAGACAGAAGTCCTTTGTCTGAGGGACAATTCACTAAGATTTTTTCACAGTTTGTGGGTTTTCTTTTCACTCTGCTGGAGCTTCCTTTGGACGTGCAGAAACTCTAATAAGATGTGATCCCAGTTATTGATTTTGGGATGTATTTCCCATGCAGTTTGTTTCTTGATCATGAATTCTCTACCTACCCCTATGTCTTCAAGATTTTTACCTACTTTGTCTTGAAACAGATTTAGCATTTCTGTTTTAATACTTAGATCTTTGACACACTTGGATTTTAGTTTAGTACATGGTGATAGGCATGGGTCTAATTTATTTTTTGGCATATGGATTGCCAATTTTTCCTGCACCATTTGTTAAAGAGACTGTCATTACTTCAGTGAACATGCTTGGCTCCTTTATCAAAGATAAGGGGGTTAAGTGTGTTTGTAGATGTATCTTCTAATCTATTCCATTGATCTTAAGGTCTGTTTTTATTCCAATACCATGTTGATTTTATTACAGTAGCTTTGTAATATAACTTCAAGTCAGGGATTGTGATGCCCCCTGCCTTGGCTTTGCTGCTTAGAATTGTCTTTGCTATTCTAGGTCTCTTATGGTTCCAGATGGATTTTAGGAGTGATTTCTCTAGATCTATGAAGTATGCTAGTGGTATTTTCATTAGGATTGCATTGAATGTGTATAACAATTTTGGGTGAATGGCCATTTTTACAATATTTATTCTTCCAATCCATGAACAAGGGATGTCTTTCCATTTTCTGAGGTCCTTTTAGAGTTCTTTTTTCAGGGTATTATTATTTTCACTGTACAACTATTTTACATCTTTCGTTAGATTAATTCCTAAGTATTTCATTTTTTTGGATGCTAGTGTGAAGCATGTGGCTTCTCTTATTTCTCACTCAGTGATTTTGTTTTTAGTGTATAAGAATGCTATTGATTTTTTGAGTATTGACTTTGTATCCAGCTGTTTTGCTGAATTTATTTATTATATCTAGGGACTTTCAATGGAGTTTTGGGGGTCTTCTATGTAAAGTATCATGTCATCTGCAAATAATGATAATTTAATTTCTTCTTGTCCTATCTTTGCTCCTTTTATTTTCCTCTTTTGTCTAATTGCTCTGGCTAGTATTTCCAGTATTATACCGAATAGGAGAGGTGATAATGGACATCCTTGTCTTGTGCCTGATTTTAAGGTAAAGGCTTTCTGTCTTTGGCCATTTAATATGACACTGGCTGTTGGTTTGCCATAGATGGCCTTTATCATATTGAGGTAAAGACCATCTATTCCAATTCTCTGTTAGGTTCTTATCATGAATGGGTGTTGGATCTTATAAAAAGCTTTTTCTGCATCTATAGAAGTGATCATGTGATTCTTGCTTTTGGCTCTATTGATATAGTGGATTACATTTATTGATTTACATATATTGAAACATCCCTGCATACCTGGGGTGAATCCCACTTGGTTATGTTGCATAATCTTCTTGATGATTTGCTGCATCCTATTTGCCAATATTTTATTGAGAATTTTTACATCTATGTTCTTTAGGGAGATTGGCCTGTAGTTCTCTTTTTTAGTTGGGTCTCTCTCAGGTTTTGGTACTAGAGTGATATTTGCTTCCAGGAATGACTTACAGAGAATTGCTTCCCTTTCAATTTTATTGAAGAGTTTGAGGAGTGTTGGCATTAAGTCTTCTTTGTATTTCTTGTAGAATTCCACAGTGAATCTATCTGGGCCTGGGCTCTTCTTTGTTGGTAGAGACTTGATTACAGTTTCAATTTCATTCATAGAAATTGGGTTATTCAGCAGTTTTACATCTTCTTGATCCAACTTTTGTGGTTTATATGTTTCTAGTAATCTGTCCATTTCTTCTGTGTTATCCAACCTATGAGAGTAGAGGTTTTCCACATAGGTGTTGATGATCTTCTGTATTTCCACAGGGTCAGTCGTGTTTTCTCCTTTTTCATTCTCTATTGTATGAACTTGAGTCTTTTCTTTCCTTTTTTTAATTAGGTTGGCTAGGGCTTGTCCATTTTATTTATTCTTTCAAAGAACAAACTCTTTGATTCATTGATTCTTTGATTCTTTCAATTGTTTTCTTAGTCTCTGTTGAGTTAATTTCTGCTCTGATCTTTATAATTTTCACCCCTCTTTCAGCTTTGGGCTTGGCTTGCTCTTCATTTTCTAGATGTTTCAGGTGTAATATCAGGTTGCTTATTTGTGTTCATTCTGTTTTCCTAATGTGGGAACTCAGTGCAATAAATTTTCCTTTGAGGACCACTTTTATTGCATCCCACAAGTTCCAGTAAGTTGTATTTTTATTTTTGTTTTTTGTAGATATTGTTTTTTAATTTCTTCTTTAATTTCCTCTGTGACCCACTGATTGGTCAAGAGTGTATTATTAAATTTCCATGTGTTTGTGTGGTTTTTGCAGTTTCCTTTATCATTAATTTCCTGTTTCATGGCACTATGATCTGATAACATGAATGGGATAATTTCAGTTCTTTTGCATTTACTTAAATAAGTTCTCTGTGTTAGTATATGGTCTATTTTAGAGAATGTCCCATGTACTGGTGAGATCAGTGTATATTCTGATGTTGTTGAATGGAACACCCTGTATACATCTATCAAATCCATTTGTTCACAGGTGTGATTCAATTCTATTATTTCTTTACTGATTTTCTGTCTAGTTGATCTATCCCTTTGTGTTAATGGTGTGTTAAAGTCCCCTGTTATAATTGTGTTATTGCCTCTTTGATTTTTCATTTCGGTTAATACTTGCTTTGTGTAGCTGGGTGCTCTGGAATTTGGTGCATATATATTTAAGATTGTTATCTCTTCCTCTTGCAGTTTTCCCCTAACTAGTATGTAGTGACCTTCTTTGTCTCTTTGGACCATTCTTGGTTTGCAGTTCACATTGTTTGCAAACAGAATAGCTATCCCTACTTTTTGTTTGAGTTCCTTTTCTATGGCATATTGTTTTCCATCCTTTGACTTTCATTCTATGAGTTTCCTTTTAGGTTATATGGTTTTCTCGTAGACAGCATATGGTTGGATGTTGTTTCTTGATCCATTTTGCCAGTATGTTTCTTTTAATTGGTGAATTGAGGCCAGTAACACTGATGGTTATAACTGTCATATATTGGTTTATTGTTGACATTCTATCTTTCTGATGTTGTATCTTAGCTTTCCATTCTGTTTAATTGTCTGTCTTGCTTAGTGGTTTTTTCCTATGTGTATCTAGAATGTCTTTCAGTGTTCTTTGTAGGTTTGGTGATCATGAAATTATGCGGTTGTTCTTTTTCATGGAAGTATCTTATTTCTCCATCCATTTTGAAGGACATTTTTGCATGGTACATCAGTCTGGGTTGGAAGTCATTTTCTTTAAGGATGTCATAAACTTCACTCAATGCTCTTCTTGACCTATTTGTGCTGAGAAGTCCACCATGACTCTGATAGGCTTTCCTTTATAGGTGACCTGTCTCCTCTCTAGCAGCTTTTAATATTCTGTTCTTATGTTGCATTTCTGGGATGGTGATAATTGTATGTCTGGTTGTAGTTTTGTTTTGGTTATGGCTATTGGAGTTCTATATGCCTCACTAATCTGTATGTCAGTTTCCATATTTATGCTTGGGAAGTTTTCAGCTATTACTTCTGTAAATAGCCTCTTGATATCTTTTTTGTTTTCCCTTTCTTTTTGTTTTATACCTATTAATCATATATTGTTTTTCTTTGCATCATCTTGCAGCTGTTGAATTATTATTTCTTGATTTCCTGTTATTGTTAGAAGATCTTTCCTTTCCTGCTCACTAGCTGCAATCTTATCTTCAAGGTCTGAGATTCTATCTTCAATTTCTTTGAGACAATTTTTGCCACTTATTAGTGTTTTTCATTTCCTGCATATCTCTTTGAATCTGCTTAATGCATTCTGTTTGTCTATCAAACTGTTCATTCAGGGATTCTATCATTTTGCTTTTGTTCCTCTAATTCTTTAGCTGTGTCTTTGTTGGATGCATTCAGTATTTTTTCCACTACTTTTATCATTTCTTCATTTACCCAAGAGAATATTTCTGATTTGAGTTCCCTCATAGCTTCCTGTACTTGCTTCTTTATTTCAGTTGATTTCATTTCAGGCATTTCAGGTGTATGTGTAGTATTTTCTTCTATGTACATGGCTCCTATTTCTTGGGATGGGCCGGGGGGGTTGAGATTGCATTTTGGTCTTTTGTTTTGTCATTTTCCTGTATTTCCATGTTTCCAGCAATTTTCCAAAGCTTTCCCTCGTTGTGCTGCACCAGCTTGGCTCCCCCTTTGGTGAGCCTGGCTCCCCTGGTTGAATGAAGGTCACTGGGTGCAGTCCACTCAAGCCCGCAGAACATCTGGAGCCTAGTTCAATGACCCAAGGGGGCTGGGTAGGCACCCAGCGGCTGGGATGCATCATCCCAAACCCTTTCGGGTCTGTGCTGGTGTTCTGCAACTCACCTCAAGGTGCACTGTGCTGGTTGGCTCCCCTTTCTGCTGGTCTGGTTTCCCTTGTTGAATGAAGGTCAGTAGGCGCAGTCCACTCAAACCTGTGAAACCTCTGGAGCCCAGTCCAGTTAGTCAAGGGGGCTGAGCAGGTACCCAGTCACCAGGGGATCGATGGGCCCAAACTCTTTCAGGTCTGTGTTGGTGTTCTGGAGCTCACCTCATGGCACATGATGCTGGCTTGGCTCCCTTTGGCGGGTCTGGCCCCCCTAGTTGAATGAAATTCGCTGGGCGCAGTCCACTCAAGCCCACAGAACCTCTGGAGCCTTGTTCAATGACCCAAGAGGGCTGGGCAGGTACCCAGTCACCAGGGGATCAATGGTCCCAAACCCTTCCAGGTCTGTGCTGGTGTTCTGAAACTCACCTCACGGAACATGGCACTGGCTTGGCTCCCCCTTTGGCGTGTCTGGCTCCCCTAGTAGAATGAAGGTTGCTGGGCACAGTCCACTCAAGCCCACGGACACTCTGGAGCCTCAACTTTAACAATTTTAGAAAACTGTATTCAACTATTTTTTAAAGAATACATTGGGAAATCTCCACCTGTGAGGTGCTGGAGTGGGAGCATGAAATGGTGATAACCAAGATGGAAGCCAAGCCCTCACCTGTGAGCTGACTGTAGCACAGAAAATGAAGAACCAGGAAGAAAGAAAGGCCCCATTTGTGTGCCTACTGGAGTGTGGAATGGGGAGAACCAGGAAGGACATTAAGCCCCCACCTGTGTGCTGACTGGCATATAAGCCGTGGAAGATACAGACTCCCACCCTCCATGAACAACCGGCTGATTCAAAGGAACTGTAATGTTTGATTAACCTTGCAAGCCTAAAGCTGAGAAAAAATTTAGAGGACAACAATATGCAATATAGTAACTATTATATATTTGCTACTACCTTATCACTGTTTAGATTCATTGTTATTGTTCTGTTTCATTCCCTTTAAAATTAAATTAAAATACAAGGAATATATCAGTTTTAGGTTTATAGGAATATAGATTAAAGTGGAGGTTATGGGTAAACCATGAAAACAAATTAGGAAAGACATAAGCTGTTAGAAGAAAAAAATTATTACTGGGTGCCAGATTTCTATCCACCTGAAAATAATGTGAAATCATACACAAATTTAAAGAAATCAATTATTACCACTATTGTAAGGAACACAAAACATTTACCACTACACACTGTTCTACTTCAATTTTTTTTCTTAAAAGAATGATTTTATTCACTTTTCCATCACTTTATACAAAAACATACTTGCTAGTACTTAATTTGGGTCATAGGATTTCTAAGGGATTTGTCTGAGACACTTTTCTCTCATTGCTGAGACAAAATACTTAACACCCAACATTAAAGGAGGAAAGGTATATTTAGTTCACAGTTTGTAGAGATTTCAGTTCTAGTTGGCTATCTTCAAGGCAGAATACTGACAGAGGGGTAAAACAGCAGAGAAACAGTTCATGGTGGTCAGGAGGCAGAAAAGTAACTGAGTAATGAAGAATGAAGCAACAAGTTACAAATGATGACTCTCTTTGCCCCTTATATTCTACCCAGGCTACTCATTGATAGGGAGTGTAACACTCATATGTATAGTGGGGCAACTGTAATCCAAGCATTTCACCAGGAATGAATACAACCATCACATCCCGGATTCCAGAATCATAAATCCTAGATACTCATCTCAAAAATCCCCACCTATGACTACATAAGATTTTGGGGGAATATCTAGGTACAAGATATAGAAGAGTTCTTTTGCAAGCCCTCTACTAGAATAATATAATTCCTATGTGAAATATGTTTTTGCTAAATCAACTGGGCAACTGTTTTGAAGATTATTTTCCATTTAAGAAGAAAATTAACACCTCATAATCTCATCAATTAAAATGATATCCTTGCTTACAGATGGGGTATATATCAAAGAAATGTGTAACATATATGAGCAAACTGAGTTCCCATAATATCTCCTGTACTAAATTATAATTCCTAGATTGTGGTTAGTCATATAGGTAAAATAGTCTAAAAGAATATGATATTTTTATTGAGATTGAATAATAATGAACTTGTATCAAAATACTGACAGAAGCATGAGCTATTGAAAGTGTCAAGATTTTAAGGGTGTGCAAGTGGTAATAAATCTATTTGTGTTAACTGGGAACTAATAAAAATACAGACTTGAATAGTAGTCAGTTAGGTAGAGTACTAGGGAAATGACTGGATCAAATGGAATTTATTTTTCATTTTCTGAATTGCTACATTATTTTCCATAATGGATTGTGCCGGTTTATGTTCATACCAGCAATATAAGAGGGTTAATATGTACCACAGCTTTATAAAAGTTTGAAATTATTGAATTTATTTCTGGCTGACATTGTCTCTGGAGCAAGACGAAATCTCAGAGATGTTCAAATTTGAATTTCTGTAGCAGACAGCAATGTTAAACATTTTTCATGTATTTATGAGGCTCTTATATTTCTTCCTGTGGGACACATCCATTAATTTTTGGTACCTGTTTTTTGATTGAATGTCTTATTTTTGGGAAATCAAATTTTTGGGTACTTTATATTTTCTAGATAGCAATCCTCTGATAACGTTATAGCTGGGAACATTTTTACCATTCTGTAAGTTATCTTTTCAATTTGTTGATTATTTTCTTTTCTCTGAAAAGGAAAAACATTTAAATTTGATATGATCCCACTTGTTGACATATGCTTTATTTCTTGTTCAATTGTTGTTACATTCAGAAAGTTTTACCTAAGCCTATGACTTCAAAGCTTTATCTATTTTAACTTTTAGAAAGTTGAGTGTTTGTCTTTTAGCATTTAGATATTGATCCATTTTAATTTTAGTTCAGTGCATGGCGCGTGATTTGGTTCTATCAACAATTTGCTCCATGTGATAGCCAATTCTTCCACCAGCATTGGTAACAGTCTGTCTTGTCTCTACCATATGTTTCATCACCTTTGTCAAAGATGAGCTGGCTAACTGTGTCTGATATTGTTTCTGCATCCTCTGCTCTGTTCCACTGATCCAAATGTCTGTTTTTGTACCAGATTCATCTAGTTATCTTCACTGTTACATTGTAACATTATATCAAAGTTAAGGATGCTTCCATTTTACTTTGCCTAGAATTTCTTTTGCTATTCTGGGTCTTTGCTGGTTCCATATGAATTTTAAGACTTTTTTCTAGTTCTTTGAGGAATATTATTGGTGCTTTGTTTGAGACTGCATTAAATCTATATATTAGTTTTGTCAATAGGTCATTTTGACAATATTCGTTCCATTTATCCAGGAATAGTGGATATTTACCAAGTTTATGATAGCCTCTTCAATCTCCTTTTGTGGAATTCAAGAGTTTTATTTATTTCCTTGGTTAAATGAATTCTTAAGTATTCAAATTTTATTGATATTTTAAGAATTTTACTGATTTCCTACTTTCCTGATAACTTACTGGTTGATACACAATAATGTTATTGATCTTTGTGTGTTGACTTTGTATCTTGTTACATTGCTGAATTTTTTAATTAATTCAAAAAGACCAAGCATTTATTTAGTCTTGTACGTAAAGATTATGTTGCTTTCAATAATGATAATTTGATTTTTTTCTTTCCTTTGCATGTCACTCTTGTCACTTTCTCTCATGTTACTGCTCCATCTAATGTTTTGAGTAGTATAATTAATAGGAATGTAGATGGTTGAAATCACCATTT
The DNA here is from genome assembly GCA_004027455.1 of Hydrochoerus hydrochaeris. Classification (NCBI taxonomy): domain Eukaryota; kingdom Metazoa; phylum Chordata; class Mammalia; order Rodentia; family Hydrochaeridae; genus Hydrochoerus; species Hydrochoerus hydrochaeris. The sequence goes on from PVLA01001187.1 coordinate 160,958, forward strand.
TGTTCCTAATTTGAGAGAGCAATCGTCTTTCTTCTCCCCATTTAATAAGATGAACAGAAATTCATAGACTAAAACTCAAAGGATGGAAACAATACTCCATGCAACAAAAACCCACAAAACAGCAGGGGTAGATATTTTGTTTACAGACAAAGTGAACTTTGAACCAACAATGATAAAAAGAGATAAAGAAGGTCACTACATATTTGTTAGGGAGAAAATTTAAGAGCAAGAGATTATTGTAATATATATATATATATATATATATATATATATATATATATGATGCATGTCAGCCTTCTACAAAAAGAAGAGTATGTAATGGAGAAAGCCCAGAGAAGGAAGGAAATTATAAAGATTAGACCAGAAATCAATCTAATTGAAACTAAGAAAACAATACACAAAATTAAAGAATAAAATAATTGGTTCTTTGAAAGAATATATAGAATGTATAAACCCCTAGCCAACTTTGTCAAAAAGAGAAAAGAAAAAGATCAAATCCATGCAATAAGCAATGGAAAGTGTAAAATGACCACAGACCCTGTGGAAATATAAAAGATAATCAACACATACTTTGAAAATCTTTACTGTCACAGTTTTGATTGCATGGAAGAAATGGAGAGGTTCCTAGAAATATATGAATTACCAAACTAGATCAAGAAAACTTAAAACTGCTGAATAACCCAATTTCAGTTAATAAAATAGAAAAATGAATGAATCAAATAAAGTGATTTTACAATTAAAATTATATTACACTGAAAAAGAAATTGGAGAGAATTTCAGAAAATGGAAAGATTCATCCTGTTCATGGATAGGAAGAACAAATATTGTGAAAATAACCACACTTCCAAAATTTTATACAGATTCAGTGCAATATCAAAATACATTTTGCATATCTCACAGTTCTAGAGAAATCATCTCTAAAATTTCTCCATAACCATATTATATCTATAATAGCAAAAGTAATTCTGGGCAACAAAGGTAAGGCAGGCAGCATCACAATCCTGAATTTAAATTATATTACAAAGCTACTGTGATAAAATCAGCATGGTATTGGAAAAAAAACAGACTTGAAGTTCATTCCAAGATATTAGAAGATACAACTACAATTACAGACACAGTCAGCCACCTTATCTTTGACAATGTGGGATCAAAAATGTACACTTAAAGGAAAATAACTTTTTAAATAAGTGATGCTAGAAACACTGGCTCTCTATATGTCAAAAAATAAAACTAGATCCATGTCTTTCTCCATGCAAAAACAAAACTAAAGTCAAAGTGGATCAAAGACCTAAATACTAAAACAGAAACACTAAATCAACTGAAAGACAAAGTAGGTAGGCATCTTGATGATACAGAAGTAGGCAGATAGTTTTTGAACAAAAACCAAACTGCACAGAAAACACTTCTCAGAATCAACAACTGGTATCTCATCATATTAAAAACTTTTTCATGTCAAAGGAAATCTCCAACACAGTGAAAAAAAACCATGAATTGAGAAAATATCTTAGCCAACTGTCCCTCAGACAAGGTATTTCTATGTAGAATTTATAAAGAATTAAAAAAATCAGACCCCCAGATTCAAGGAACAATCTGAAAATGGGCATCTGAGATGAATGCACACTTCTCAGGTGAAGGAATGCAAATGGCAAATAAATATATGAAAAAATGTTCAGTATCAATGGTCATTTGGGAAATGCAAATTAAAACAACACTGAGATTCCGTCTCATCTGAGAAAGAAGGGCCAAGAAATCAACCAACAATAAATTCTGGAAGGGATGTGGGGAAAAAGGAACACTTCTGCACTGTTGGTGGGAGTTTAGACTGGTGCAACCACTGTGGAAATAAATGTGAATATTCTAGAAAAATCTAGAATTAGAGATTCCATTTGACCCAGCTTTCCCACTTCTGAGCATTTTCCCAGAAAAATTGAAAACATTATTTTACAGTCATATATGTGCCCCCATGTTTATAGCAGCACAATTTGTATTAGCCAAATCTTGGAAACAAACCAAGTGCCAATCAACTGAGGAATGAATAAAAATATGTAGTAGTTTTATGCAATGGCATACTATTCATCTATAAAGGAGGATCACATTAAAAGTCTTATGGGAAAATGGATGCTACTTGATATCATTCTCATAAATAAAATAAATCAAACTTACATGTGTAAATACCATATTGTCTCCCTAGTGTAAGAAACTCAAAAGTTGTATATGTTCCAAAATCTACATTGAATAATTTGTAAAGGTAGGAAACTGTTAAGAGAGGAAAAGTAATTGGAATAAGGGAAAGGAGAAAATAAGTAAGAGAAAAGGAGATGACATACATTTGTTTATACATAAATTTGTAAATATAAGATAGCTAAAAATCACTATACTACTAATTGTATCAGTTATTGGAAAAGAACAGCTAATATTCATATGGTTAAATTCCTTTTACATATCTATATCTTTTAATATAAGCAACTCTCTTGAAGGTAACAATATGAAATATTACAAATATTGTAAAATTCCTATCATTGTGTTTTGTAAACCTATACTGTTATTGTATTTGGTTTATTGCTGTTGTTTTTCTCTATTGATTTGGGGTTTTCTTCTATGTCTTTTTATTTTTAAATTTTTTTTTCTTTTTTATTTTAAATAGAAAAAATCAAAAGAGGACAGCTCTAAGCAGATCAGAATAGAACAATGTAAGCAACACAGCACTTCAGAACAAGACTATTGGATATTAAGAGTAGCTATCATAATGTCTCTTTCTTTGAAATAGTTGAGCTTAGCTTTACACACAATAAAGTCAAACATAACAAAGTAGAATAAAACTACTCAAGAGAATGAAAGTATTTCAAGGCATTCTGAATCAAATAACTGAAGATGAACAATGGCTGCTATATTATCTAATTTTCCAGAAAAAAATTGTTTATACTATCATACACATTAAAATACAATAAGACACAATGTGATAGAACCAATGGTAGTAGAAAAACAAGAGCATGGTAGGACTTCAGAGCAAGATGATATCAAATCAACATTGACTGCCATATTGTCTCTTCTTCAAAGCAACTATTCATACCATCACATATATTAAGATCAAACAAAAGAGAATAAAACTATTCCAAACAATGAATGAAAACATAAGACTTAAAAGCATTACACTGGTGAACCATGATTACCATAAAATCTTCTGTAATCTTATTGTCTCTTACATTAGGGAAACTATACAGTATTTACACATGTGAATTTGATTTGTTACACTTATGAGTATAGATACAAGTTGCATCCATTTTTTTATAAATATCTCCATGTGATCATTCTTTTAGCTGAATAGTACTCCATTGTATAAAAGTACCACAATTTTTTATCCATTCCTCAGTTGACAGGCACTTAGCTTGTTTCCAAGATCTGGCTATAACAAATTGTACTGCTATAAACATGGGTGCGCATATATATATCTGTGGTAAGATGTTTTCAGTTCTTCTGGGAATATGCCCAGAAGTGGAATAGCTGGGTCAAATGGGACGTCCAACCCCAGCTTTTTGAGGAATTTCCAAACTGACCTCCACAGTGGTTGCAGCAGTCTACACTCCCACCAACAGTGCAGAAGAGTTCCTTTTTCCCCATAGCCTCTCCAGCATTAGTTGTTGGTAGATTTGTTGATCCTGACCATTCTTTCTGGAGTGAGATGGTATCTCAGTGTGGTTTTAATTTGCATTTCTCTAATGACCAATGATGATGAAAATTTTTTCATGTATTTATTTACCATTTGTATTTATTCATCTGAGAACCATGTGTTCATATTGGATGCCCATTTTTGGATTGGGTCTTTGAATTTTGGGGGTCTGATTTTTTAAAATTCTTTATAAGTTCTAGACAGAATTCCTTTGCCTGAGGGACAGTTCACTAAGATTTTTTCCCAGTTTGTAGGTTTTCTTTTCACTCTGCTGGAGATTTCTTTGGACATGCAGAAACTCTTTAATAAGACATGATCCCAGTTATTGATTCTGGGAAGTATTTTCCGTCCAGTTTGGTTCTTGATCATGAATTGTCTACCTACACCAATGTTGTCAAGAGTTTTACCTAAATTATCTTCTAATAGATTAAGTGTTTCTGTTTTAATATTTAGATCTTTGATCCATTTAGATTTTAGTTTAGTACATGTTGATAGTCATGAGTCTAATTTTAGGTTTTGGCATATGGAAAGCCAGTTTTTTCAGCACCACTTATTAAAGAGACTGTCGTTCTTTCAGTGAACATGCTTGGCCCCTTTATCAAAGATAAGATGGTTGAGTTTGTTTGTAGTTGCATCTTCTAGACTATTCCATTGATCTTCAGGTCTGTTTTTATTCTAATGCCATGTTGATTTAATTATGGTAGCTTTGCAGTATAACTCCAAGTCAGGGATGGTGATGCCTCCTGCCTTGGCTTTGCTGCTTAGAATTGTCTTTTTTATTCTAGGTCTCTTCTGGTTCCAGATGAGTTTTAGGAGAGATTTCTCTAGATCTATGAAGTATGTTAGTGGTATTTTCATTGGGATTGCATGGAATCTGTATAAAAACTTTGGGAGAATGACCATTTTCACAATATTTATTCTTCCTATCCATGAACAAGTGATATCTTTCCATTTTCTGAGGTCTTCTTGGATTTCTTTTTTCAGGGTATTGTAATTTTTCCAGTACAACTCTTTTACATCTTTCATTACATTAATTCCTAAATATTTCAAATTTTTGCATGCTAATGTACAGGGTGTGGCTTGTCTTATTTCTTTCTTGGTGATTTTGTTGTTAGTGTATGAGAATGCTATATATTTTTTGAGTATTGACTTTGTATCTAGCTACATAGCTGAATATATTTATTGTATGTAGGAGTCTTTCAACAGAGTTTTTGGTGTCTTCTATGTAGAGTATCATGTCATCTGTAAATAATCATAATTTAACTTCATCTCTTGCTATCTTTACTCCTTTTATTTCTCTCTCTTGTCTAATTGATCTGGCTAGTATTTCCAGTACTATTTTGAATAGGAGCAGTGATAAGGGACATCCTTGTCTTGCACATGATTTCAAGGTACAGGCTGTCAGTTTTTGACAATTTAATATGACACTAGCTGTTGGTTTGTTGTAGATGGCCTTTATCACGTTGAGGTAAAGACCATCTATTCCAATTCTCCGTAAAGTTCTTATCATTAATGGGTGTTGGATCTTATCAAAATATTTTTCTGCATGTATAAAAATGATCATGTGATTCTTACTTTTGGCTCTATTTATGTGGTGGATTATATTTATTGATTTACATATGTTGAACCATCCCTGCATGCCTGGGATGAACCCCAATTGATTATGTTGTATAAACTTCTTGATGATTTGCTGCATCCTGTTTGCCAATATATGCTGAAAATTTTTGCATCTATGTTCATTAGGGAGATCGTCCTGTAGTTCTCTTTTTTAGTTGGGTCTCTCTCAGGTTTTGGTACTAGAGTGATATTTGCTTCCAGGAATGACTTACAGAGAATTGCTTCCCTTTCAATTTCATTGAAGATTTTGAGGAGTGTTGGCATTAAGTCTTCTTTGTATTTCTTGTAGAAACCCACAGTGAATCCATCTGGGCCTGGGCTCTTCTTTATTGGAAGGGACTTGATTACATTTTTCAATTTCATTAATAGAAATTGGTTTATTGAGCAGTTTTACATCCTCTTGATCCAGATTTAGTGGTTCATATGTTTCTAGGAATCTGTCCATTTCTTCTGTGTTATTGAACCTATGAGAGTAGAGGTTTTCAAAATAGTTGTTGATGATCATCTGTATTTCAACAGGGTCGGTAATGATTTCACCTTTTTCATTCTGTATTGCATGATTTTGAATCTTTTTTTCTTTTTTTAATTATGTTGGCTAGGGACTAGTCAATTTTATTTATTCTTTCAAAGAACCAACTCTTTGATTCATTGATTCTTTGTATTGTTTTCTTAGTCTCTACTGCATTAATTTCACCTTTGATCTTTATAATTTCCTCCCTTCTTTTGTCTTTAGGCTTGGATTGCTCTTCTTTTTCTAGCTGTTTGAGGTATAACATCAGGTTGCTTATTTATTTTAGTTATGTTTTCCTAATGTGGGAACTCAGTGCAATAAATTTACCTCTGAAGACCACTTTCATTGCACCCCACAGGTTCCAGTAAGTTGTATTTGTATTTTTGTTTGCTTGTAGATATTGTTTAATTTCTTCTTTAATTTCCTCTGTGACCCATGATTGCTCAAGAGTGTATTATTCAATTTGCATGTGTTTATGGCATTTTTGCAGTTACTTTTTTCATTAATTCCCAGTTTCATGGTGCCAAGATCTGATAACATGCATGGGAAAATTTTAATTATTTGCATTTACTTAAATATGTTCTGTGGGTTAGCAAGTTGCCTATTTTAGAGAATGTCCCATGTATTGCTGAGAAGAATGTATATGATGATATTGTTGGATGAAGTGCTCTGAATATGTCTATAAAATTCATTTTTTCACAGGTGTGATTAAGTTCTGTTTTCTTTGCTGATTTTCTGTCTAGTTGATCTATCTCTTTCTGTCAATTGTGTGTTAAATCCCCTGTTATAATTGTGTTATTGCCTCTTTGATTTTTCATTTTGGTTAATACTTGCTTTGTGTAGTTGGGTGCTCTGGAACTTGGTGCATATATATTTAAGATTGTTATCTATTCCTCTTGCAGTTTTTGCTTAACTAGTATGTAGTGACCTTCTTTATCTTTCAGACCATTGTTGATCTGAAGTTCACATGGTCTGCAAATCAAATAGCTACCCCCGCTTTTTTCTTTTTTCTTTTTTAGTTCCTGTTGCATGGAGTATTGTTTTCCATCCTTTGAATTTTAGTCTATGGGTTTCCTTTTGGGTTAGTTGGGTTTCTTGCATACAGCATATGGTTGGATGTTGTTTCTTGATCCATTCTGCTAGCCTGTTTCTTTTAATTGGTGAATTGAGGCCAGTAACACTGATGGTTATAACTGTCATATATTGGTTTATTGTTGACATGTTATCTTTCTGATATTGTATCTTAGCTTTCCATTCTGTCTAATTGTCTGTCTTGCTTAGTGTTTTTTTCCTATGTGTATCTAGAATGTCTTTCATTATTCTTTGTAGGTTTGGTTTGGTGATCATGAAGTTATTCAGCTGTTTTTTTTCATGGAAGTATCTTATTTTTCCATCCATTTTGAAGGACAGTTTTGCAGGGTACATCAGTCTGGGTTGGAAATCATTTCCTTTAGGATCTGAAATACTTCACTCCATGCTCTTCCTGACTTAATTGTGTTGAGAAGTCTGCTATGAATCTGATAGGTTTTCCTTTATAGGTGATCTGTCTTTTCTAACAGCTTTTAATATTCTGTTCTTATGTTGGATTTCTGGGATGGTGATTATTTTATGTCTGGTTGTAGTTTTGTTTTGGTTATGGCTATTTGGAGTTCTATATCCTTCACTGATCTGTATGTCAGTTTTCATACTCATGTTTGGGAAGTTTTCAGCTATTAGTTCTGTAAATAGCCTCTTGATATCTTTTTTGTTTTCCCTTTCTTTTTGTTTTATCCCTATTAATCTTATGTTGTTTTTCTTGGCATCATCTTGCAGCTGTTGAATTGTTATTTTCTGATTTATTGTTATTTTTAGAAGATCTTTCCTTCCTGTTCACTAGCTGCAATCTTATCTTCAAGGTCTGAGATTCTACCTTCACTTTCACTGAGGCAGTTTTTGCAATTTTCAATAGAGTTTTTGATTTCTTATATATCTCTTTGAATCTGCTTAATGAATTCTGTTTGTTTCTTAAACTGTTCATTGAGGGATTCTATCATTTTGCTTTGTTCCTCTCATTTTTTAGCTGTGTCTTTGTTGGAAGCATTCAATATTTCTTTTACTACTTTTGTCATTTCTTCTTTTACCTGAGAGATTATTTCTGATTTGAGTTCCCTCATAGCTTCCTGTACTTGCTTCTTTATTTCAGGTGATATCATTTCAGGCATTTCAGGTGTATGGGTATTATTTTCTTCTATGTACATGGCTCCTAGGTTTTCTTGGGATGGGCTGGAGTTTTGAGATTGTGTTTTGGTCTTTCATTTTGTCATTTTCCTATATTTCTGTGTTTCCAGTGATGTTCCAAAGCTTTCCCTTGATGTGTTGGAAATCACCTTCTGAGCCCTCTGCTACTGGTATTTACTTTCCTTTGGCTCCCCTAGTGTTGGTCCTGGTTCCCTGGTGGAATGAAGGTCACTGGGCATGGTCTACCCAAGCCCACATAACCTCTGGATCCTAATCCAGTGTCCTGTGGGGGCTGGGCCAGCCCCCATTTGCCAGCATCAATGTTCCAAAACTTTTCCTGAACCTTTTCTTGTGAGCTGCAACTCACCTCACCACGTGGCCCCTGCTTGGCTTCCATTTCAGTGGGCCTGGCTCCCCTGGTTGAATGAAAGTCACTGGGTGTGTTTCACTCAAGCCTGTGGAACCTCTGGAGCTTAGTCCAGTGTCCTAAGGGGGCTGGTTGAGCACCCGGTCACTGGGATCAATTTTCCCAAACTTTTCCCAGACCTGCCCTGCAAGCTGCAACTCACCTCACTGCTGTGGTGCAGGCCTGTCTCCCCTTTTGGCACACCTGGCTCCCCTGGTTGAATGATGGTTACTGGGCACAGTCCACTCAAGCCCATGGAACCTCTGGTACCTAGTCCAGTGTCCTAAGAGGTTGGACGGGCACCCACCTGCCAGAATTGAAGTTCCCAAAGGTTTACGGGCCTACCCTGGAAAGCTGCAACTCACCTCATGGTGAAGCATGAGCTTGGGGTCCCTTTCAGTGGGCCTGGCTCCCCTGGTTGAATGATGGTCACTTGGTGCAGTCCACTGAAGCCTGCAGAACCTCTGGAGCCTAGTACACTGTCCTTTGGAGCCTCGTCCAGTGTCCCCTTAGGGTCTTAAGGGGGCTGGGCCAGCACCCAGCCCCTGGGATTGACGGTGCCGAAATTTTCCGGGCCTGCCCTGGTGAGCTGCAACTCATCTTGTGGCAGCAGCATGGGCCTGGTTCCCCTTTCTGTGGGCCTGGCTCTCCTGGTTGAATGAAAGTTACTGGGTATGGTCCACTCAAACCCGCTGAAACTCTGGAGCCTAGTCCAGTGTCCTAAGAGGGCTGAGCAGGCACCCAGCCTCCAGGATTGATGGTCTCAAACTTTTCTGGGCCTGCCCTGGAGAGCTGAAACTTACCTCGCAGCATGAAGCCAGCTTGGCTCCCCTTTCAGCGGGACTGGCTCCCCTGGTCGAATCGTCTATGTCTTTTTAATTTGACATAAAGCATAAAACAAAGAAAAGACAGAAATACATTTAACCCAAAAGGAATTCATAGACTAAAAGTCAAAGAATAGAAAATAATACTTCATGTCACAGAAAACCAGAAAAAAAAAAGCAGGGGTTGCTATTGTTTTTGTAGACACTGTGATTCTTAAGCCAAGAATCCTTAAGAGAGATAAAGAAGGTCACTACATCCTTACAAATGGAACAACCTAAGGGGAAGAGATAATAATCATAAAAATACATGCAATGAATACCAGTGCTCCTAACCTAATGAAACAAATATGAACAGACATGAAATATCAATTTAGCCCTACCATAATTTTTTGGGAATATCTCTAGATTCCACTGTCACAAAAAACAGATTAACTACACAAAAATATCAACAATGAAATACTAATATTAAACTGAGCTTTTGGAAAAAATAGATTTATTAGATGTTGGACACCACACAACATCAGAACATGCATTCTTTTAATATGCAAGTGGTATGTTTTCCTATATAGAATACTAGCTTATAGAACATTCTTAAGTAAATGCAGAGGGATTAAATTTATCCCCTGCATATTATAAGACCTTAGTGCAATGAAACTGGAAATCCATGCTAAAAGAAAACACAAAAATTTCATGAACACATGGAAATTAAATATTAGCCTCCTGAACAAGCAATAGACCACTGATAAAATTAAAGAAAAAATCAGATATTTTCTACAATTAATTGATAATGACAATACAACATACTGGAACTTTTGAGACACAATGAAAGCAGGCCTACAAGGGAAATTTATAGCAATGAATACCAGCATCAGGAAACCTGATCAAGCACAAATAAACAACTTAATATTAAACCTCAAACCTCAAGAACCAGAAGAGAAGGCTAACCCAAAAGCTCAAATGTGGGAGAATATTATGAATACTAGAGCAAAAATTAATGCATTAGAAACTAAGAAAAGGATACAAAAGATCAATGAATCAAAGAGTTGATTCTTTGAAAGAATAAATAAAGTTAACATACCTTAAGCCATATTTATCAAAATAAAAAGGAAAGAAAATATTTAAATAAAGACAACCAAGAATGAAAAGTGAAGTCACAACTAACCATGCTGAAATTCTAAGATCATCTATACATACATTTAGAACTTTTATTCAAACAATATGTAAAATGCAGAAGAAATAGAGATTCCTAGATACATATGAAATAGCAAAGCTGAATAAAGAAGATACAAAAATCCTAAATAAACTAATAATTGCTATATTTAATAAGCAAATTCAGTAGTGTAGTTGGATACAATGTCAACACACAAAAATAAATAGCCTCCCTATATGCAAATAAAAAATTCACTGTGAGAAATTAAGGAGACATCATCTTTCACAATAGCATCCACAAAAATGAAATACTTAGGAATCAATTAATAAAGGATGTAAAAGACTTCTACATTGAAAATTACAATACTCTGAAAAAAGGAAATTGAAGAGAATATCAGAAAATGGAAAGATATCCCTTGCTTTTTCTTAGGAAGAATCAATGTAGTGAACATGCTCATACTTCTAAAAACAATTCAGATCAAAGTTCCAACAGCATGTCTTTGAAAACTAGAGAAAACATTCCTAAAATTCCTTTGGAATCAGGATAACAAAGGCAATTCTGGGCAAAAAGTCAAGGCAGGAGACACCACAATCCTGGAGCTGAAATTATAAAGCTACTGTGATAAAAACAGTGTGGTACTCCCAAAAATTCTAACTCTGAAATCAATTTTCCCCTAAAATCAGTGGAACAACTTACAAGAAGCTGAAACAGCTTAAGACATTCACAGGTACCTGATGTTTTACAAAAGTGCCAAACACATTCACTGGAAGTTAGATAGTCTCTTTAATAAATGGTGTTGTAAAAACTGTCTCTTCACATGATTAAGATTAAAATTGGTCCCATATCTTTCACCATGTACTAAACTAAAATCAAAATGGATCAAAGATATAAATATTAAAACAGAAATATTAAATCTGCTGGAAGATAGAATAGGTAAAATTCTTGAAGATATTGATGTACACAAAGAAAGACTTCATGAAGAAAGCTCCAATCACACAAGAAGTATCACAAATAATTAACTACCAGGATCTCATATTATAAAAAAAACTCTTTTGCACTGCAGAGAAACCAGCACCACAATAAAGATACAATCCACAGTCTGGGAACAAATATTTGATAGCTTTTCCTCAGACAGAGGTTACTATCAATAGCGTAAAGAACTCAAAAAATCAGACTTCACAATTTTAAAGGCCCAGTCCAAAAGTGGGAATCTTAGATGAATAGACACTTCTCAGATGAATAAATGCAAACATAATCAAGAATGAAAATATAATAAGGAAAAAATGTTCAACATCACTGGTCATCCAAGAGATGCAAATTAAAACAATACCAAGATTCCATCTCTCCCTGGAAAAATGACTATTGTCAAAAAATCAATGATAACAAACACTGGTGGGGCTTTGCAGAGAAAAGAATTATTCCCTACTGTTTGGAAGGTGTGTAGACTGATACAAACATGTGGAAAACAGAGAGGAGATTCATGAAAAATCTAGAAGTTGAGGTCCCATTTGACCCAGATATTCCCTTTCTGGGAACTGTCCCAAAAGAGTTAAAAACATCATACAACAGCAATATATGTGCAACTATATTTATTGCAGCACAATTTTTAATACCTAGATTGGAAATAGCCCAAATGATCCAAAAACCAGGGAATAGGTAAAAATGATGCTGTCTTTCTGTAAAATATAATAATACTCATCCATAAAGAAGAATTAACTGGAGAGCTTTACAGTAAATGAATGCATCTCAAGATGCATTACTTATAAATAAAATAAACCAGACTCACAAGTGTAAACATTGTATTATCTCCCTGGTTTGTAAAGCTTAAAGTAAGTAATACTCAATCTGTTCAAATGGAAAGAGAAACCCTAATGGGGGAAATGAGAAAAGAACTAAGGGAAAAGAAGTATATATATATATATATATATATATATATATATATATATATATATTAGTTAAAATAGTTATACTAATAATTTATCTTAGTTTACTGAAAAGTTTGTTCTAATAATGTTTGGCTTGCATTCTGAGTTACTAAATTAATGATAAAAATATGCAATATGTTAAGCATTGTTAGTCATCTATTATCTTGTTTTGAAATTTTGTTGCATTTTTGTCTTTAAAATAAAAATAAATAGTTCAAGGAGTATCTATGTTATAATGTCCCTTAAGATGTAGAATTCAACAGTAAATTCTTCAGGTCCTGGGCTTTTCTTTCTTGGTATGTTTTAATTACTGCCTCAATTTTTTTATTGGATTGCTTAAAAAAATTATTCTCATTGGTTCAGCTTGGCAATTCATATGTATCTAGGAATCTCAGTTTTTGCAAGACTCTCCAGTTAGTTTGAATACAATTTTTCATAGTAGATACTAAAATGTTTCTGGATTTTGGAGGTGTTCAATTTCATCTCACTGTTTTCATTTCTAATTGATATGAGTAATTTCAATCTCTTGGTAAGTTTGACTAAGTGCACATTTTTTTTTCTCTTAAATCCAATGATTTTTTTTAGTTCTTTTCATTGACATTTCTGATATACATGGTTTCCTTCCTTATAGCAGGTTTCGATTTATACAATTTTTTTCAGTATTTTGAGAATCTTATTTGGTTATTTATTTATTTTCTTTAAATTTTATTTTTAAAGCTGGTAAAATTAAACATAACAAAACAACAAAACAGATCATAACAATGTAAGAGACTCTTTCTTACAGTGGATATGTTTGGCCCATTATCAAAGATAAGGTGGCTGAATGTGTTTGTAGTTGCAGATGGATCTTACAATCTATACCATTCATCTTCAGGTCTGTTTTTATTCCAGTATCATGCTGATTTTATTTCAGTAGCTTTGTAATATAATTTCAAGTCAGGAATTGTGATGCTTTCTGCCTTGCCCTTATTGCTTAGAATTTACTTTGCTATTCTAGGTCTCTTCTGGTTCCAGATAAATCTTAGGAGTGATATCTCTAGATGTGTGAGGAATGCTAGTGGCATTTTGATTGGAATTGAATTAAATCTCTATAACAATTTTGGGAGAATTCCCATTTTCACAATGTTTGTTCTTCCTATCCATGAACAAGGGCTGTTTTTCCAATTTCTGATGTCCTCTTCAATTTCTTTTTTCAGTGTATTATAATTTTCCCTGAATAGGGAAAATTTTTTGCTTCTTTTGTTAGATTAATTCCTAATTGTTTCATTTTGTTGGATCCTATTGTAAAGGGTGTGGCTTCAATTATTTCTCTCTCAGTGGTTTTGTTGTTAGTGTAGAGGAATGCTATTGAATTTTGAGTGTTGACTTTTTATCCAGCTACATTACTGAATTTATTTATTATACCTAGGAGTCTTTCAATGGATTTGGGGAGCCTTCTATGTAGAGCATCATGTGATCTGCAAATAATGATATTTTAATTTCTACTTTTCCTATCTTTACTCATTTTATTTCTTTCTCTTTTCTAATTGCTCAGGCTGGTATTTCTAGCATTATATTGATTAGGAGTTGTGATAATGGACATCCTTGTCTTGTTCCAGATTTTAGAGTAAAGACTTTCAATTTTTGGCCATTTAATATGATGCTATCTGATAGTTTGTCAGAGATGGCTTTTATCAAATTGAGGTAAACACCATCTATTCCAATTTTATGTAAGATTTTTATCATGAATAAATGTAACTTATCAAAAGATTTTTCTGCATCTATAGAAATGACCACATGATTCTTATCTTTAACTCTATTGATAATAATGTATTGTGTTTATTGATTCGTGTATGTTGAGCCATTCCTGCATTCCCAGGATGAATCCCACTTGGTTATGGTGTATAATCTTCTTGATGATTTCCTGTATTCTGTTTGCCAAAATTTTTGCATCTATGTTCATTTGGGAGATTGGCCTGTAGTTCTCTTTTTTGTTGGGTCTTTCTCAGGTTTTGATATTAGAATAATGTTTGCTTCCAGGAATGAGTTAGGACAGTTGTTTCCCTTTCAATTTCTATGAAGAGTGTGAGGAATGTCAGCATTAAATCTTCTTTGAATTTTGTTTAGAAGCCCACAGTGAATACATTTTGACCTGGGCTTTTCTTTGCTGGTAGGGTTTTAATTACATTTGCAATTTCATTTATTGAAATTGGGTTATTCTGCAATTTTACATCTACTTGATCCAGCTTTGGTAATTCATATGCTTCTAGGAATCTGTCCATTTCTTCTGTGTTATCAAGCTTATGAGAGTAGAGGTTTTCAAAATATTTTTGATGTTCTGTATTTCCATGGGGTCTGTAGTGATTTCACCATTTTCATTCCTTATTGCATGAATTTGAGTTTTTTCTTTCTTTTTTTAAATAAGGTTGGCTTGAGACCTGTCAATTTTATTTATTCTTTGAAAGAACCAACTTTTTCATTCATTGATTCTTTGTATTGTTTTCTTCATCTCTATTATGTTGATTTCTACTCTGAACTTTATAATTTTGTCCCTTCTTCTGGATTTTGGCTTGACTCACTCTTAGTTTTCTAGATGTTTTAGGTATAGCATCAGGTTGTTTATTTGTGTTCATTCTGTTTTCTTGAAGTGAGAGTTCACTGCAATAAATTTCCCTCTGAGGACTGCTTTCATTGCATTGCATATGTTCTGGTAAGTTGTATTTGTATTTCATTTGCTTTTTAGATATTGTTTAATTTCTTCTTTAATTTCCTCTGTGACCCACTGATTAGTCAGCAGTGTATTATTCAAATTCCACATATTTGTTGTGTTTTTCAGTTTCTTTTGTCATTAATTTCTAGTTTTATGGCACTATTGTCTGATAACATGCATGGGATCATTTCAATTCTTTTGTATTTACTTAAGCATGTTCTATTGGCTAGTATATAGTCTATTTTAGAGCACATTCTATGTGCTTCTGAGAATAATGTATATTCTGATGTTTTTGGGTGGAACACTCTGTATAGGTCTACTGAGTCCATTTGTTCACAGGTGTGATTCATTTCTGTTATTTATTTGCTGATTTTCTGTCTAGGTGACCTGTCTCTTTGTGTCAATGGCATGTTAAGATCTCCTGTTATAATTGTGTTATTGAATATTTGATTTTGCATTACTGTTAATATTTGTTTTGTATAGCTGGGTGCTCCCAAATTTAGTGCATAGATATTCAAGATGGTTATCACTTCCTCTTGAAGTTTTCCCCCATAAAGTATGTAGTGGCCTTCTTTATTTCTTTGGATCATTCTTGGTTTGAAGTTCACATTGTCTGCAAACAGAATAGCTACCCCTGTTTTTTGGAGCAGGATCCTGTTGCATGGTATATTGTTTTCTATCCTTTGACTTTCAGTCTATTAGCTTCTTTTTTGGTTAGAGGGGTTTCCTGTACACAGAATATAGTTGGAAGTTGTTTCTTGATCCATCCTGACAGTCTGTTTCTTTTAACTGGTGAATTGAGGCCATTTACATTAAATTTTTTTTTATTTAAAGAGGAAAAAAACAGAAAAAAAGGGAAGCAATAGTACAAAATTTAAAAAAGAAATAAATTAACACTAAGAAATCACTTGCTGACAAATTATATATTGTCATATTAGAAACAGCATTTCAAGTTACAGAATTAAAGCACACAAAGTAGAAATTCAAACCATGAGAATGTAAACAGTTCTGCTCAATGATCCAACAAAAACTTAGTAATATGGTTATCAATCCTACACACTTAAACACACATGCAGTTATATCCTTTAAAGCAATTTCTTTTCCTCTGTTTTTTACAATAGAAATTACACATTTTGGGTTTTATTACTCCTACATTTCTTACTGCATTTTTAAGTTGACAAATTACATAATGTCCTCTTAGAAATAGTTGCTCAAGTGACAAAATTAAAGCATACAAAGTGGACATTCAAACAGTGAGATTGCAAACAGTTCTGTTCAATGATCCAACAAAAACTCAGTAATATGTTTATCATTCCTACACACTTAAACATACATGAAGTTATGTCATTTAGAGCACTTTCTTTTCCTCTGTTTTTTGTAATAGCAATTACACATTTTGGGGTTTATTACTCCTACATTACTTATTACTTTTTACACTAGAGACACAGTGTGATATTTATAAATATGATATTTATTTCACTTATAAAAATAGGCTCAAGTTACCTCCATTTCAACATGAAGGTCTCAAAACCATCCTTTTTATAGCTGAGTAATATTCCATTTTATAAAATTACCCCATCTTTTTCAATCTGCATTCGATGGGCATTTTGGCTGTTTCCAAGATTTAGCTATCACAAACTGTGCTGCTGTGAACATGGGGGCACATATATCACTGTGATATGACCTTTTCAGGTTTTTTTGGGAAAATACCCAGGAGGGGAATAGTTGGGTTGAATAGAACTTCCAATCCTAGTCTTCTGAGAAATCATCATACTGATTACCATAGTGACTGCACCAGTTTGCATTCCCCCCACCAGTGAAGCAGTGTTCCTTTTTCCCTGCAGTCTTACCAACATTTGTTATCAGTTGTTTTCTTGATGGCAGCTATTCTTTCCAGAGTGAGATGAAATCTCAATGCTGTTTTAATTTGCATTTCTTGAATGACCAGAGATGGTGAACATTTCTTCATGTATTTATTTGCCATTTTTATATCTTCCTCTGAGAACTGTATGTTCATCTCAGAAGCCCATTTTTGGAGAGGGTCTTTGAATTTGGGGGCTAGATGTTTTTTCAATTCTTTATATGTTCTGTATATAAGTCTCAGGGGATTCTGGATAAAATTCTTTCCCATTCTATGGGTTTTCTTTTCACTCTGTTGATGATTTCTTTTAAAGTGCAGAAACTATTCAACAATACAAGATCCTAGTTGTTGATTCTTTGAAGTGTTTCCTGTGCAGTTTGTGTTTTGTTCATGAATTCTCTGCCCACCCTGGATGTCTCCAAGACTCCCACTTACCTTGTCTACCAGTAGATTTAGTGTTTCTGTTTAATATTTAGATCTTTGATGCAATTAAACTTTAGTTGTGTGCATGGTGATAGGCATGGTTTTAGTTTCAGTCTTTGGCATGTGGAAATCCAGTTTTTCCAACACCATTTATTAAAGAGGCTACCCTTCTTCCAGTGAACATGTTTAGCCCCTTTGTCAAATATCAGGTGGATGAGTCTCTTTGTAGTTGTGATTGCATCTTCTAATCTGTTCCATTGGTCCTCAGGTATATTTCTTTGACAGTACCAGGCTGATTTTTTCACTGTGGTTGTGTAGTACAGTTTCAAGTCAGGAATTGAGATGCCTCCTGTCTTGCATTTGTTGCTCAGAACTGTCTTTGTTATTCTTCTGTTTCCAAAGGAATTTTATGAGTGTTTTGTCTAGATCTCTGTGGTATGTCAATGGTATTTGGGTTTGCATTAAATCTGTATAACCGTTTTGGGAATATAGCCATTTTCACAATGTTGGTTCTTCCTAAACAAAAGCAAGGAATATCCTTCCATTTTCTAATATTCTCTTCAATCTCTTTTTATACTGTGGTATAATTTTCATCATAAAGGTCTTTTACATCCTTAGGTTGTTTCCTAAGTATTTCATTTTCTTAGATGCTATTGTGAAGGGTGATATTTCCATAACTTATCTCTCAGTGAATGTTATGTTTTTGTACAAGAATGCTTTTGATTTTTCAGCATTGACTTTGTATCCAGCTACACTGCTGAATTTGTTTATTACTTCTAATAGTCTTTTAATGGAGTTATTTGGGCCTTCTATATAGAGTATCATGTCATCTGCAAGTAGTGATAATTACATTGTTCCTTTTCTATCTTTATTCCTTTTATTTCTCTCTCTTGTCTGATTGTGCTGGCTAGTGTTCTCAGAACTGCATTGAATAGGAGTGGTGATAGTGGATATCCTTGTCTTGTTCCTGAATTTAAAGTCAAAGTTTTCAGTTTTTGTCAATTTAGTATAATGTTGGCTGTTGTTTTGTCATAGATGACTTTTATAAGATTGAGGTAGAAAGTGTGTATTCTGAGTTTCTGAAGGGTTTTTATCAGAACATGTGATAGACTTTATTTAAAGCTTTTTCTGCATCTACTGAGATGACCATGTGTTTCTTTTTTTTTTTTTTGGCTCTGTTGATGTGGTGTATAATGTTTATTGATTTACATATGTTAAACCATACCTGCATTCTTGGAATGAATATCACTTGGTCATGATGTATAATCTTCTTGATGATTTGCTGCATTCTATTTGCCAGTATTTTACTGAGAATCTTTGCATCAATGTTCACTATTGAGATTGGCCTATAGTTCCCCATTTGTTTGGGTCTTTCTCTGGTTTTGGTATGAGAGTGATACTTGCCTCCAGGCATGATTTAGGGAGGATTGCTTTCTTCTCAATTTCATTGAAGAGTTTAAGGAGTATTGGCATCAAGTCTTCTCTAAATTTCTTGTAGAATTCAGCTGTGAATCCGTCAGGACATGGGCTTTTCTTTGTTGGTAAGTTTTTAATTAGATTTTCAATTTCAATAGCTGATATTGGGTTATTCAAAATTGTTATATCTTTCTATTTGAGCATTGGTAGTTCATATGTTTCTAGAAATCTGTCCATTTCCTCTGTGTTTTCCACTCTATATGAGCAGAGATTTTCAAAGTAGGTATTCATGATCTTTTGAATTTCTAACATATCTGTCATAATTTCCCCCTTTTCAGTCCTTATTGCATGAATTTGGGTTTTTTCTTTATTTTTTTATGAGGTTAGCTAGAGGTTTGTTGATTTTGTTTATTCTCTCAAGAAACCAGCTTTTTTATCCATTAATTCTTTGTATTTTTTTAGTTCCAATTGCATTGATTTCTGCTCCAATCTTTTCAAATTCCTCTCTTCTATGAGCTTTGTGCTTAACTTGCTCTTCTTTTTCCAGAAGCTTGAGATGAAGCATTATGTTGTTTATTTGTGTTCATTCTCTTTTCTCAATATGACTATTTTTTGCTATATGTTTCCCTCTTAGCACTGCTTTCATTGTGTCCCACAGGTTAAAGTATATTTTTTTGCATTTTCATTGAATTGTAGGTAATGCTTTATTATTTCTTTAATTTCATCTGTAGCCCACTGGTTGTTCAAAAGTCTGTTATTTAATTTTCATGTATTTATGAAGGATTTGCAATTTCTTTTGCCATTAATTTCCAATTTCAGTGTGCTATAGTCAGAGAGTATGCATTGGATAATTACAATACCTTTGCAGTTACTTAAGAATGTTTTGTGGGAAAATTTGGAGAATGTGCCAGCCCCAGAAGAGAAGAATGTGTATTCTGATATGGTTGTGTAGAACACTCTGTATACATCTACTGAGTTCAATTGCTTGCAAGTATGATTCAGTTCTATTATTTCTTTGCTGCCTTTTTGTCTAGTTGATCTATCTCTTGTGATAATGGGGTGTTAAGGTCCCCTGTTATAATTGTGTTTTTGTGTATTTGGTTTTTCATGTCCATTAGTACCTGTGTTATATATTTGGGTACTCTTGTTTTTGGTGCATATATATTTATAATTGTTATTTCTTCCTCTTGAATTTTGCCACTAACAATTATGTAGTGACCTTCTTTATCTCTTATAATCATTTTAGGTTTGAACTTCATGTTGTCTGCAAATAGAACTTTTACCTCTGTTTTTTTCTGGGTTCCTGTTGCATTGAATATTATTTTCTTTCATTTGACTTTTAATCTATAACTTTCCTTTTGGGTCAGATGCGTTTCTTGCATACAGCATATTGTGGGATACTGTTTCTTGATCCATTCTTTCAGCACATTTCCTTTTATAGGTGAATTGAGGCCATTTACATTTATGGATATCACTGATATGTACTGGCTCAACTTTGCCATGTTATGTTCCAGTTGTTTGCTTTCTGCTTTTCCCCCTTAATTGCTTGCCCTACCTGGTGATTTCTTTCTGTTGTTCTTGGGGTTGTTGTCATTTTTATCTCTATCTAGTATGTCTCTCAGTAAATACTCTTTCTAGGGTTGCTTTGGTGGATGTGAATTTCTTCAATTGTTCTTTGTCATGGAAGTATTTTTTTTCTCCATTAAATTTGAATGAAAGTTTTGCTGGTTACATCAGTATGGGTTGAAAGTTGTTTTCTTTCAGGGTTTGAAATACCTCAGTCCAGGGTCATTCTTACTTGAGGGTTTGTGTTAAAAGTCTGCTGTGATTCTAATTGGCTTTCCTTGATATGTGAGTTGTGTATTTTCTCTAACAGCTTTAGTATTCTGTTTTAATGCTGTATGTCTGAGATCTTACCTATTATATGTCTGGATGTAGATTTATGTTGGTTGTGACTGTTTGGCATTCTATATGCCTCACTTATTTGTATATCAGATTTTTTCCCCCACGTTTGGGACATTTTCTGCTACTACTTCTGTGAATGGTTTAGTTATGTCCTTTGCGCTGTCTCCTGCCTCCTCACTGATGCCTATTAACCTTATATTTTTATCTTGGCATCATCTTGAAGCTGTTGGGTTGTAATTTCTTGCTGCTTTGTTACTTTTAAAAGTTCTATCCTTTCCTCATCACTAATTGTGATCCATTCCTCAAGGTCCAAAATCCTATGCTCAGCTTCATTTAAACAGTTTTGCACACTTTGAATAGAATTTTTTGTTTCTTGGATATCTTTTTGAGTTTGTTTAATAAATTCTGCATGTTTTCTATATTGTTCATTCAAAGTTTCAGTCAGTTTCCCATGCTCCTGTACTTTTTTCTCTATTTCTTCTTTAGGTGCACTCAGGAACTCCTTTACTAAGACTATTATTTCTACCTTTACATGAGAGAGTACTTCTAATTTGATTTCTTCTATAGCCTCAAGGAGTTTTTTTTATTTCATGTGCTATCTTTTTAGAAGTTTCTGGTGTGTTACTTTTGAAGTCCTCTATTTCAATGTCTCCTGTGCTTGCCCCTGAGACTGAATTTTGCGTTTTCCTTTTGCTGTTTTCCCCATTGACTTAGTATTTTGGTCCTTCAGTCCCACTAGTGTCAACTCTTGGTAGTATATATCTTGGGGTCCTAATACAAGGTTGATATTTGTCCAATTACTGGGTCCCACAATGAAGAGGTGAGCCAATCACCTAAATTCGCACTGCCAGGCCTGTTGGCTGAATTCTATATTCTTCCTGGGCTGTTAAGCCTAGTAATATTGATGTAGGTCAGTGTTTAATTCCTGCTATTACTTTATCTTCAGGTTATTCCAGATCACAAAATCTCCCTGTCTATAGTATTTGTGTTGGCTGAGGCCCTACTGTATCCCTATTATGTGTTTGTATGTCTCATAAGCCCTTTTGATTTTCTCTAAGTTGGGGGAGTCCTTATTGGCACACTCCTTACTCTGCCTCATGTTTTCTGTGTGTAGGAAGGAGTCATCCCCATTCCTGTCAGACTCACTAAGGTCTACAGTTAGTTGGAGGGAGCTTTATGGTTGGCCCTATTTAACCACTGTACAGCTATATTCTAGGGGCATACTCACCAAAATTACTGGAGCCTGCCGAGATCTTCCTTTTGGGTGATGCTGTCACTGAATCTTCCCTCAAGCTAACATGGTTAATCCTCTGTATTCCAAGGTTCTGTTAGAAAGGGTGGGAGCTCTGGCTGGAGTTTCCTGGTCCCAAAAGCTCATCTGCAGAGAAGGAGGGGTCCCAGGTGAGGCTGGCATTTAAGCCCACCTGGGCACATCTGGCTGGAGTTTCCACTGCCAGGAGTTGGTCTCTGTGGAGAAGGCAGGGAGGGTCTCAGGTGTGGTCGGCATCTAAGCCTGCGCTGGGCACCTCTGGGTGGAGTTCCTGCTGCCATAAAGTGGTCTCTGTGGAGAAGGTGGAATCCCAAGAGGGGCAGGTGTCTAAGGCAGTCCCAGGAGCCTCTGGCTGGAGTTCCTGCTGCTGCAAGGTGGTCTCTGCTGCTCAGAGCTTTTGAATAAGGCTGGATTAGGAACCTCTGCCTCCCTGCTACATTAATTGTTATAACTGATATATATTAGTTTACTTTTGGCATATCATTTTGCTGTTGATTCTTTAGCTTTTCCCTCTTTTTAATTGTTTGCCTTACTTAGTGGTTTTTTCCTATGTCTATATAGACTGTCTCAGGGTTGGTTTGGTGGTCATGAAGTTCTTTAGCTGTTCTTTTTTGTGGAAGTGTCTTATTTCTCCATCCATTTTGATGGACAGTTTTGCAGGGTACATCAGTCTAGGATGGAAGTCATTTTCCTTTAGGATATGAAGTACTTCACTCCATGGTCTTCTTGACTTCATTGTGTTGAGAAGTCTGCTATGATTTTGATAGGCTTTCCTGTATAGGTAATCTGCCTCTTCTCTCCAACAGCTTTTAATATTCTGTTCTTATGTTGGATTTCTGGGATGTTGATTATTCTATATCTGGGAATAGTTTTATTTTGGTTATCTTTTGGAGTTCTATACACTTCACTGATTTGTATGTCAGTTTCCATTCTCATATTTTGGAAATTTTCAGCTATTATTTTTGTAAATATCCTCTTGATATAATTTGTGTTGTTCCCTTCCTTTTCATTTATCCTTATTAGTCTTATTTTGTTTTTCTTTGCAGCATCTTGCAGTTGTTGAATTATTATTTCCTGGTTCCCTATTATTTTTAAAAGTTCTTTCCTTTTCACTAGCTGCAATCTTGTCTTCAAAAAATTCTAACTTCACTTTCGTTGAGGTGGTTTTGCCAACTTTTGATGGAGTTTTTGATTTCCTATATATCTCTTTGATTCTGCTTCATGCATTCTGTTTATTTCTTATATTGTTCATTCCTAGTTTTCATCTTTTTACATTGCTCCTCTAAGTGTTTAATTATGTCTTCTATAGATGTGTTCAGCATTTCTTTCATTACATTTATCATTTCTTCTTTTACCTGGGAGACTATTTCTGATTTGAGTTTTTACAGCTTCCCTGCATTATTTACCTCAGTTGTTATCATTTCAGGAATTGCAGGTGTATGGCTTAAAATTTCTTCTGTGTCCATGTCTCCTAGGTTTGCTTGGTTTGGGATGAAGTTTGAACTTGCATTTTAGTCTTTTGTATTGTTATTTACATGTATTTCCTGCTTTTGAGTGATGTTTCAAAGCTTCCCTCATGCACTAGGAATCACTTGGCCCACTTTTGGCTCCAGAGGCAGAGGCCAGATAGGCCCTTGGGGGCTCCCATGTGTCCTCCTGTGATTTGAGATGTGGGTTGTGGTCTTACAATCTGGGAGCAATGTTCCAAGGCTTTCCTGTGCACTGTGATTCAAACCACATGCATTCAGCTCCCATGACTAAATTAAGGCCTCTGCTAGCTGCTTGCAGTTCACTGGGTGGGGCTCAATTAGGCCTGCAGGGACCTCCCTTGCAACCTCTGGTGATTTCAGATGCATGGCCTGGTCTTACTGCCTGGGAGTAATGTTCCAAGACTTCTCTGTGTGCTGGGATTCAACCTGTGCATGCTCAGAGCCAAAGACTGAATTCTGGCAAGGATTTTTATTTGAGCTGGCTCTTTTTTTTCTAATTTGAACATTAACTGCAATAAGCTTTCTTCTTTACACTGCCTTCCTTGTGGTTCATAGTTTCTAGTGCCTTGTGGTTTGTGTCAAATGCTTCCCCCATAACCCATGCAATCATAGATGTGGCCAAATTTAGCATTTGTGATTGATTTGTTGTCTAGAATTAGGATTTGTGCTATGAGTGCTATACCCACCCAAGTGTGGATCCAGAATACAGTTGTAACAATGGAAAGAAGGCGTATCTTACTCTCATTTACTGTTCACTCTTACTGTTTGCAGCTGGTGAGAACTGATGTCTCCTATACCATCACACTATCTTGCCCTGTGGAGCAACTGAGTATATATTGAAACCTCCAACCTGTAAGAAATAAAACTCCCTTTCCCTAACTTTAGGTGTCAGGCATTTTGTCCCAACAACAAGAAAGAAAGGTAAGAGAAAAGTGCTGTGATGGCATTAGCATTTGATTCCAGCAACTGTTAGATATATTTTTAAATTTTTCCTGTGACTCTATTGAGTGTTTTCACCTGTTATTATGTTCTCAGTTGTTCAAATATTTACCATCTAATATTTGTGATTTTTTACAATTTCAATTAATTATGATTTAAGAAGACAAGGGAGGAAGTAATTCTTTTGTATTTGTTTAAGTGGACTTTGTAGACTAGCATGTGGTCAGTTTTGGAAAAAGTTCTATGTGGTGTTGAGAGTGTGTATTCTGCTATAGTAAGGAAAATATTCTGCAGGTATCTATTAGGCCCACTTGTTTAAATATATGATGCAGTTGTAATATTTATTTTTTGGTTTTTTGTTTAGTTGATTTGTCTATTTGTGAAACTGAGGTATTAAACTCAGCTCCCATGATTGTGTTGGTATTTATTTGATCTTTTATGTTCCAAAGTATTTGTTTTAAGAAGTAACATGCTTCAAAACTTCATTCAAAAATATTTATAACTATTATCTCATTATATTGGTTTTCCTTTCTAACTAATATATGGTGATTTTCTTTGCCTCTTCCGATCAGTTTTAGACTGAAATTTACTTGAGGGTAATGAAGTACCTTTACTTTCTTTTGGAGACCTGGTTCATGGAATATTGTTTTCTACCCACAGATTTTTTTATGTTTTGAATTTCTTTAGGATGAAGTGATGTCTTAGTTACTTTTATCTTTGCTGAGATGAAATACTTGGCATCCAAAGTTAAAGGAGGAAAGGATTTCTAGGTCAGAGTTTGAATAGGTTACAGTCCATAATTGGCTGGCTGAATGGCAAGGTGATGTCACAGAAGAGAAACAGTTCATGGTGGGAAGAATGTAGCAAAGCAACACAGGTTGATCACAGTTCTTTATATCCCTTATTTGTTATCCAGTCTACTTGAGGTGAGTAATATTCACACTCTTAATCCTAGTGTCCTTAAGCCTAGCATTGCATCATGCATCAATCCAAGCATCATGTACTTGAAATCCATCCACCTCTGGGAGGTTTCTTCCTGTGACTGCATTTTGTTTAATGGATGTAGCTGATATTGGATTCTGTTTTTTTATCTTGTCTCACAATTCATTTATTTTAATTGGGAAATTAAGGCCACTTACTTTGATAGTCATTACTGAAATGTATTGATTTCTTCCTGTCATTGCATTATTTCTCTTGACTCCTTCATATTTCTTTTATTTTTTAACTACTTTCTTCTGTAATGTATTTATTTCATCTGGACTTTTTCCCCATTGCTAGTGTCATTATCTCCCTCAAATATTCTTGAGGACATTTTGGAGTGCAGGCTTGGTGCTCATGTATCTCTTTAGTGTGCTCTGTCATGTTATGACCTTATTTCTCAATCAAATTTAAAAGTTACTTTGGGTGGATATATTATAGATTGGAAGTTATTTGCTTTTGTTACTTGAAACACTTCAAGTTCTACTGGCCTTTAAAGTTCGTGTTGAGAAGTTTCTGCAATGCTAATGGATTTACCTTACACATGATTTTTTGATTTTCTGACAGCTTTTAAGATTCTGTCTTTTTGCTGTACGTGTGATACTTTGACTGTGAAGTGTCATGGGGGCTTTTATTTCATTATAGTTGGTGTTTTGTAAGCCTTATTTCAAGTACAATATGTTAAAATCTTTCCTCTAATGTGAAACATTTTCTATAATGATTTTTGTGAAAATATATTTTATTCCACATGTATTGTCTTCTTTGTTTTAATTTTACTTTATTAATAAATGTTCCTGGCAATGAAGTTTGTAATCTTTTTAAAGACTAGGTACTTGAGAATAACATATCCTAGTTCTTTATTTTTCCTGATCTTCTACCTACTCTTCCACTTCCATCTGTCTGTAGATTTCTTTGCCCATTTGTATTATAATTTTTCTTTTAGTTCATGTTTAGGAAATATGTCATATTCCTTGTGGGAATTTGGAGCATATGCATGACACATCTTGAAACTTTTATAATGCCTTCCAAGTCTCCCTGCCACCTCAGTGTCTTGGACTCTTTCCCTATTTCAGAAGATCTATCTCTGTTTACTTTTATCAGTCTTTTGTTTTGCAATACCAAATAAGAATTCACATATTAATTAAGCTTGTGCATCTGATTTATTTTATTTAATATTATGTTTTTCAGGGTGTGTCCAAATTTCTGTAAATATCTTTAATTTCTCCATTTTATGGCTGATAATATTCAATTGTGTATAGATATCATGTTTTCTTTATTTATTCATCTGTTTATGAACATATAGGCCATCTGTTTATGAGCATAAAGGCCTTCTTTCAGAAGTAAGCTATTATGAATTATACTGTTGTAGACATTGGTGTGCATGTATCAATGTAATATGATGTCTTTTGCTTTTATGGAAAACTGCCTTCAAGAATTACTAATGGGTCAGTTGGATTTCTATTTTTAATTCTTTGAGAAAGTTCATAGTTATTTCTCTAAGGGTATAATTGTATGAATCTCCTACAATAACACAGAAATGTTCATTTTTCACTGCAGCTGTGCCAGCATTATTTATTTGATTTTTTGATGACAGTCAGTACTGTGGTTTAAGATGAGATTTTAGTGTTATTTTAGTTTGCAATTCTCTAATGGCCAGAAATGTTGTTTCATATATTTATTAGCCACATGAACTCTGAGAAATCTCTATGAATTTTACCTTTTCATTTTTGATTGGGTCTTTTATTTGGATGTTTTATTGTTATTGAGTCCATTACACAATCTAGATATTGAACTTCTGCCCAGGAATAGATGACAAAATTTTTTTCCATTCTGTAGGCCAATTCTTCACTCTGTTGATTGTTTCTTTTGCTATGCAGAATTTTGTAAGTCTGATATAATCCTATTTCTTGATTATTGCTATTATTTCAAGTACAATTGAAGTTAAGTTCAGAAATTCCTTACCTATATCTATTAACTATATCTGACAGCAGCTTTTTTCTGTTTTACTGTTTAGATTTTAGATTTATGTTGATTTTAGCTCAGTATGTGATAAGAAGTAAGTGTCCTGCTTTAGTCTTCTTCATATAGATTCCTAATTTTCCCACATCATTTACTAAAGAAGCTGTCTTTCCTCCAATGTATGTTATTGATTCATTTGTCAAAGATCTAATAGCTAAATGAATGTATGAAAGGTTGATTCTGCATCCTTTATTCTTTTCAACTATTTGAAATGTCAGTATTTATACATGTACCGTCCTGTTATTATCACTCTTGCTTTCTAGAGTACCATGAAGTAAAGTATTGTTATACCTCCTAGTTTTATCTTGTTGCCCGGAATGGTTATAACTGTTCTGCATTTCTTCTAATTTCATATGAATTGTAAGATTCTTTTCTTTAGTTCTATAAGAAATTATTTTCATCTTTGGTTATGATTACATTAAATCTGTATAACATTTTTGGGTCAATATGGACATGTTGACACTATTGAGTCTGCCTGTCCAGAAGCAGAGGCATCAGTCCATTTTTTGATATATTTTTCAATCTTTTTTTTCAGAATACAATACGTTTTATTAATGATATATCACTTCATTGGTTAGATTATTTATTATGTATATTTTCTTGATGATTTTGTGAATGATATCAACTTTCTAAAAGTTTTTCTTCAGTAATTTTATTGGTGGTGCACAAAAATGCTACTGAATTTTATGCAGTGCTTTTGTATCCTGTCACATATCTGAAATCATTTATTACTTGTAGGAGTCTTTTGGTAGAATTATTTTTGACATCTAGAAAAATAGTTATGTTATCTGACAACAGTATTTGGAGTTCTCCTTTGCTATACATATTCATTCAATTCCTTTCTCTTGCCTAATTGTGATGGCTAGTATTATATATGCTATATTTAGCAGAAATGGTGATAGTGGAGATATTTTACTGATTCCTGATTTCAAGGGAAGTCTTCTGATTTTTTCATAATTAATATATTTTTCTGAGCCATTGTTTGCTCAAAATGGCATTTATCAAATGCAGTAAGATCTTACTTTATCTGTTTTCTTAGGAACGTTTGTCACTTAGGAGTGTTGAACTTCATCTGAAAGTGTTTTCTGCATCTATTGATATGACCTTGAGGGATTTATTTGTCCTAGTTTATGTCTATATGTTGAATTACATTTTTGATTTGCATATATTGATCTATCCTTGCAACTCTCACATGAAAACTACTTGGCTATATTTTATGATCCTTTTGATGATGTGTTACATTCTATTTGCCAATATTGTACTGAGGATTTTTTCTTGTATGTCCATTAATTGGATTGGTCTGTAGTTTTCTATTTTAGTTGAATGTTATTATGTTTTGGGGATCAGACTGATATTGGGTTCCAAAATACATTTGGGTGTACTTCTACTTTTAATTTCAATGAATTTTTGTTTAATTTAACTGTTTTGTTTCAAATTGTGGAATTGAAGTCATCCATTATTTTGACATTACTGCTATTTTTTTTTCTGCTCAACTCTATTTTATGAACATGTGTTGTTCTGTATTTTGGAGACTATTGATTTACCAGTGTTACCTCTTTCTGTCATATTATTTCCTTAACTAAGATGTTCTGACTTTCTTTGCCTCTTCTGCTCAGTTTTAGTTTAAATTTAACTTTGAGGTTAAAAGTGCTATACTTCTTTGTTTTAGGGATCCTGTTGCATGAAATATTAATTTCCATCATTTGATTTTTAGTCTATGGATATCCTTTTGGATGAGATTAGTTCCTTGAATGCAGTAGATGTTTGGGATTTTTAAAAAATCCCATCTAACAATCTATTTCTATTAATTGGAGACTTAAGGAAATTAACCAATAGTTGATACTGAAATATATTGATTCATTCCTATCATTAAACATTTTTTTTCATTTTTTTTCTTTTTTTTCACCTTGCTTGATGTCTTCATTGCATCTGGATTTTTGTCTTTATTGGTTTCATTTTCTCTGCCTTGGATATTCTCAAGTATTTTATGAAGGGTAGATTTTGTGTTCATGAATATCTTGAGATGTTCTTTTATGTGGAATGTTCTTATTTTTTCAATTGTGAAATAAGTTTTGAAAAAATTATTAAATTGAGTTGGACTTTGTTTCCTTTCAATGGTTGAAATACTTCAAACTCTTCCAGAAATTCTTTTAAAAATTCCTTTAAATTCTACTAGATTCACCTTTATGAATGATTTCTGGTGTTGTTTTTACTTGGACAACTGTTAAAATTGTTGCATTTTTGTCAGACCTTTGCCTCTTTAATTATAATATTTTACAGGTAGCTTTTTTATTTTATGGAAAAATTATAAAACAAAATATCATAACAAGATGATAGGAGAGTAACAATAGTTAATACAAAGAATACTATTACCTTTAAAGTAGTCACTCTGGTACAAGATTGAAGCATAAAAAATTCTCCAGTAGATACTAGAACAAGTCTTCCTTTACTATGAACTCAGATACACTAGTAGCATAACTATCACATTTCCACTCTTTTCTCTTCCTTCCTAAACCCCTTTCCCCACCCTAGTTCCTTTTTTTCCTTTTGAAAAATTACTTCCCATTTGTCAATATGTGCTGTGTATTTTAGAACTTAAGTTCTATTTCAATTTCCCAAACAAGGTCAATAATACAACATTTATGTGTATGAGTCTGATTTATTTCACTAATGAGCATGGTCTCAAATTGCATCCATTTAGAAGTTTCAAGTTTATAGTCAGGCATGGTGGCACACATATGCAATCCCAACACTTGGGGGACTGAGCCAGGAGTATTGCTGGGAATTTGAGTCCAGCCTGGAACACAAAGTGAGTTTAAGACCAACCTGAAGTGCATAGTGAAACCCTGCCTCAAAAAAGACGAAAACAAAACAAAACAAAACAAAACAAAATTCTTAAGTTTTTCCTCCTTTATGACTGAATAGTACTCCATTATATAAAACTACCACATCTTTTTTTATCCATTCCTCAATTGATGAGCATTTGAGTTGTTTTCAGGATTTGGCTATTACAAACTGTGCTTCTATAAGCATTGATGAACATGTATTGCTGTGATATGTTTTTATTTCTTCTGGGAAACTAGCCAGAAGGGGAACAGATGGGTTGAATGTGAACTCTAATCCTAGGTTTTAGAGGGATTTCCACACTGATTTCCACAATGGTTGAACCAGTCTGAAATCCCACCAAAAATCAGAGAGGGTTCCCTTTTGCACATAAAGCCATCCAGCATTTGTTATTTCTTGATTTCTTGATAATATTCATTGTTTATGGGATAAGATGGAAATTCAGTCTTGTTTTAATTTCTATCTCTTGATTAACCAATGATGTTGAACATTTTTTCATTTGTATTTCTTCATCTCAGATGTTTGTATTTTTCTCAGATGCCTATTTTTGGATTGGGTCTTTGAATTTGGGGGGATCTGATATTTTAAGTTCTTTGTATGTTCTAGATAGAAGTCCTTTCTCTGAGGGAAATTGGCTAGAGTTTTCTTCCAATCTTTGGGTTGTGTTTTTGCTCTGTTGGGGTCTTCTTTTCTTCTTTTTTTCTTTTCTTTTCTTTTCTCTTTTCTCCTCTCTCCTCTCTCTTCTCTTCTTTCTCTTCTCTTCTCTTTTCCTCTCCTCTCCTCTCCCCTGCCCTTTTCTTTTCTTTTTTTGTCCAAAACCTTTTTAAGAAGATGAGGTCTCAGTTGTTGATTCTTTGATGTATTTTCTGTGCAGTTTGAGATGTGTTCTTGAACTCTCTGCCTACACCCATGTCTTCAACATTTCTACTCTTTCTCTGCCAGTAGATTTAGTGTATCTGTTTTAATATTTAGATCTTTGATCAATGTCAATCTTGTTAAGTTCAAAGTGATTGATATAGTTCTAGTTTTAGTTTTAAATAAGTGGAGAGCCAGTTTTTCTAGCATCATTTAATAAAGAGGCTTTCTTACAGTGAACATGTTTGGATGATTTGTCACAGGTAAGGAGACTGAATATGTTTGAAGTTGTGACAGCATCTCCTAATCTTTCCCACTGGTCCTCAGATCTGTTTTATCACCAGAACCATATTGAGTCTATCAAAGTAGCTTCATAGCATAATTTCAAGTAGGAGATTATAATGCCGTTGCCTTGGCTTTGTTGCCCAGAATTGCCTTTGTAGTCTAGGAATCTTCTGGACTATTTTATGAATATTTTCTCTAGATTTGCTAGATGTGTTAGTGTTCTTTTACTTGGGATTGAACAAAATATGTGTAACAACTTTGGGAGTATGCAAATTTTCACTATGTTGGTTCTCCCTATCCAATACATATTTCCATTTTCAGATATCCTCTTTGATCTCATTTTTCAGAGCAATGAAATTTTCCTTGTATAGATCTTGTAATTATTTTGTTAGATTGATTCAATAGTATTACATTTTTTGAATGTTATTGTGAAGGGTGGGATTTCTTTAATTTTTATCTCAGTGATTTCATTCCTTATATACTGGAATGCTATTGATTTTTGAGTATTGATTAGGTATTCAGCCATGTTATTGAATTTGGTTATTAAATCTAGAAGTTTTTTGGAATAGCATATCCATAGGTAGTATATCCAATATGTAGAATATTATATCATCTGCAAATAATGATAATTTAACTTCTTCTTTTCCTATCCTTTTTTCTTTTATATCTCACTTTTGTCTAACTGCTCTGTCTACTATTTCCAGAACTAGATTGAGTAGAAGTGGTGATAATGGAGATCCTTGCCTTGAACATGGTTTTAGAGTGAAACCTTTCAGATTTTGCCCATTTAGTGTGATGTTGGCTCTTGGTTTGTCATAGGTGGCTTATATTATATTGAGGTTAAAACTATCTATTCCAATTTTCTGTGGGGTTTTTAATAATGAATGTTGGACTTTTCTGCATCTCTTGAGATGATCACGTGATTTTTGTCTTTTACTCTGTTGATATGGTATATTACATTCACTGATATTCATATGGTGAATCATCCTTTCATTTTTTGGATGAATTCCACTTGTTCATGGTGTATTATCTTCTTTATGACTTGAGGAATTCTGTTTCCTAGTATCTTGTTGAGGATTTTGCATTTATCTTAACTAGGGAGATTTGGTTGGGACTTTTTCTGATTTTTGTATCAGGCTGATACTTACCTCCAGGAAAGAGTTAGGGAGCTTTGCTTCCCTTTCAATTTAACTGAAGAACTTGAAGAGTGTTTACACTAAATCTTTCAATTTCTTGTGGAATTTCACAGTGAATCCATCAGGATCTCAGAATTTTTTGTTGGTAGGTATTAAATTACATTTTTTATTTCATTAAATGATATTTGTTTATTCAGAAATTTTATATCTTCTTGATTCAGCTTTGGTAACTTATACAAACATAGGAACCTGTATATTTATTCTGTGGTTTCTATCTTATGAGAGTAAAATTTTTTGTAGGAGATATTGATGAACTTCTGAATTTCCACAGTAACTGTAATGATTTTACCTTTTTCATCCCCAGTGCATATGACTTTCTTTCCTTTTTTGATAATATTGAATGAGTGTTTATTAATTATATTTATTATTCCTAAAAAACAACTCTTCAATTCATTATTGTATTATTTTCTTAGTCTGTATTGTATTAATTTCTGCTCAGCTCTTTATAATTTCTTTTTTATGGACTTTGGGCTAGAGTCCCTCTTCCTTTTCTAGAAGCTTGTGGTGCAAAATTCAATTGCTTCATTGTGCTAATTCTATTTTGCTGATGTCAGAATTCACCACTATGCATTTCCTTCTTAGGATTAATTTCAATTTTTCCCACAAGCTCTAGTATTTTGTATTTGCATTTTCATTTAATTGTAGATATTGTTTAATTTCTTCTTTATTTTCATCTGTGACCCATTGGTTGTTTAAAAGTGTGTTATTTAATTTCCATTTGTTTATAGATTTCTTGGGTCTTCTTTTTCATTAATTTCCAGTTTCATTAAACAAGGGTCAGATAATATGCATGGGATAATTTCAACTCTTTTGCATTTACTTAAGCATGTTCTGTGGGCTAGTATATAGTATATTTTAGAGAACATACCATGAGCACCTGAACAGAACATACATTCTGATGTTGTTGGGTAGAACATTCTGTAAATATATACTAAGTTAATTTGTTCACAGTTTGAATCAGTTGTGGTATTTTTTTCTTTGCTGTTTTTGTCTAGTTGATTCATTAGGTTGTTACAATGGACATTTACAGTCCCCATTAAAATGTTGTTATTACTTATTTGATTTTTCAAGTGTATTAATATTTATTTTACATAGTTTGGTGCTACTGTTTTTTTGAATACATATGTGTGATGGTTATCTCTTCTTGAAAATTTCCCCAACAAGTATGTAGCAATCTTCTTTACCACTTTTTATCATTCTTGGTTTGATTTCACTTTGTATGGAAAAAGAGTATCTACTCTCCTTTTAATAAGTTTATGCTGCATGGAGTGCTGTTTTCCATCATTTGATTTTCAGTCCATTAATTTCTTTTTCAGTTAAATGTATTTCTTGTATAAAACATATTTTGGATCTTGTTTTTGATCCACTCTGCCAGTCCGTTTTTCTTTCTTTCTTTCTTTCTTTCTTTCTTTCTTTCTTTCTTTCTTTCTTTCTTTCTCTTTCTTTCTTTCTTTCTTTCTTTCTTTCTTTCTTTCTTTCTTTCTTTCTTTCTTGATGAATTGAGGCCATTTACATTAATGGCTATAATTGATATGCATTGGCTTATCTTTGTCATGTTATTTTTCCAATACTGGCTTCCAGATTTTTTCCTCTGCTTAATTGCTTGCCTTCCTTGGTGGTTTTCCTTTTGTTATTGGAACTGTGGTCATTTTTATCTCTGCCTAGAATAAATTTCAGTACTCTTTGTCAGCTTAGATTGGTGGCCATACTTTTCTTAAGTTGCTATTTGTCATGGAAGTATCTTATTTCTTCATTAATTTTGAAATTTAATTTTGCAGGATACATCAAGCTGGGTTGGAAATTGTTTTCTTCCAGTACTTGAAATACCTTACTCCAAGTTCTTGATTTGTGCATTTGTTGTTCTAAAG
The DNA here is from genome assembly GCA_004027455.1 of Hydrochoerus hydrochaeris. Taxonomy (NCBI): domain Eukaryota; kingdom Metazoa; phylum Chordata; class Mammalia; order Rodentia; family Hydrochaeridae; genus Hydrochoerus; species Hydrochoerus hydrochaeris. Next base: position 195,313 of record PVLA01001187.1, read on the forward strand.
TTTGTCATGATTCTGACAGCCTATGTTTTATAGATGATCATTTCTTTTGTCTAACAACTTTTAATATTCTGTTCTTGTGCTAAATTTATGAAATAGTGCTTATTAATTGTATTTTTAGATTTATTTTCATAATGCATAATTAGAGTTCTATATGTCTCATTAATCTGAATGTCATATTTCAAGCCCATGATAGGGAAATTTTCTACTATTACTTTTCCAAGCAAGAATTTTATGTCATTTGTGTTGAACCCTGCTTTTTTATTCATATTTTTTAATTTTAAAGATAATAAAGCCAAGAAAAATAGAACAAAATAAAACCAGTTCAAACAAGACAGAGCTAGTGATACAGGACTTCAAGACAAGATAATATGAAATCAACAATGGTTACCATAATGTCTCATGTTGTCTTCAAAATACCTGTCCATATTTTCAGACATAGTAAAAGTCAAACAAAAGAGAACAGAATAGAACCAACAATAACAAAATAGTAGATTCAGTAAAGGACTTCAAAAACAAGATCATAGTAAATCCAAAATGGCTACCATAATATATCTTGTTATTTTTGAAATAGCTGTCCATGCCATTGAGTATAATAAAATCAATCAAGATAAAATGGAATAAAACCCAACCCAACAAAACAATGAAAATTATGTAGGACTTCAAAACATGACAAACAGATTTTATAATGGTTACCACCTTTAAATAGGGATCTTTAATAGATACTACACTGTATATTCTTATGCTCTGAATAGATGATCAGACTACCAGCTTTAGACCTCAAAGTCAATGAAACTCTAAACACTACAAGCAATAAATTGTATTTTGTTTCAATAGCTATCATTGAAATCTGTTTCTCTCTGGAACAACTGGTTGCTCATGATGGGGTGGTAAGGTGATGTGTTGTGGGAAGTTTGATGCTTCTTGATTCTCAGACTGCATGCCAAAAGGGATTAGCATCTGGTTCTCCCTACAGTTAACCCATGTGTTGTGCAGATGTGCAAGGATGGCTTGCTTCTTGTTGACTTCTTGTCTCTTCCCCTGCAGTCCAAGAATGGGAATGACTCATGAGGAAAAGCTAGCATCTTTTTCTCCCACTCAATAGTCCATGCATGGCACCAACTCACAGAAAGGGCTTGATTTTTGTTGAATTTATGTGCTCTTCCATAACATTACACACATGGTGCCAACTCACAAGAAATGGCTGGCATCTGTCTCTACCCACAGCAACCTGATGACATCAATTACTTTTATATTGTATTTCTTTGCAGTGTTTTGCAGCTATTGTTTTATTTTTTCTTGATTCCTTGTTATTTTTATGATATCTTTACTTTTGTGATTACTAACCATGATATGGTCTTTAAGCTCTGAGAGTCTATCTTCAATATTGTTAAAGTAGTTTAGGATCTTTCAGTGAACCATTTAATTTACAGGACATCTATTTTTTTTAATTTAAAGAGAAAAAAACCAGAAAAAAGGTAGAAATATTACATAATTTCAAGAAAATAAGATAAACAGTAAGAAATCACTAGTTGATAAATTACATATTGTTCTTTTAGAAATAGTTATTAAAGTTACAGGATTAAAGCATACAAAGTGGACATTCAATCAGTGAATGTGCAAACATCTGTTCAACAATCCAACAAGAACCTAGAAATATGGTTATCAATCCCACACACATAAAAATACATGCAGCTATATCTTTTATAGTGCTTCCTATTTCCTCTTTTTTTACAATAACAATTATACATTTTTAAAATTTTGTTTAAAAAGAAGAAAAAATGCAAAACAGAGAAAAGGGTAGAAAAAATACAGAATTCTAAAAGAAAGAAAGAAAAAGAAAGAAAAAAAGGAAAATGAGAAAAAGCCCCATTAAGAAATCAGTAATTTATAAATTACATAATGTTATCCTAGATGTAGTTGTTCAAGTTACAAAGTTAAAGGGTACATAGTAAACATTCAGTCAGATTACAAACAGTTCTGCTCAAAGATCCAACAAAGATTCAGCAATATGGTCATCTATTTTATACACTCAAACATGCATAGTTACTTCCCTTATAGCACTTTCTTTTCCTCTCTTTTTTACAATAGCAATTACACATTTTGGTTTTATTACACTTGAAGTTCTTATTTACTTTTTACATTAGAAAGACAATATAATATATATATATAAATGTGATTCTTATTTATTTCACTAATGAGGATAGTCTCAAGTTGTCTTGATTTACCTATGAAGGCCTCAAGATCATCCTTTTTATAGCTGAGTAATATTCTATTGCATAAAAATGCACGTCTTTTTCTTCCATTCTGCAGTTGCCGGGCATCTTGGTTTTTCCCAGGATTTAGGTAGAACAAATTGTGCAGCTATGAACATGGGTGCATATATATCACTGTGATATGAAATTTTCAGTTTTTAGGGTTAAAATAGCCAGGAGGGGAATAGCTGGATTGAATGGGGCTTCCAGTCCTAGTCTTCTGAGAATTCTCCATATGGAATTCCATAATGATTGTATCAGTCTACATTCCCACGAACAGTGGAACAGTGTTCTTTTTTCCCTGCAGCCTCTGGAACATTTGTTATCAGTTAATTTCTTGATAGCAGCTATTCTATACGGAGTGAGGTGGAATCTCAATGTTGTTTTAATTTGCATTTCTCGAATGACCAGTGATGGTGAACATTCTTCATATATTTATTTGACATTTGTGTGTCTTTCTCTGAGAACTGTGTGTTCATCTCAGATGTACATTTTTGCAGAGGGTCTTTGGCTTTGGGGTCTTGATGGTTTTCAATTCTTTATATGTTCCGGACACAAGTCCTTGGTCTGAGGGAGGTGCTGAGGGCTAAAATTCTTTCCCCCTCTGTGGGTTTTCATTTCACTCTGTTAGTGATTTCCTTTCAAGTGCAGAAAATTTTCAATAATATGAGATACCATTTGTTGATTCTTTGAAGTGTTTCCCATGCAGTTTGCATTTTGTTCATGAATTCTCTGCCTACCCCTATGTCTCCAAGACTTCTAACTATCTTGTCTTCCAATAGATTTAGTGTTTCTGTTTTAATATTAATGTCTTTGATCCATTTAGACTTTAGTTTTGTGCATGGTGATGGCCTTGGATCTAATTTCAGTCATTGGAATGTAGAGAGCCAATTTTTCCAATATCATTTATTAAAGAGACTATCCTTCTTCCTGTGGACAAATTTAGCCCCTTTGTCAAATATCAGGTGGCTGAGTGTCTTTGTAGTTGTGCTTGCATCTTCTAATCTGTTCCATTGATCTTCAGGTCTATTTGTTTGCCAGTACCATGCTGATTTTATCACTGTGGCTTTATAGTACTGCTTCAAGTCAGGAATTGAGACACCTTCTGCCTTGCTTTTCTTGCCTAGAATTGCCTTTGCTATTCTGGGTTTCTTCTGTTTACAAATGAATTTTAGGAGTATTCTATGTAGAACTGTGAGGTATGTCAATGGTATTTTGATTGGGATTACATTAAATCTGTATAAAAGTTTGGAGAGTATAGCCATTTTCACAATGTTGGCTCTTCCTAACCAAGAGCAAGGAATGTCCTTCCATTTTCTAAAATCCTCTTCAACCTCCTCTTTCAGCATAGTATAATTTTCAGCATATAGGTCTTTCACATTATTAGTTAGGCTGATTCCTAAGTATTTCATTTTTTACATGTTATTGTAAAGGGTGATATTTCCATTATTTCTCTCTCAGTGAGTTTTTTGTTTGTGTACAGGAATGCTGTTGATTTTTGAGCAGACTTTTTATCCAGCTACACTGCTGAACTTGTTTATTACCTCTAGTTGTCTTTTAATGGAGTTTTTTGGGTCTTCTATATAGAGTATCAAGTCCTTTGCAAATAGTGATTATTTAACTTCTTCCTTTCCTACCTTTACTCCTTTTATTTCTCGCTGTTGTCTGATTGCCCTGGCTAGTGTTTCCAGAACTATATTGAAAAGGAGTGGTGATAGTGGATATCCTTGTCTTGTTCCTGATTTTAAAGTGAAAGCTTTCTGTTTTTGTCCATTTAGTATAATGTTGACTATTGGTTTATCCTAGATGGCCTTTAAAAGGTTGAGATAGAAGCCGTGTATTCCAAATTTCTGGAGGGTTTTTTATCATGAACCTGTGTTGAACTTTGTTAAAAGCTTTTTCCGCATCTATTGAGATGACCATGTGGTTTTTGTTTTTGGCTCTGTTGATGTGGTGTATTACATTTATTGATTTGTGTATGTTAAACCTCCCCTGCATTCCCGGAATGAACCTCACTTGGTCATGATGTATAATCTTCTTGATGACTTTCTGCATTCTATTTGCCAGTATTTTTTTATTTAAAGAGAAAAAAATCATGTAAAGGGTAGAGAAAATACAGGATTTTAAAAAAAGAAAAACAGTAAGAAATCACTAGTTGATAAATTACATGTTGTCCTCTTAGAGATAGCTGTTCAAGTTACAAAATTAGAGCATACAAAGTAGATATTCAAACAGTGAGACTGTAAACAGGTACACATGCATGAGTCTTGACATGTATTTCTATAAATTTAAAGCTTTAAAATCTTACTGAGATAAAGTAACTAATACCTAAATAAATATCATGTCTGAGGATTTAAGACTCATTTGTTTTTAATTTAAAGAGAAACAAAAGCATGTAAAGGGTAGAGGTAAAACAGAATCCCCCCCAAAAAAAGATAAATGACAAGAAATCACTAGTTGATAAATTACATATTGTCCTCTTAGAAATAGTTGCTCAAGTTACAAAATTAAAGCGTACAAGGTAGACAGCCAAAAAGTGAGAGTGTAAATAGCTACACATGCATGAATCTCTGCATGTATTTCTACACTCTCTTTTTTAGAAGGAAGAACAAAACTTAGCAAGACAAAACAAAACAAATTCCTATAAAAGCATAAAACCATAAACTCATATAACACCATAGTACAAGGTAATCTACAATGACTTCTATTTTGTTTCTTATTATCTTTAATAGAATGTCTACATCATCAGGCTTAACTGAATATAGCAGTATAATTAAGTATATCAGTAAGTAATAATAGTAGTAAAAATAAAACATTGTAGACAGTATAAAACTTGAAACCAGGTAATAATCAAACCATAGTGGATATTTTAGTGAATCTTGTCATCTTAAGTGCAGTTGCCTATATTCTCAGACTTGATACTATCAATCATAACAGCTTTGAATAAAATCTATCAATACAAAAATGCAATCAAACAAACCAGCTTCAATTATGATCAATCATGGTAAAACAGTGTAGGTTTTACAGAGCTTTAGATTAAGTCAGTAGGAAATTAAGGATGATTACCATACTATGTCCTGTTATTTTTGGGATAAATGTCTTTTCCTTCAAATCTAGTACAGGTAGAATGACTGGAACAGAATATAATACATCTAAGCAGAGTAGTGTGAGTAATGTGGGTTTTAAATCCTGATGCACTATTAAAAATATAGCATATGAAAGCCATCTATGTTAGAGTTTCTAGTTATCTTTCTGTGCCTCAATTCTGCTATGCTATTTTTTTGCCTTTGTTTGTCTAGTTTTCTCCTTCATTCTCCTGCCTGCCACACTCATTGAGGCCTTTCTGCCACTGTTCCTAAAATCCTGTTTTTTTTCTCTCTCTCTCTCTAGAATGTCCTTCAGTATTCTCTGTAGGGTTGGATTGGTTGTCACAAACTTGCCCAGTTCGTTTTTTTTATGGAAGCATCTTTTTTCTCCATCAACTTCTAGTGACAATTTTGCAGGGTACATCAGTCTGGGCTGGAGAATATTCTCTTTCAGGGCTTTGAATACTTCACTCCAAGCTCCTGTTGATCTGTTGGTCTGTGTCAAGAAGTCAGCTGTGACCCTGATGGGCTTACCTTTATAGGCAATCTGTTTCTTTTCTCTAATGGCTTTTAATATTTTGTTTTTATATTGAGTTTCTCACATCTTGATTATTATATGTCTGGGTGTAGATCTCTTTTGGTTGTAGGTGGCTTGGGTTCTGTATGCCTCACACAAATGAATGTCATTTTCTTTTCCCATGCTTGGGAAGTTTTCCTTAATTATTTCCATGAATAGCCTTTGTAATTTGCCTGTATGTATTCCTGCTTCTTCATTCATGTTTCTTATTCTTAAATTGTAGATTCTCTTGTCATCTTCTAGCCTTTGTATTGTTACTGCCTGTTTCCTTGTTATTTTTAAGAGATCTTTCCTTTCATCATCACACAGTGCCAACTTGTCTTCATGTTTTGGTAGTCTATCCTTAGTTTTTTTTTTAAGGAGTTTTTCCAGTTTTCAATGGAGTTTTTAATTTCCTGATAGTCTTTTTGAATCTGCTTCATGTATTCTATATTTTGTTTATTGAATTTTTCTCTCCTTTTTTGTGTATGTTCTCCCTTCTTCTGTCTGTATCATCCTGAGAGATGCTTTCTGAGATCATTTCTTTTATTACTCTACTCATATCTTGCTTTACCTGCTTTAATACTTCAGTTTTGAGCTCATCTACAAGGTCCCAAAGATATCTCATAATGTCCATTGAAGCCATGTCTGATGTGTGTTTGCTGCTTTCAGTCACCCTTGTTTTTCCTTCTCCTGGTTCAGTGTTCTCAGGGTTCTGGGCTGGGGGCCTCCTCCTGCCTCTCTCTCCTCCATACAGGTTACAGTGTAGGTCCCAGCCCCCTTCCCTGTTGGCCATGGTTCCTCTGAAGCACACTTGAGAGGGAATTCTGCCCTCTCCAGCCTGCTCTTGTCACTGAGGTGTAAGCAGACTGCATATGCCTGCCCCTCCCCAATGGGCCAACAAAACTTCAGGGGCCTTACACCCAGTTAGTGCATGCTAGGCTCATTGGGTCCCAGACAGGGGCATGGCCCAGTCCAAGAAAATTATATGAATCTTCTCTGGGGAGGGAGCAACCAACTGAATTCACTGTCACTCCCAGTTCAGGCTCCTCCGGACCAATTCCAGAATGTCACCCATTTGGTCATGCCCCTCACATGTGGGGGAGTCTCATTCCCAGCACTGAACATGGATTAGTGAAGGTGCCTTTGCTGGCTCCACTCTCTGTTGGGCTCACCAACCCCCACCTCAGTGCTGAAGTTCTTCCTGCGAGTAGTGGTGGGAATGAGTCTGGGTGCCTCTGCTGGCCATCATGGATCCAAGCTGGTGCACACTTGCTGGGTCATCATGAAAACACTGTGTCCCATAATCTTCAGCTGTCTCAGTTGTAGTCCCGAAGTATTTGATGAGCTTTTTTTATGTTTTAATTTCTTCCTGTGTCAAGAGGATCTATCTCCCCCTGTCTGGGTCTCTCCAGGGTGGTTTATTCTGGCATATGAGTTGTTTCTCCCAGGAGGCTTTGTATTTTGTTGCTCATTGATTTGCCATCTTGTCCTCCCCCTATTTGCCAGTATTTTGGTGAGAATCTTTGCATCAATCTTCATTAATGAGATTGGCCTATAGTTGTCTTTTTTGGTTGGATCTGTCTCTGGTTTTGGTATCAGAGTAATACTTGCCTCCAGGAATGATTTAGCGAGGATGGCTTTCTTCCAATTTCATTGAAGAGTTTAAGGAGTACTGACATCAAATCATCTCTAAATTTCTTGTAGAATTCAGCTTTGAATCCATCAGGACCTGGGCTTTTCTTTGTTCATAAGATTTTAACATTTTCAATTCAAATAGCTGATATTGTGTTGCTCAAAATTGCTTTATCTTCTTGGTTGAGCTTTGGTAGTTAGTTCATATGTTTCTAGAAATCTGTCCATTTCCTCTGTGTTTTCCACACTATGGGAGTAGAGATTTTCAAAGTAGGTATTCATGATCTTTTGGATTTCCATGGGATCCAAAGTAATTTCTCCCTTTTCAGTTCTTATTGCATGAATTTGGATTTTTTTCTTTCTTTCTTTTGATAAGGTTAGCTAGGCATTTGTCAATTTTGTTTCTTCTCTCAAAAAACCAGCTTTTTGATTCATTAATTCTTTATATTGCATTTTAGTTTCAATTGCATTGATTTCTGCTCTAATCTTTACAATTTCCTCTCTTCTGTGAGCTTTGTGTTTAACTTGCTCTTCTTTTTTGAGAAGCTTGAGATAGATCATTAGGTTGTTTATTTGTGCTCATTCTTTTTCTTGATATGAAAATTTATTGCTATATATTTCCCTATAAAGACCACTTTTATTGCATCCCACAGATTACAATATGTTGCTTCTATATTTTCATTGAATTGTAGGTATTGCTTTATTTATTCTTTAATTTCATCTGTAGCCCACTGGTTGTTCAAAAGGATATTATTTAATTTCCATGTATTTATGCAGATTTTACAATTTCTTTTGCCATTAATTTCCAATTTCAGTGCACTATCATCAGATATTACATATGGTATTATTTCAATACCTTTGCATTTCTTAAGAATGTTTTATAGGATAATATAGGATCTATTTTGGAGAATGTCCCATGTGCACCTAAGAAGAATGTATATTCTGATGTAGTTGCATGGAACATTCTGTAAACATCTACTAATTCCAATTGCTCACAGGTATGATTCAGTTCTGTTGTTTCTTTGATGACTTTTTGTCTAATTGATCTATCTCTTTGTGACAATGGGCTGCTAAGATCTCCTGGTATAATTGTGTTCTTGAATATTTGGTTTTTTATGTCCATTAGTATCTGTCATATATAGTTGTGTGCTCCAATATTTGTTTCATATGTATTTATAGTTGTTATTTCTTTCTCTTGAATTTTTCCATTAACAAGTATGTAGTGACCTTCTCTATCTCTTTTAATCATTTTAGGTTTGAAGTTCACATTGTCTGCAAATAGAATAGCTACCCCTGCTTTTTTCTGGGTTCCTGTTGCATGGAATACTGTTTTCAGTCCTTTGACTTTTAATCTATGAGTTTCCTTTTGGGTCAGATGTGTTTCTTGTATACAGCATATTGTGGGATCCTATTTCTTGATCCATTCTGTCAACCTATTTTTTTGTAGGTGAATTGAGGCCATTTATATTTATGGATATCACTGATGTATACTGGCTCGACTTTGCCATGTTTTGGTCCAGTTGTTTTTTTTCTTCTTTTCCTCTTATTTAATTGCTTATCCTACCTGTTGTTTTTTTTCTGTTGTTGTTTTGGGGATTATGGTCTTTTCTATCTCTGTTTAGTATGACTTTCAGCACTCTTTCTAGGGTTGGTTTGGTGGACTTGAATTTATGCAGTTGTTCTTTGTCATGGAAATATCTTGTTTCTCCATTAAATTTGAATGAAAATTTTGCTGGGTACATCAGTCAGTGTTGAAGGTTGTTTTCTTTCAGGGCTTGAAATACCTCACTCCAAGCTCTTCTTGACTTGAGGGTTTGTGCTGAAAAGTCTGCCATGATCCTAATGGGCTTTCCTTGATAGTTGAGTTCTGTCTTTTCTCTGACAGCTTTTAGTATTTTTTTACACTGCATGTCTGAGATCTTAATTATTATGTGTCTGGGTGTGGATTTATGTTGATTGTGACTGCTTGGTGTTCTATATGCCTTACTTATCTGCATATCAGATTCTTTCCCATGTTTGGGAAATTTTCTGCTATTATTTCGTTAAATACTGTACCAATGTCATTTGTCTGGACTCCTGTACCTTCACTAATGCCCATTATTCTTATATTGTTGGTCTTGGCATCATCATGAAGCTTCTAGATTGTCATTTCATGCTGCTTTTTTATTTTTAAAACTTCTGTCCTTTCCTGATCACTAATTGTGATCCTGTACTCAAGGTCTGAAATCCTATCCTCAGCCTCCTTTAGGCAGTTTTGCATGCTTTGAATAGAAATTTTTGTTTCTTGGATGTCTCTGAGTTTGTTCCATGAATTCTCCTTGTTTTCAATATTGTTCTTTCAAAGTTTCAGGCAGTTTCCCATGCTCATGTCCTTTTTTCTCTAGTTCTTCTTTAGCTGCATTCAACAACTCCTTTACTACATTCTTATTTCTATCTCCACATGGGAGAGTACTTCTAATTTGATTTCCTCTATAGCCTGATGCAGTTATTTTATTTCATTCACTATCTTTTCAGAGATTGCCTGTGTGGTACTTTTGTGGTCCTATATTTCAATGTCTCTTATACTTGCTTCTGGTGAACTATGTTTGAGACTGCATTTTATTTTTCATTTTGTCATTTTCACTCTGCCTGATGTTTTCTGTTTAGGATGGGATCAAACACACTATTGTCAGACTCACCAAAGTCTTAGTTAGTTGGAGGGTGTTTTACTATTGGCCCTATTTATCTGATGTACACCTATATTTTAGGGGCATACTTACCACACTGATACAGTTGATCCACTGTAGTCCAAGGTTTGCCAACTTGGAGAAAAGTTCCAAATTTTTTCATACTAATTGGAGCCTGCTGAGGTCTTCTGATATTCCAGGTGGGAGGGTGGGCCCAGTAGAAGCAGTCCAGGGAAGTTTTTAGTCTTGGGTGGGCCTCCTTGATGTTCCCAGTGGCAGGGTGGGACCTTGGGGGAGGTTCCAGGCAGCTTACCCCTGATGCAGGCTTCTGCTAAGTTCCCGGTTGCAGGGCAGACCCACGGGGGAGGTTCCAGGTAGCCAACCCCTGATTCAGGCTTCTGCTAAATTCTAGGTGGCAGGGCAGGCCCACAGGGGTGTTTCCAGTCAGCTTATATCTGACGCAGACTTCCACTAAGTTCCTGGTGGCAGGATGGGCCCACAGTGGAGGTTCCAGGCAGCCTATGCCTGGTGCAGGCTTCCACTAAGTTCCCGGTGGCAGAACATACAGGACATCTTTTTAAAATCTATTTCATGTATTCTGTTTGTTTCCTATATTGATCATCCTTTTGTTCACATCATTGTTTTTATCTGTCTCTACTTTAGATTTGTCAAGCAATTATTTTATGAATGTTGACATTTCATTTCTTACCTGAGAGATTTTTTTCTGTTCTGATTCCTGTATTGCCTCATGGATTTGTTTCTTTACTTTGATTGCTATAGTTTTAGAAATTTCAGAGGTGTTGTAATTTTCTATTTCAAAAGTTTTTGTTTTGTATGTTGATCCTTGTAAGTTTTTAGTATGTAACTATATCACTAATATCAAGACCTGTCTAGGAAAAGTTTTTTGCTCTGATGTCTTTTGTTTGTAGAACATTTTTGGCTTTTGTCTGTCCCATTATCCTACCTTCCCAATTAGGAGTGAGATGCTATCATCTGTTTGTCTCAGTTCACAGTTCTTTTGTGCTGGACTGTGGTGAGGTTATTACCACAGAGCTTCCCATTATTGATACAGAGGGAGAAAAAACTGATTACAACAGATATAACATACTAGCTAATGTAGTATAATTAGCAATACTCCCAACATCAAGCACAGTTTATAAACTGACAAACTGTGTTAATTATTACTTTTATACCTTAAACCATAAGAGCAAAACGTACAATTATATAACAAAACCAGTTTTAAATTTGGAGCTTTTTTGTAAAGTGTTTTCCCTTTGTAGAGTGGATTTACACTCTTGTGTGGATGTTTAACAAAAAGAGTGGATAAAACAAAGATAGTTGAAAAGACAATAGAGACAAGGATGAAGGACAAAGGATAATCATATAAACTTTAGGAAACTAGAGAAGGGGCAGAGGAGAAATAATAAAGGAGTAAGAATGGGATTATCTGAACTTTGTCTCTGGGTTTTGGGGATGGGATTATTTTTCTGTGGCTGAATTTCTTTTTTAGAAAAAAGATACAAAGATAAGAAAATAGACAAAGAAAAAGAAAGGTAAAGAAAAAATATATATATAGAGAGAAAATAACAGAACAGGGGTGGCCTTACTACATGCTTATATTATGTGAATCTTTGTCCCCTAGCACAAAAAAAGATGGATTACATAATTTACCACCTGTTGGTTCATATGGTTATTGTTGTTTTGGATTTTTTCCATGCTGCTAGTCTTGCTATTCATCCTGTGCACTGTGGTTGGGACCTTGCTGCGTCACTGGCATTTCCTCTGTCTCCTAGCCATCCTGTAGAGTTCATCTCAGTCATCATAGAAGTAAGGGTAGGGACCTTCCTCTAGGCTTTGTGGTGTGGTTCATCTGTATCATAGTGGTGTTGGTGGTGATTGGCAGGGATCTCCTTTTTCCATCATAGTTGACTGTTGTTTTGCAAGCTTTGCTTGCAGGTATGTTGAAGTTTTCCTCATACTTGGGAAGTTTTCCATTATGATTTCAGTATTTTTTTAATTCCATGTATCGTGTCTCCTAATTTTTCTCTACTTCCAATTATATGTAGCTTTGTCTTCTTCATTGTGTCTTCTAGCTGTTGTATAAATTTTTCATGTTCTCTTATCGCTTACTGCTTATAAGAGAAATTAAATTTATTTGCCATTTTGACCTAAATTTTTAAAACTGTTTTTACATTCTTAATTTCTACAATTTATGTATTTTGTGTGAATTTTTGTATGTTGTTTCTGTCTGATACTTTTAATATCCTACATAACTGATAAATACTTCATTTATATTTTGTACAATTTTGCTTAGCTTTTCAAATTTTTTGTTTCATTCTATCATATTCACGTTGGTCATTTTCTATGATAATTGCATATATTTTGGACCATGTCCTCTTTGAACTCACAAAGTATTTAACCTACTCTTGAATCAATTTGTAAGGCTCTGCAACATCACATTTTTTTTCCTCCACTAATGCCTCCCAGGTCTGCTTTGGGAGAGGTGGAAGATGTCAAGCAACTTTCATGCTGACTTCTTTTCAAATCTTCTTGCTTTTGTTTTATTTTGGTGCTGAAAGTTAAAGTTGTATTAGTGTAAATAGAATGTAGTTGATATGAAGATATATTAAAATAGATTATGTCTTTCATTAATATATTTGTAGCTAAGTTTGGAAAGAAGTGCTATTCACTTCAAATGGTTTGGTCCATGCCATTGTACCTTGAGGAGAGGAGTACTACTGCTTATAACAGCATCAACATATCCTATCATATGTAATGTATATTTGTGAAATATTTCATTGACAGTTTTACCATTTACAACCTATACTCTGTTGCTACTATCATTCATTCCTCAATGTGGAAGAAGGAAAGAGAAGAGACGGAATGATGGGCAAAAGGAGTGCAAGTCTGTAGAGGGAAAAGTAGATAGAAATAGCAATAGGCAAAAATTATAAATAGGGTCATTTTCTATTGGAGATCTTTTATGTTTGGAGTGAAGCACTAGTGTTGAAGGTTTTTAAAAATATTGGTGGGGATGAGTGTGGCATGTAACAGAGGATTTATAATTTGGGATTAAGTTAGGCACAAATCTGTCAGAAACAGTTGATATATTTGTGCACGTTTAAGGTGGAGAAGAGCCAAGGGAAGACAGAAGGTCCTAGGTAAGATAAGGAGGAGCAAAAAGAATAGAATAGAGAATGGGGGATATTAATACTATATAGGAATCAAATGACTGAAAGAGAGAGAAAATAAACAGCAAATATATCAAAGGGGGAAAAATTAAAGAAAAGCAAAGAAATAAAGAAAAGCAACAAAAATGTGCTTATTGATACACAAATCAAATATTCCAACAAGAGCATATAAATGGAGATAGTATCTGACCTTGATCCCTATAAGCTTAGTTTAGGAGCTCTTTTCTTTCAAAGTGTAGCAGCAAAACTTAGCAGCCATGGGGTCATAGACAAAGATTAACAAAGACACATAGTGTCAGACAGTGATGCAGATGATTATGAGATGCACTCAGAGACTCAGTGGTACCATTGTGAGCCCAGGATGCCAGGTAGAGACATAGGCAAGCATGCACAGCTAGACGGAAATACAGTAGAGTGTAGGATGAAGAGCAGAGTCTCAGGAAGGCCCAGTGCTGGCATGAGTGCTTCATAGAGACTGAGATATGTGCAGAGCTCTGGTAAGAGATTCAGATTGGCCTAGGGCTGGACCAGGGTGTCAGGTGGAAACTGACTGGTGTAGGAAATCAGGCAGAGACTTATAAGGGGAGATGTGGAAGGTTTATGGAACTGGGCAAAGACTCAGACAGATGTAGGAGATAAGGAAAACTTGGCAATCACCATTCAGTTGTTTATCCGTTCTCTGCCAAGAATTGAGGTGTTGAGGGTTGGACTTTGCCTGCCTTAAGAAAGCACTGGAGATGATGCCACCACCATGCAGAGTTTCTCAATGTTTCAAGGAGTGATGATGGAGAAGGGGTCAGTATACATATAGTCTATACCTGGAAACTAGTTTCTGCAGTACTCTTTGGTTCACTTGGATTATTTGATATATTCTCATATTGATTGTTCTTGTTATTAATGAAGATATGGGTAGTGTGAACCACCCCTGTGTGATTCACTTGCGTTTCAAACTAGCCCAATATTTTGTTTGTTGTGCACATAACTCCTTTCAGGTTAGTTTTCCCTTTCAGAGTTTAAATTCTTCCCTTCCCTCAGAGTGTGTTTATTGTAAATGACTGTTTTCCAAGTATCAATGACATAGTTCCTCTTCTAGTCAGCCATTTTGTGAACTTAATGTCTTCTAATTTTTCTCTAACTGAAATTAACTTTATTCTTCTTAACTTCATCAGGTAGCTACTGAGTATCTTTTACTTGATTTTTAAATTGTTTCTCAGGCTTTTCTGCATAATTCTTTATGAGTTACATTTTGGCATTGTTTTTAGAGACATTGTCTTCACTTTGATCTTTACACATTCTATATTCTTTTTTATCTCTGGTGTTTCTGTCTAATAATATTTTGTGTAGTCTTTATTTAGATAAATTTTCACTCATGTTTTCAATTATTTGGGGCATCTCTTCCAGTTGTATTTGGTTTGTTTGTATTCACATTGGTCTATTTGTACGTTATTAGTTTCCTCAACTTTGGGTTATGTCGTCTTTGAACTGGCCAAATTTATGTAGCTCTTCTGTGAGCAATTTGAGAGCTCTGTTACTAGATGAATTATTACATCATTATCAATGTCTCTTACATCTACTTGGAAGAGTTGTGGGTCTTAAGCAAGAGTGTCATTTAATTATTTTGTGTTCATGTGCACATATGTGTGTATAAAACATTTATTCTAGGACCTAATTTGAGGGAAAATTGCAAATGAGAAAAATAACATACATAATTTATGAAAAATATTCTGCTTAGTGTTTCAAAAGTGTATTTCTTTCATTATTTCAAGGAATTTATACAGCCATCCACCACTAACTCAAGTACACAAGAAGAATTTCAATAAGTGAAGCTATTATTTAAGTGATATCTTGATTTGGGTACTTAATCAGGTATCTTCATTTTCTTGTCAGATATTCCTTTTTTAATTTAAAAGTAGTACAAACTCATGAACACAATTACAAAGCATATGAAAAATAACAGGATATAGCAAACAATAATAAGGAACCTTATTATATAGGAACTATAATTTTAAACATAACAAGTTATTTTTCTTACTGATTGATTGGCTGATTGACTGATTGATTTTAAACAGGATAAAATAGAATAAAACCAATTAAAACAAACTAGAGTAAAAGATACAGGAATTTAAAACATTACAAAATCAACAATAGTTACCGTACTGCCTCTTGCTCTCCTCAGAATAGCTACACATAACTTTGGGCATATTAAAAATGAAACAGAAAAGAATAGAATAGAAACAATAAAAACAAAACAATGGATGCAATAAAGGACTTCACAAGAAGCTTATGACAAATCCAAAATTGCTACCATAATATATCTTGGTAATTTTGATTTGACGTAATAAAAAAAATAGAATAAAATCCAACTCAAAAAAACAATGGAAATGATATAGGACTTCCTATACCAGACCACAGAGAATCAACAATGGCTTCAATGCTTAGAAATTGATCTCCTCTAGATGCTATTCTGTATCCCACTACCTTCTGAACCTATGATCAAACCACTGACCATAGACCTGCAATGTTAGTGGAACACAAAAGCACCACAGACATCCAGTTGCATTTCACCTCAATAGCTATCATCACAGTCTGTGTTTCTCCAGATAAAGCAGCCACTTATGGAGGGGTTAGGGTGAGGTAAAGTTGCTACTTGTTTGCCAGCCCAAAAGCTTAAAGTGAGTGGCGTCTGTCTGTTCCAGTCCAGTAATGGCCCATGCATGTCACTAGTTCCCATGCTTGGGCCATGCATGCTGATGTGACTTTGTTCTCTCCACCTGCAAATGGAGGTAAAAAGTATTTTTATTGACTTAGGTATTCATATTCCAGAATTGAGATCATACTGTATTCTAATTTCATACCTGATATATTCATATAACAGTACATTTTAAGCATTTTCTTATGCAATTAAGTATTATTTTATAATACTAACATGATAACAGCTTTTTCAAATGAGTGCATAATGGACTTTTTCATGACTGGAGAAAAGATGTATAATGACTCACTTAAAAGATGTAAGTTTTTTTCCAGTGATATTATAATTATGAATAATGTTGTGGTGTTATTTCCAAGGAACTCATTGTAAATTCTTGAACATTTGTTTAGGATAATATGTTAAAAGAGATATTATCTAAAAATATAAATATTTAGAGGTCCTTAATAAACAATGAAACTACCAAAACTAACAACTTTCCTATTCACTGAAAAACAGAGAACTACACCAAGATAAGAAGAGCTTTCTGCAATGACTTCCAACAGGAAGAATGCAAGGCACTGCTTCCAGAGCCACCTTCCACAATTAACAGTCATTGAATGACCTCAGTACAAGTACCTGAGGCCATGAGGTGGCAGGGATACCATTGCAGGGAAGAACTGAGTGTTTGAACCTGGATTCCAGAATCCTTGGCTGTCACACTGCTAAGTTCCTGTAGTTGATGATGGAAAGGCAGTCACAGCAGTTGTAAAGCAGACTGGGGGTGCCCTCCCTGCTAGAGGCAGGCACTGGTGAACAGAGACATAGTTTTTGCATTCAGAAGTCTGATTTAGGCTATGCTACATAGGACTGAAAGCTCACATTGGCTCCATGTTCTCACTGTAAGCAGATCTTTACACCCACATCTGTACAGGGGCAGACTGTCTACTTAGACTTCCAGCAAGAATAGGGACATGACTTTGGCTGGAGTTATGCTATAAACCCTAAGCTAAGGAAAACTGGCATGCATCCAAAACAATAGTAAACTTTATTTTGCTATTCTTTGTCTGAACATACTATTTTTATTTTTGTGTTACTTTTATTTTTTTTAAATTTTCTTGAATTCTTTGCTTTTACCTACTTCTGTACATTTCTCTCTCACACTTTTACACCATTATTTTACCTTTTTTCTCTTTTATGAGTGTGTCTGCATATGTGGGCTTCTCTTCCTCTTCTTTTTCTAAATATATAATATACTTTTACCATTGATAAGATTCTTTGTTCTCCTCCTATTTCATATATTTAACACCATAAGGCAGAAGGATTAAAGAAAATTTTTTTCTTCACTTTTTCTCTTCTCCTCCTCTTTGGCTTACCCAAGTACTCAGGCCCCTGAGGTTTATTCAGTTCTGAAAAATTACTGATGAATTCTATTTTTCTGCAGTAGAGAAGTGCACATTAATTGTGGGTCAAGACTTGCATTGTTATGATGCTTGCACTGAAGATGTGGATCTCTTCTGCAGGTTAAAGGGAGAGCTAAAGCAGGGTCTCATGGTATGTTATTTCTCAACTAGCCCTGATAAATACCACTGTAAGAGACTAGAATTATATTGTTGTTGCTGATTTGACTGCATAGAAATAATCTCCATCCAGTGGACAAATTAATGCCAGTGAATCTCTTTGCCAATTTTTCCATAAAATCCAGGAGAAGAACAACAAGAGTCTCTAACCCAAGATCTTGAACTGTATCAGGCCCTGGAAGAATGACTGCAACCTGGAAGAAAGAAGTCCTGAGTCAGCACAGAGTCCAGTATTGTGGAGGAAGGATCATAAGAGTTATTGGGATGTGAGCACTCATATTCTCTCACAAAGTATTTACTTGGGAATAAAATATGCAATGTCTTAAATACTTAATCTTTGCTCCTATCCAAAATCTTATTGACTTAATTTTGTATGTTTCTTGATTTATTTAGTAATGTGTGATTATGATATATTCTTTTATGGTTTTCTGTATGTATTAGGTTGTTAAAAGGCTCTTATGTAATAGGTGTCTATATTTTCTCCCTCATCTCAGTTCTCTATCTACTTTATTGACATTAAACTGTTGAAGCAATACTATTAACATTTTTAAAATTCTTTACCTAAACACATAAACTCTTCTGCCCAACTTTTTAAATTCTTCTTACTTAACTCACTGTCACTCCTAACTTCTCTAGTGTAATCCCTTGATTTCCCTCACCCTTATCCTTGGGTTTTTATATATCTTACCTAGCTTATTGTTCACCCTATCATCAACTGCTGGCAACAACATAGCATTCCTAAATCACAAAATAAACACCCTTTCTCCTAAAAAAATCTCATCCTTGTCCCCTAAAAAACATTGTCTGAAAACTTTCAATACTAAATCTACTCAACAATTTTTTTCAAATAAAATCACACTACACATCATCTTTATTCTTATCTAAAACTATTGTGCCTTTAAACTTTCCCTTTAATGTTTGACCCTACTCATTCAACAGCATCCCATTCTGAAACCTTCTCACCTACTTCATTGCAGAGCACTCACAGTGAACTGGTACAGTGTCCAAAGTGAATAGACAATAGGGGGAAGTGTAACTGGAGGATTATTATGTAGAAGTGCTATAATTTTGAATCTGTAAGGATGTTATAAATAGAAAAAAATTAACAAAATATATGAAGAGTCAAAATTATTTAAAATAAATAATAGAGCAAATATTAAACTTAACAAAGGTGAAAATTTTTCAAAAAGAAGCAACATCTTATTTAAAAATCTCCATATAAGGCACAAAACCTCTTCACTTCTCTAGACTCTAACCTTCAGTAAATTCTCAAAAAAGGAGGCAAAGATATATATATATATATATATATATATATATATATATATATATATATATCAAAGATACAAGTAGGATAGTAGGGAATCACAAAAATAGATATCTGAACTCTCTAAATTCACCCAAGGTAGAGCAACAACTCACAAATAAATTGAAGGAAACAAAGACCAGGTAGTAGAAGTCAAGAAAATTCTTAGACATGATCAAGAAAATATATGAATTCAAAGAGAAATTAATCAACTAAAAAATAAAAAAGGAAACAAAAAAAACTCACTACTTATCAGGGTGGGAGAAGTCACACTCATGTGTGCCAGTAAGTATAACCAGGATGCAGCATTCTCTCTACAGAAAATCAAAAGAGTATAGGGGGCTTATATTCTAGGTCTAATCTGTGTAGACTGAGTTTTCTTTTGCCACATTTTTACACTTCCTTTTTTTATTTTTTATTTTGGCAGAAGTAGCTTTATGGATATGGTGTTTCCTGTTCTGATACCAGTCTTCCTGTCAGGAAACCCATAAGCAGGTTATGGGCTAGTTTATCATTTTATAAAGTCCATAGACTTTTTTTTGTTTGGTGTACAATTTCTTATCTCAGATTAACTTTGGTATAAGGATTTGTACCCCTCCATTTCTTCCAATTACCTGTGTTTTTAGTTGATTTCCTCTGAATGGAACAGAACAGGCTTTGCAAAATCTGGGAGGGGACAACTCTGAATGGGACTGGGAGCCTCCTTGGCTGCCTTTGTTTGAAGAAACCACAGAAAGCAAGAGAGTAACCAAGACAAATAGCATAAGGCATAGTAGACAGGCCATGCAGAAAATTGCTGGCCAAAAACTGGACACAACCTCCATATCTAGAGGACAAGATCAGCATGAATCTTATTGTAGAATCAATGGGACACTGATGTGGACATTACCACTGAACAGTGGATGCCAAAGGATTTTATTTTGCTTCTTTGTGTATGCTGGGTCTCTTTTATAGTCTGGATGGTTGTTTTTGTTTTCTTTCTTTCTTGTTTAGATTTACACATACATTTCAGTTCTAGCATATTCATGTTTATATCTTCTTGACTATCTCTCTTGATATTAGGAAATCTTCATTAGAGTGAACATTTTCCTAACCTTTCTGATGTACTTCAATAAACTGTTTTTCCTTTCATTATTTATGTCCTTCTCTCCTCTACACCATACCAAAACATTGGTGATCATCTTCTTTTCCTCTAGCCTTCTTTTGACTGTATTTCTCTTCCTCTCTTTCTCACTTTCTTGTCCTTTATACTTCTTAAATTTACTTTTTACAGAGTAAAGTCACTATACTAGGAGTAAATTCATTGCATACAAATTCCTAGCTTATGCTGTGTTTTGTTATATAGCTGTAGATCTTGCCTCTATAATTAAAGATACCAAATCAAAATTTGACAAGTTTGTCAAATTATAGATCATTTGTGAAGATATTGTTATTTTTAATTGCAATATTTAGCCAGGATGTCACACTAGTTGTAAGTAGTTGTTCTCCCTTCTGTAGCAATGCCAACTGGGTTCATAACCATCACCATAGTCTAGTTCCAAAGGACTAGAGGCTGAACAAAATAGATGGAAGCATCTCAACTTCAATAAATTGGGAAAGTAGAATCCTGGGACAGACACAAAAACCAAGAACTTCCTACATATAGAAGACACTTCTGAAGAACAGACATTTACTAGAAGGCTTCAGTATTAGTGATAAAGTTACCCACTAAAAGGAATTCACAGGCATAAATACAGAAAGAAAACAAAATTAAAAATGAGAAAACAGACAAAATCCATCCCCAGACCTCCAGCACACCCTGGAAAGGTTCAAGGGACAATTATAAAGAACAAAATGGAGGCCACACTTCTGAAATTTCTGAAATGATAGCAGAAGCTCAAAAATAGGTGCACTAGACTATAGAGGAAGTCAAATCACAAACAATTTTCCAGGTGAAAAAAGAGATGATGATCACAGTGAAATATGTGCTTAGCAAGTCTGGAATAGACATAGATAAAACAAAAGTGGAGGATCACAGGAAATGATTGAAATCATGAATGCACAACACAGGAAAAAATGGGATAACTGAGACATGTACAAATAGTTAACCAAGAAATAACAAAAAACTGTATTCAAAGTAGGCAAGTTTTCCTCAAAAACAGAAAAATTTCCTGAAAACAGAATTTCAGACCTAGAACAAAAGATTCTTGCTAGTTATCATGAAAATAAGGCTCTCTTAAAAATAACAAGGAACAACAACAAAAACAAAAACAAAAATCCAACAGCTGAAAGATGACATACAGAAAAATTATATAAGACTGATTGGAGTCAATGAAAATTTAGGAGTTGCCACCACCAAAGACATTAAAAATAAATGTTAACAGAAGTAATGGCAAAAAGCTTCTCAAGTATAGAAAAATAATTTGTCATCCAAATAAGTGAGGCATATAGAACTTCAATTACCCATGATCAAAATAAATCTACACAAAGGCATATAATAATCAAGATTCCAAAAATTGGGCATAATGACAGAATATTAAAAAAGTTAGAGAAAAGAAAAAATTCACTATAAAAGAAAACCCATAAAATTGCAGCAGATTTCTCAACATATGTGCTTAAGTCATGGAAAGTTTGGAGTGAAGTACTCCAAGTTCTAAAAGAATATAATGTCCAGCCCAGATTGATGTACACTAAAAAACTGTCTTTCAGAATTAATGGAGAAATAAAATGCTACCATGACAAAAACAAATGAAGAAATTAATGACTACTAAACCAGATTTACAATAGGTTCTGAAAGACATTGTAGAGAGAGAAAATAATATGCCCAATTATAATAATGTCAATAGGATTAAGTCACCAGACAGGGCAAGCAATTAATCACAGGGGAGAAACAGGGAACCAACAAAAGGAAAATAACATGACAAAGATAAGCCAATATTATCAATTATAAGGATAAATGTAAATGGCTTCAATTCATCAATCAAAAGAAACATTGATAGACTGGATTAAGGAACAATATGCAAGGGCTTGGGATTTAGCTCAGCAGCACAAGCACCTACCTTGCAAGTGCACAGTTGTGACTTTGATCCCCAGTACAAAAAAAAAATAAGAAACAATATACAACAATATGCTGTATGCAAGAAACACATTTAGCTAAAAAAAAAAAACTAAAACAAACCCAAAATCCTCATAGATTGACAAAGAATGGAAAACAATATTCCAAACAACAGGAATACAGAAAAAAATTAAGTGTAGCTGTTGTGTTTGCAGAAAATATAAACTTCAAGCCAAAAATGATTAAAAGAGATGAAGTTTACTGCATTCTTGTTAAGGGAAACCTCCATGAAGAGATTATTATCATAAATATATATGCACTGAACACAGGAGCATCCAACTATATAAAATAAATATTAATGTACAAGAAAGATCAAATAAGCACTAATACAAATGTCATGGGAGAACTTAAGCCCCATTGTCACAAATACATGGGTCAACTAAACAAAAATATCAGTAAAGAAATAACAGAAAGGAACCAAATTGGTGAACAAATGGACTTAATAGATGTCTACAGAGTGTTCCATTCTACATTAGAGTACATATTTTTCTCAGCTTCATATGGGATCTTTTCAAAAATAGACCATACACATAGAAAATATGTAAGTAAATGTGAAGGAATTAAATTTTTTCCTTGCGTATTGTCAGACCATAGTGCAGTGAAATGGGAAATTAATGACAAAAGAAAACTGAGGAATAAAAGGAAATTAAATAACACCCTAATGAAAAAAAGGGTCATAGATGAAATAAAATTGTAAACTAACTACAAATAAATGAAAATACCAATACAACATATTGTAAATTATGGGATACAATAAAAGCAGTCATAGAGAAAAATTTGTAGCAATGAACACTGATAGCAGGAAGACTGATCAAGGTCAAATAAACAACTTATTTTTGTATCTCAAACTTCTAGAAAAATGAGAACAAATCAAGCCCAAAGCTCAATGAGAGAAGAAATTATAAAGATCAGAGCATAAATTAATGCAAATGAGGCTATGAAAACAATAAAAAGGATAAATGAAACAAAGAGGTGGTTCTTTGAAAGAGTAAACAAAATTGATACACCATTAGCTGACCTTATTAAAAGGGAAAGAAAATTCATTTAGTTAGGAATGAAAAGGGTGAAATCACAGCAGATTCTTTAGAAATTCAGAAGACCATTAATATCAATTATGAGAAAATTTATTCTAATAAAATGCAAAAAATGACAAATTGGACAGATTCATAGATACCTATGAACTACCAAAACTGAATATAGACAATAGAAAAATTCTAAATAACCTATTATTAATCAATGAAATTGAAAATGTAATTAAACCCTATGAACAAAGAAAACCACAAATCCTGATAGATACACAGGTGGGTTCTACAACAAATTTAGATAAAATCTTATACCATTACTTCTCAAGCTCTTCAGTGAAATAGAAAAAAAAGCAGTATTCTCAAACTCCTTCTGAGAAGCAAACGTTACTCTGATTAAAACAAATCCAGAAAAGGGTCCAACCAAAACAAAAAAAACTATAGGCCAATCTCCCTACTGAACACAGTTGCAAAGAATCCTCAGGAAGAGACTGGCAAATATGTTGGAACTTAGGGTGCTAGGAAACCAAGCAATCCACTTGTCTCCCTGGTAAGCAGCCATGGCTCGAGCAAGTGGTGGCCACCCAAGGGAGAGAATCAGCCAGAGTCTCCCATGATTCATGCCATGTTGGAAGTTAAGGCACTGGGAAACCAAGCAACTTGCTTGCTGCCCTGGTAAGCAGCCATGAGCCTACTGGAGTTCAGGCTGAGAATCAAACATCCCATCTTCCCCCATTAGCAAATGGGAGTCAGAGGTCTGAGGATCTGTTAGGAGGTTGACCATATGCAATATAGCAAATAGGGGGGATTTCCTTCTACACTCTCTTTGAAGGCAAATATTGTTATCACTCTTTTGCTTTGTTCTGATTAATTGTATTGCTCTATTTAATATTCTGTTTTGATAAGTTCTATAATATTCTGCATTTGGTTCAATTTTAATATACCTGATTGAAAGAAAAACTATTGTTAAGATAAGAAAATATACTATGGTACCTGTTATTGTTATCCTGGTAACCTGCTGTGACATTCTGTACCAATTTCCAAAAAGAAAAAGATACTGGCAAGTAAAATGCAGCAAACAGTCAAGAAGATTATACAGCATGACCAAATAGGATTCATTCCATAAATATAACACACTATATCAATGAAGAAAAAAATGTAAATTACATGATCATTTTGATAGATGCAGAAAAAGCACTGGACAACAACCAACACTCATTCATGTTAAAAACCCTATAGAAAATTTGAACAGATATTATCTATTTCAATCTGATAAAAGCCATTTATGACAAAATCTAACTTCACACTAAATGAACAAGAAGAGAAAGTTTTCACTCTAAAATCAGCGTGAAGACAAGGATGTCCACTATCATCACTCCTACTTAGTCTATGTTTGGAAAAATTATCCAGAGCAGTTTGAAAAGAGAAAGAAATAAAAGGAATGAGAATAGGAAAGGAAGAAGTTTATTTATCATTATTTGCAGATGACTTGGTGCTGTACCTTGAATATCTCAAAAGACCCACCAAAAGACATGTAGATTTATTGACAAATGCAACAGGGTAACAGTATGTAAAATCAACTCTCAAAAATCAATAGCTTTCATTATAAAAAGAGAAAATTCACTGATAAATTAATTAAGGAAACCATACCCTTTACAATAGAATCCAAAAAAGCTGAAATGTTTACTCATCAATCTAACAAAGAAAGCAGAAGTTCTATACACTGAAAATTACAATTCTCTGAAAAAGGTTGAAGAAGATATCTGTAAATTAAAGGATGTCATTTGCTCATGGATAGGTAGAACCAATGTAGGGAAAATGGTTACACTTCCAAAATTTTTATACAGATTTAATGCAATATTCATCAAAATATCATTAGCATATCTCAGAGAATTAGAGAAAACTTTCGTAAACTACATTTGGAACCAGAAGAGATGTAGAAAATCAAAAGCAGTATTGAGCAACAAAGGCAAGGCAGGAGGCAGCACAATCCTTGACTTGAAATTATACTACAAAGCTATTGCTAAAAGGAGCATGGTATTTTTTAAAAAAAATCTGAGAATCAGTGGATCAGATTAGAAGATGCAGACATAAATACAAGCACATTCAGCTAACTTATCTTAGAATAAAAGATCAAACATGTTCACTGTAGGAAAGATGTCCTTTTTAATAAATTGTGCTAACAAAACTGGCTTTCCATATGCTGAAGTCTAAAATTAAACCTAAGTCTCTCATCATCCACTAAACTAAAATCAAAATGGATGAACACACATTTCTCAGCTGAAGATATACAAATGGCAAATAAATATATGAAGAAATGTTCACCATCACTGGTCATTTGAGAAATGCAAATTAAAACAGCATTAAGCTTTAATCTCACTCTGGAAAGAATAGCTGCCATCAAGAAATTAACTGATAAAAAATGTTGGCGAGACTGTGGGGAAAAAGGAACACTCCTTCACTGCTGGTAAGAGTGTAGACTGGTGCAACCACTATAGAAATCAGTGTGGAGATTTCTCAGAAGACTAGAATTGGAAGTTCCATTCAACCCAACTATTCACCTCCTGGGTATTTTCCCAGAAAAACTGAAAAGGTCATATCACAGTGATATATGTGCACCCATGTTTATATCAGCACAATTTGTAATAGCTAAATATTGGAAACAACCAAGATGCTCAACAACTGCAGAGTGGATGAAAAAGATGTGATATTTTTATACAATGGATTATTACTCAACTATAAAAAAGATGTTCTTAAGGCCCTCATAGGTAAAAGGAGACAACTTGAAACTATCCTCATAAGTGAAATAAATAAAAATCATATTTATAAATATCACATTGTGTCTCTAGTATAAAAAGAAATAAGGACTGTAAGAGTAATAAAACCCAAAAAGTGTAATTGCTATTGTAAAACAGAGAGGAAAAGAAAGTGCCTTAAAGGATATAACTGCATGTATAAGTGTGTAGGACTGATGACCATATTACTGAGGGTTTTTTTGATCATTGATCAGAACTGTTTACAGTATCACTGTTTGAATGTCCCCTTTGTATGCTTTAATTTTGTAACTTGAACAACTATTTCTAAGAAGACAATATGTAATTTATCAACTAGTGATTTATTACTGTTTTTTTGAAATTATGTATTATTTCTACCCTTTTTCTGTTTTTTTAAATAAAATTTTAAAAAGTGGATGAAAGATCTAAATATTAGAAGAAAAACTCTGAATGTACATGAAGAGAAAGTAGGTAGATATCTTGAAAACATAGATATCTATATATGCACAGATTTGATGAACAAAACTCAGACCACATAAGAAATACTTCAAGGAATAAGCAACTGGGATCTCATCTTAATAAAAAACACAGAGTAGTAAAAAATTTAACAAGTTGTTCCTCAGACAAAGGACTTATAAATTGGTCATGTAAAGATTCAAAGAAAATCAAGCCCCCTAAATTCAAAGACCCAATCCATAAATGGGCATCTCAGATGAATAAGCAATTATCAGTTGAAGAAATACAAATGACAAATAAATATATATGAAAAAATATTCAAAACCATTCATCAATCAAGTTATGCAAATTATAACAAGAATGGGATTTCACCTCACTCCAGAAAAAATGGCTATGATCAAGCAATCAACCAATAACAAATTATAGAGGGACTGTAGGAAAAAAGAAAGCATCCTCCACTGTTGTTGGGAGTGCAAACAAGTGCAATCATTGCAGAAATCAGTAGGGAGATTCCTCAAAAAATTAGATTTAAATGTCCCATTCAACCCAGCAATTCTCTGTCTGGGTATCTACCCAGAATTAAAAACATCATGGTATTGTGATATATGTGCATCAGTGTTTATAGGACACAACTTGTAATAGCTAAATCTTGGAAACAACTCAAATGACCATCAACCAAGGAATGTATAAAAAAATTTGTACACTTTTCATACAATGTAGTAACAGTCATGTATGAAGAAGGATAAACTGGAGACTTTTACATGCAAATAGGTTCACCTAGAGATCATACTCATAAGTGAATTAATTCAGACCCACATGTATAAGTATTGCATTGTCTCCTTCGTGTGAGGACCTCAAAGAGTAAATAATTTACAAAATACACAATAGATACTGTAAAATGGTAAGAAATTCTTCAAAAGGACAAAAGTCACTAGAATGGGGCAAAGGGAAAATAAAAGGAAAAAGGAAAATGTATTATATATTTATGCTACTGGTTTGTTATAATATTGTTTTAAGAATTTTTAAAGCCCATATCTTATATTCTGATTAAGTACTTTAAAGATAACAATGGTCAATTATTAGCAATTATTATTTTCCTATTATTTTGTTATGTAACTTGGTTTTACTTTTTTCATAAAATAAAAGTGAACCAGAATTGAACAATCTTTTGCAATCAGTAAACTCACTGAAGCCAAAATATATGGATACTGTCAGACTACTGTACAATGGAAATAAAAAATTAATGACAGAAAAATTTTGGGAAAGACAGAATCTCCTGGAAAATTAGCAATATACTCCTAACAAGTTGTAGGTCACAGAAGAAGTCAAAGAAAAATTTAAAACATTGTTGGCAGTTAATTCAAATAATGGCATGTCTCATCAAAATATCTGGAAAACTATAAAATATGTGTAAGAAGAAAATTCATTATAATCAATGTGCATATTAAGAAAACAGAGTAAGCTCAAATAAGCACTATATTGGGAATGCTTTAGATACCTGAGAAATAACAACAAACCAGCCTAAAGTTGAAATTAAGCAGAAATATTATAAATATGAGGGCAGACGTTAATGAAACTGATATAAATAAATATGAATAAAAATCAACAGATTAAAGAGCTGGTTCTTTGAAAGAATAAACAAAGTAGATAAAGCACTGGTCAGAGTTATATAAAAAAGGAAGAAAATGCATCATTGTAATCAGAAATGAAAAAGATGAAATCATGACAGATGCTGGAAATCCAAAAAATAGTAACTAATTCAAAAAAGTATACTTCAACAAATTATGAAATTCTTAATAAATGTACATATTTCTAGACACATACAAACAACCAAAAGTAACCCAAGAAGATATGACTGTATGTTTTGGATACTTTTCTCTCACTGAGACAAAACACCCAATGCCCAAATTGAATGAAGGAAAAGTTTATTTAGCTAGCATTTTGTGGTAGCTTAAGTCCATAATCAGCTGGCTCCAACATGGCAGAGGAGAAACCATTCATTATGGCAGAAAGCAGAAAAAAGCAACAACAGCAAAAAGAGAAGAACACAGAGAGAAGACTCTTTCTGTCCCTTATATTGTATGTAAGGCACACCCACCCTTTATGGGCATAGCACTCATACCTATAATCCCAGTATTGGATCATGAATCAATCACAATTTTTGAAGCCTTCCCCCATAATTGCATGATGCTTTAGGGGTACATCCAGACACAAGCCATAACATTCTTCCCCTGGCATTCCAAAAACTCATGCACATCTTTTATGTAAAAGAAATTTAGTCTATCTTCAAGAATTGACATAATCATAACAGTTTCAGAATTGCTAAAATGTTCAAGTCCCAAGTCTCCTCCAAGAGCTAAAGCAAACCTAGCTATGAGCACCTGTACAATTGAAAAATTAAATACTTCCAATATTCATTGACACAGGATAAACATTACCATTCCAAAGGGTATAAACAGGGAGACACAAAAGAATGGGACCAAAGAAAGTCTAACATCCAACAAGGCAAATATTAAATCCTGTAGTTCCATGTGGGCCATCCAAAACAATCAGTGGTAAATTGTTAGTTCCAAAAGTCTTGTGTGACTCTGCTCCTTGGGCAATTCCAGTGGTTATAACTCCCAGGGTTTCTCTTTTTGACCTGCTCTGCTCCATCCTTGCAGTTTCCTTGGTTGATTCATGTTCCTGGCTTTTCCAAACTTCAGATGTCTCCACTGTACCTTTGGCTTTACCTTCACAGCTTCACACACTGCCCTCAAGGGCATGCTGCCTGGGCTTCTAGGACTTCTGAAACCTTGGTGGAAGCCTAATAAACCTCAGAACTCTTGCATTCTGTGTGCATCTAAAACCAGTACTATGTGGATGAAGCCAAGGTCTGCTACCTGTGGAAGCAGTAGCCAGGCTTTCTTGTCTCTTGGCTTAGTGTGCTTAAAAACCCAGTAATAAGTAATTCAAGTGATTCATTATTAAAGAATGTATCACTGAAATCTCTACAATCAGTGAGCTTAATAGACTTTTCTTCCTTTAAAATAAAAGAATCTAACAACTAATGAATTCTCAGGAACTGGTAGATTCACTGATGAATTCTACAAAAGCATTAAGGATATTATATCACCAAAACTCCTCAAACTCTTCAAAGCAATGGAGAATGACAGTGTTCTCTTAAACTTATTTATGGAAGCTATTGTTGTCCTGATCCCCAAGCCCAATAAAGACCCAACTAACAAATAAAGCAAACATATATATTGAAATCCTCAGCAAATTATTAGCAAATAGAACGCAGTATATTTTCAAATGATCGTACATCACAATCAAGTAGTTTTCATCCCAGAGATGCAAAGATGGTACAACATATGTGAGTCAGTGAATGTAGTACATTGCATAAAGAGGAAAAAGTTAAAAATCCATATGATCTTATCAATAGGTACAGAAAAGTCAAGAAAATCCAAAACCATTTCATAATAAAAACCCCAAAGAAAACATGTGTAGAAGGATCATTCTTGAATATGGTAAAAACTGTATTTGACAAAACAATATCCAGCATTATACTAAACAGGGAAAGAATTAGAAGCATTTCCTCTCAAATCAGGAACAAGCCATGAATTTTCATTATTGCCTCTTGTTTTCAACATAGTATTTTAACCATTAGCCAGAGCAACTTGGCAAGAGAAAGAAGTAAATAGTACACATAGAAGGAACCAAAATTATCATTATTTTCAGATAATACTGAAGACCCAAAGAACTACACCAAAAATCTCTTAGAATTAATGAATAATTTCAGCAACATACAGCAGTACAATAAGCACAGAAATATAATTAGGATTTGTGTACACCAACAGTGAACCAGATGAGAAGGAAATTGTGACAATAATATCATTCACTATGACTACATTAAAAATGAAATACCTGAGAATTAACCTAACCAAAGAATTTAAAAACCACTGCAAAGAATACTGCAGTACTCTGAAAAATGATATTAAAGAAGACATCAGAAAATGTAAACATATCCCTTTTTCTTGGATAGGCCAAACAAATATCAAAATGGCCATACTCCCAAAACTATAATACAAATTAAATTCAGTCTCAATCAAAATAAAAACAGATATCTCACAGATCAAAAAAAATCCTAAAATTGATATGGAGCCATGAGAGATGTTCATAGCAAAAGTAAATGAGAGCAGCAAGAGCAGAGCAGGAGACATAGCAATCCTTGATTTAAAGCTATATTGCCAAGCAAGAGTGATTTAAACAATGGCATGATACTAGAACAGAAACAGACACATGAATCAATGGAACAGAATTGAGGATACAGAAACTTCTTGGAGCACATCCATATATTTGATCTTTGATGAAGTGACCAAAAGTATATTTTGGAAGAAAGACAACCTATACAAGTGGTGCTTGGCAAAGTGGATTGAAACTGGATCTTTATCTTTCTTGATATACTGCATTAACATAAAAATTCATCAAAGAACTAAACATTAAAACAAAACCAGTATAACAACTGGAAGCTAAAATAGCTAAAACACTTGAATATATAAGTGTAGGAAATGATTTTCTAAACATAATATTAAATGCCAAAAAATAACAGCAAGAATTAACAAATGGAATAATATCAGACTAAAAGGTTCTTTAAAGCAGAAGAATAAATCACTAAAGAGACAAGCTATAGAATGGAAAAATATTTCCATTCTATAGCTGTAGTTATTCTGTAGACATTACTAGTATCTATAATACATAAAGTACTCATGAAAATTAAGCCCTCGAAAATTAAAGATCCAATCAATAAATGGGCAAGAGAAATGAACAAACACTTCACACAGGAAGAAATACACATTCTCAACATCTCTTACAATAGGAGAAATGCAAATGAAAACAATGCTAAGACTCCATCTTGCTCAAGAAAATTAAAAACCATTAAGACATCACATAGTACAAATACCGTCATGATTTTTTTCAGTAAAATAGCCCTCCTTCATTGTTGTTAGAAATGTAAATGAGTACAATCTGTATGGAAATCAACATTGAGATTTCTCAAATAACTGATTTTAGAAATGCCATATGACGCAGAATGCTCCTGCTAGTTATCATTTCCAAAAAGTTTAAGGTGTTATACTACAGTTATATATGCACATCAATGTTTATAGCACAACACCTCATAATTGCTAAATCCTGGAACCAAACATTTACCCACTAGCAGATGATTGGATAAGAAAAGTATGGTATCTATATACAATGCAAAACTAGTATGCTGCAGCGAATGACATATTTAAGACATTTTCAGGAAAATGGATGCACCTGGGAGACAGGTGAAATAAACTAGACAAACAAACTTAAATACTGCATTGTAAGTCTCATTTGCATCTGAAAAAGTAAAAACAAACAGAGTAAAAAGAGTGACTAGAAGCGGACTAAGAGATAGGAAAGTGGTCCAAGGGAAAAAGTATGAGAGATGAGGAGGAAGAAAGGGGAAATAATTAGAATAAAGCTGGTGATGTATAAGGAATCTAACAACCTCAAGGTAAACAGTATAGGCTCTAACAACAGCTTAGATTACTGATATCTACAGGAATGAAAATTGGGATAAGGAAATTAGGGGAACAGGGAGGGAGACAAAGGGAAGGAGAAGGGATTTAAATAAAAGAAGATGAAATAAGTACATGTAACCACTCTCCAATATAATGCTACATGAACTGCAAATACATGCCAATAAAATTTAAAATGAAATAGAAAACCAAGTTTCTCAGGTTGTCTTTGAACTTGTAATCTCTTTGCCTCAACCTTTCAGGTAGGATTAAAAGCATTCAACACTCTGCCTATCTACTCTGTCAATTTTAAGTGTTATCAATTTAATGTTTCTTCATAAATGTAAGGAAATAATTTTTGCTTTAATTTTCTTGTCATTGGTTTCTAGAAAACATAAATCTTTTATTCAATGTTCAGCAATATGTAAATATCTTGTGGGTTGACTTTATTTTTTAACAACCTTATTTTTTTTTGAAGAGTAGAATATATTTATTGATAGGAAGAAAGCTTCTGTTTGAAGATAGACAGAAGGGGTCCTGAGCAGGTTGCCATAACAACTTTATTGAAATATAATTTGTATTTCATATAATTCTCTATTTAAAGTGTATAACTCAGTAGCTTCTTTGTATATAACATTACTATTTAAAAAATGGGGGGAGAAGCTGGGAAGATGGTGGATAAATAAGCAGAAAAGTAAAGAGCATATCTGAAACAGATAAGATGCTGGAAAATAGTATCCTGGAGAAGAAAAGACAGAAGGAGATGAATACTCTTGACCCAGAAAGAAATTAAAGGGAAAAAAAGAAAGGAAAAAAATGAAAAGAAAAATGTGGACAGAAGGCTGTAACCAGATGTATTCTCACCAGAGCTGGTCCCACTTTATACAAAACACTGCTGGAATCCAAAGACGTGCAGTCACTGTGAAGTTGGGGATGGGCAAGCCCGAGGGCCTCAGAATGGAGATGTGGCCATGTAGGGGAGAGGCAGAGCAGAAAATAGCACTGGCTCGGAGATCTGCACCAGCTCACAGTGAGTGTGGGAAACTCAGTACTCCTACTGGAGTGGACAATTGGCTGGGTGACATTTTGGAGTCAGGCAGGATAAGCCTGGAACCAGAACTGTAGTGACTTCAGTCAGCTACTCCTAGTGCAGAGTAGATTGGTGAAAATTGCTTGGACTGAGTCCTGCTCCTGTGCGTGATCCAATAGCCAAGGACACAGTTTTCCTGAAGCTATCCTTAACCGGCCCCATCTGCACAGCATACTTAATGTAGTGAAGACTCCCAGTGGTTGATCAGCCCAGAAAGCAGGGTTCAGCCTGCCCTGCCCCTACTTGTACTTCAGTGTTTGTCATCAGACTAGGGAGGGCAACAATCCATATCCAGCATGCTTCAGAATAATCATAACCAATACAGGAAGTACTGGGGACCCCCAGTATCCACTTCTCTTGAAGAAACCAGAAACATGACAAGAAGAAGAAACAAAAATAAGTCTCCTGCCTCCAACCCAAATAGTACTGGCTCAGGAGAGGTAAACACAGAAGAGTCTGGGGTTGCACACCTGCAGTTTCAATAGAAGCAGCATCTGACATAAAGAAATATCTTCATGACAATATAAAAGAACTCAAAACATAAATACTAATACAAATAAAACAAGATGTAAGAAGATTGATAAAAGAAATGCTAAGCACCTATCAAGAAGACACAGATGGAAGAATGCAGGAACACAGAAAAGAGAGGGAAACCTTTGATGATGAATATAAAAAAAACCTAGAATATATGAAACAGGTTCAAAAAGATTACCAGGAAATTAAAAACTCCATTGAAAGCTGGTAACACTGTTTGTAAGAAACTAAAGATAGACTGTTAAACTTAGAAGACAGTTTGCAACATATGATTGTGAAAGTAAAGAGCTCTTAAAAATAACAAGGATTCAGGAAGTAACATTACAAAGGCTATAAGATGATAAGAGGATCTATAATTTAAGAATAAAAAATGTGAGTGAAGAGGCATGGATAAACACAAATGAAATACAAATGCTATTTACAGCAATAATTAAAGAACACTTTCCAAGCAGAGGAACAGGAAATGATATTCAGATATATGAGGCATACAGAACTCCAGCCAGCTATAACCAAAATAGATCTCCACCCAGACATATAATAATCAAGATCACAGAAATTCAACCTAAGAACAGAATATTAAAAGCTGTCAGAGAAAAGAAACAGATGACCTATAAAGGAAAACCCATAAGAACCATGACACACTTCTCAGTGCAAATGATCAAATTGAGAAGAGCTTGGAGCAAAGTATTCCCAGCCCTGAAAGAAAATAACCTTCAACCTAGATTGATGTACCCAGAAAAACTATCTCTCAAAATTAATGGAGAAATAAGATGCTTGAATGACAAAGAGGAACTGGGGGAGTTTGTGACGTGCAATCCAACCCTACAAAAAACACTCAAGGACATTCTAGAGAGACAGAGAAAAAAGATCATGGTTTTAGGAACAGTGGTAGAGGGGACTCACTGAAGGGGGCAGACAGTGGAATGAAGGGGAAAATTAGACAACCAATGGCAGAAAAATAGCATGGCATAGATGTGGCAGTGAAGGTTGGCCATAATTACTAACATAGATGCCTTGATACACTAACAAAAAGAAACACAGGCAGAGTGTATCAGGAGATAGGGTCCATCAAGGTGCTCTATATAAGAAATATAGTTAATCTGACAGAGAGTTTATAGACTGAAAGTCAAAGATTAGAAAACAATGCTCTATGTGACAGGGAACCAGAAAAAAAGTGGAAATAACTCACCCATCAGCTGCAGATTGGTTGGAAAACATAACACTTTTATACAATGGAGAACTACTCAGCTATAAGGAAGGAAAGCCTTGGGGTTCTTGTAAGTAAATGGATACAACTGGAGATCAAGCTCAGGGGTATAAAGGTTTAGAACCACTTACGTAAAAAGTGGGTTGCCTCCCTAATGTAAAAACTAAAGGAGTTAGTGGGATACAAAATGTACAATGTACTCTGTGAAAGTGAAAGGGGACAAATTGTCTAAAAAGGGAAGGCAGAAGACATTGTTAATCTTGTATCATTATTTGAATCCCATATTGTTTTCATCACTCTGTTTAGTTTGTTTATATGCTTTTCCAGTTGGTCTACTTATACTAGATTTGAGGGCACAGTCAGCTATTCCAAAGAAAGCAGGATATACTATGGTAGCCATTTTTAATTTCCTATTAATGTAATCTGAAGCCCTGTATTGCTTTCACTGTCTTGTTTTGACTGATTTTATTTCAATGTTTTGTTTGATTGCTGTCTTGTCTTCACTGATTTTATTTGAATCTGTTATGTTTGATAGTATCAAGTCTGAGAGTATAGGTAAGTACTCTGAAGACAATAAGATTCACTATGATACTCATTCTGGTTTGAGTATTACCTTCTTTTGAAGTCCCATAATGTATCCAATGTTTTGTTTTTATTGATTTTGTTCTGTACTTCTATGTTCAATTTTATTGTTCGTGATATTATGGGCAATTCTATTGCAGAAAACAAGAGACATCATGGTAAGCATTGTAGATCACCTTGTATTGTGGTTTTAAATCATGTACTATGTCAATTCTTATGTTTTGAATGAAGCTATTTTTTCTCATTTGGCTTTATTCTTTTCAAAATAAAAAAATAAAAAATTGGGCATATATGTATATATATACATATATATATATATATATATGTGTGCATGTATAACATAAAATTTTTATCATTCTATTTGTCTAATCCATGACCATTAATTTTATTCACATGCTGTTTAGCCATCACCACTTTTATATAAAACATTTATTTCCAAAATTTTTTAGTAGTCATATGGTAACTCTGTAAGCATTACAGCCAGACACTTGCAACCAGGGTAAACACTAGTTACCTTCTTCCAACCACTGGTTACCTTCTAATCTTCCATCTGAATAAATGGATTTTCATTTCTAGGTACCTCATGTAATTGGAATCATGCTATACTTATATGGACTTTTTAGGTGTTTTCATATTTTGAGTAATGTACTGTAGGGAACATTTCTGTACAAATATCTGTTTAAAAACTTGCTTTCAAATCCCTTAGGTATACACTTAAGAGGCAGTTGGTGGATTGCAAGATAGTTTTATACTTAGGTTTTTGAGGAACTATAAAACTTTTCTACAATGGTCTTATTGATATCTCAGCAGCACTTAACAAATGTTCAACTTTCTCCTCATCCTCAGTAACATTTCTTTTTATTTTTTTAAAATAACAACCACACTAATGGGTCTGAAGTATTATCATATTGTAGTATTGATTTTTGATCTCTTAATAACTAACAATGAAGAGCATCTTTGCATGTTATTATGGTCAGTTTGCATGTCATTTGAAAAACAATTTATTCAAATATTTTGCCCATCCTTAAATTGGATTTGTTTGTTGGTGTTGAGATGAAGAAGTATTTTGAAAAATATCCTGTGTGTTAATATGGGATGCATGGTTTTAAAATATTTTCTACCTTTTTGAGGTTGTTGTTTCACTTTTTTGATGGTGTTTTTTGCTACATAGACATTTTCATTTAGTTAAAATTCTGTTTATGTTTTTTATTTTATTGGCTGTGTTTTTCATGTCAGGTGCAAAAAATTGTCTATTCAATTTCATAAAATTTTTACTGTTTTTTTCTAAGACTTTTATAGTAGTGACTGTTAGGATTAGATCTTTGATACATTTTGGATTAATTGTTCTGTATATTGTAAAATAATGTTTAGCCTTTTCTTTCACATGTGAATGACAAATTTTATCAATACTGATTTCTTAAGCCTATTTAATGGTGTGTGAAAAAACGCTGGAGTTGGTGTGTAGATAAGTGATTGGTCAGTTTGCTAGCGTGTACAAATTCATAGATTTCTTCCACCACAGTGAATAAATAAAACAAAACAAAACAAAACAAAATGCTATTTGAGAGTTTTATAGGGTTGCACTTTGTAGATCACTTTGAATAATATTGTCATCTTGAGAATAGTAAGTTTTTCAATTCATGAACAGGAGTTCTTAATGTTTATTTAGGTTTTTACTTTCAGCAAATTTTTCTGGTTTTCAGAGTAGAGCTCTTTCGTCTACTTAGATAAATTTACTCCAAAATATTTTATTGCTTTGATTCTCATAAATCATTTAGAGTATTTTAGATTCTTTATTCATTTTTAATGTAAAAATGCAACTAACATTTTTCTTTTGACTTGGATTCTTGTAATTTTTTGAAATACACTTATTAGTTCTAAGCATCTTAAAGTTTATCAATATTTAAGAAAATGACATCGGCAAACAGAATAATTTAACTTTTCCCCATGTAATTCAGGTAACTTTGATTTCTTGCCTAAATTCTATGGCTAGAACTTGCAGTACTGTGTTCATTAGAAATGGTAAGACTGTGAATCTTTACCTTGTTCTTGATCTAAGAGAAAAATCTTGCAATGTTTCATCAGTGAGTATAACGTGGCATATGTGTGTTTCACATATGGCCTTTATCATATAGAAATTTCCTCCTACTCTGAAATTGTTGCATATTTTTATCATGAATAAGTGTTATTGAATTTTTGACAAGTGTCATTTTTCTGTTTACATTGAAATAATCATGTAGATTCTCCCCTTCTTTCTCTTAATGTTGTTTTAAAAACAATCTCTTTATATGCTTGGTCTTTTATTTTGTTGTTAATAATGATTCATTGACTGATTTGGAAGTAGGAATTCAGAGCCTTTGTACTGAGCTCCACTCTGAGCCTTGTTTGAGTGTTTGCTTTTTGAGGTTGGGTCTCTATAATTTCCAAACTTAAAATTTGTGATCTTCCTGCCTCAACCTACCAAAATGCTGGGGTCACAAGAGTTCAACACCACGTTGGATTATACTTTTCAAGAAAAAATTTTTATATATGTATATTTTCTTTAAGATGTCTCACTTTTGTTATTTGATTTTTAAACCACGTTGTATTTATTTTAATGCATGGTATATGATAGAGAAGTAATTTTATTTCTTTATAAGTTGTGAGCAAACATTCTCAGTCCTTTTCATTTGATACCTCTGTTTTTGCCCACTGGTACCACTGGTATAGACTAATATTCTTTATCATAAATTTAATTACAATTCCATTGTCTTATTCAGTACTATTAATTCTGTTCCAATAATATGCTTTTACTTACACAAATTTAACACATGGAAGACTAGATTATTGATGATATTTATTTCCTCATTAATAAAAGCTTATGCACATATGTTTTGTAATGAACTCTGCAGTGTCCTCTAATTTGTAATTGGAGTGAGCCATGTGAATTTTTTTGGTCACTGTGATTTTTAAGAAATGTGATACAAAAGGGTATATGAAAAGTGCCTTAAGAGTTGGGTTTAATGTATTTGAGTTCCGTGATTGCTATGAAGAGTATATTTCTAGGCTGAGCCTTGTTTAGTTGACTCTTAGTGTACAAATGTTAAGAAATCCCAATGATATCCATAAAACTGAAAAGCCTAAACCATACTTAATGAGAGAAGTCCTAATTGACTTATAGACATGTGAGATAAATGCCACTGAGATGTTTGTGGTCATTTATTATTCAACAGTAACTGACAAACACAATGATACATGTTAATTTTCATAGAATGTCAATCTATTTTTAATATTTATTATTTTGCATAAATATTTTGTACTATTTGCTTTTTTTCCACTAGGGAAACAATAAAATATTTACACATGTGAGTTTGCTTTATTTCACTTATGAGTATGATCTCAAGTTGTGTTCATTTACCTATGAAAGCTTCAAGTTTATCTTCTTCTTTATAACTGAGTAGTACTCCAATGTATAAAAACACTACTTCTTTTTATCCATTCCATGGTTGATAGGCATTTGGTTTATTACAAATTGTGCTGTTATAAACATGGGTGCACATGTATGACTCTGGCATGATGCTTTCAATTCTTCTGGAAAAATATCCAGAAGAGGAATAGCTGGATTTAAGATATAAAATGTACAATAGATATTGTAAAAATGAAAGGTAAAGAAAGTGCTCAAAAGGAAATAACAAGTAGGATAGAGGAAAGAAGAAAAGGAAAAAGGGAAAAGATTATATGTGTTCAGGCATACACATATATGTGTGTGTATATATATATATATATATATATATATATATATATGGTAGATAACCATACTACTAATCACTGTAAGTTCATCAAAAAGTACAGTTTATATTATCATTGTTTGATTGTTTGATCATTTTTTTCATGCTTAAATCTTGTATCCTGAACAACTGAATAACTATATGCAATATATTAACTAGTGTTAATTTCCTACAGTTTTTAAAACTCTACATCATTTCTATCTTTTTTATTTTGTTTTTTTAAATAAAACATACATATTTTGTAACTATACTTAATTGTTTATCATGGTTTCTTTAATAATGCAATTATTTTATATGTGTATTAGCTTTCACCTTGATGTAATCTAAAGAATCTGTTAAAACAGATTCTAATTTTCCCATTTTAAGCAGTGGACATCACATATCTAAATCATAGCTTCTTTGCTTGTAGCGAAATTTAATACTTCATTGTAAAATTAAAGTGAAAAGCAGCAAAAGAAGTGGTGGAAGCATGGACTAAATTTCTAGCATTTTCATTTTCTACATTATGAATAGTAAAATTTAGATGACATAATGTCATGTTGTATGTAGCAAATATTAGATGAGTTTTACTTTAATCTAGCATTTCTCTCCATTGTAGTAATGGTTATTGTGATTTATATGTGATATCAGGTTATTTTCAATTGTGATAGAATTTATAACAAGGAGCTGCATAACTGATGTTCATGATTTTTAGTAATTAATTTCCTATAGCTCACTGTTGTAACTTGCTCTAAAACTTCTCTTAAGTGCCTTATTTTCATTATAATGAAGAAAATAATATATGTGTATGTATTTGAAGCAGGTGTCCATCACTGTTCACCTAAATAAAAAAGGTTAGAATTTGGATGGCTCTGTTTGTGTGCAGTGCATGTGCCTGTGTGTGTGTGCCTGTGTGTGTGTGTGTGTGTGTGTTTCTGAGAGCATGAGACCTCACATGAAATAATTTTCAGTAATAGAAAAATATATTTACTTGCTAGAACTTGTTCTTTGGAAGTCAAAATTATTTCTATCTTGATTTTACTTGAGAAAAAAAAGAGAGATAGGAAAGAAAATCAGGACCTATTGAATATAGCACCATTGTGATACTGATTAATTTTCTTGAGCAGTAGATTACTTTTATTGTAATATCAGGACTTTTTGGGACTATATTCTCAATATTTATCACAGTGGAGATCTTATTAATGGTAGTTTATGTTCTGGTTACATCCTTTCCTCTTTCCATACAATGCTTAGAAGCATTTTGATAGTCTTTAAGGGTTTTCACAATGACTAAATGTTTTTTGAGACAACCTATGGTAGATGGTTCAACAATTGTGTTTAATTATTTGTATTATATATGTTACTATAACTGAATTATGATGAAATTAAAGAATAATATATTTTTCTTGTCTTCCTTTAGAAAACTTCATGAATTTATGTTTAAATTTAATAAAATTTGCCTTTTAAAATCATTTGTCCAAACCTTAAAAACACCTTTCAATAAAAAAATTAAAGAAAGTAATTAAACTACAAGTGTGATGATCACATTTTTATGACACTGATCTTGTGTCTTAGTGTGTTTGAGAAGCATGCAACTTCTTTTTCTGTCAAGTTTTTCTCAAGATCACATATAGGTCAGGTCATATGACCTTGGCCAAGTTACATAGTATTAATGAGCATATGCTTTTTAAAATTTTATTCATCCAAAATAATTATCTTATTGTATACATGATTAAAGGAAGTACATATGTTATTTTAATAGTTATTTTTCTGAGATATATACAGTACAATGAATATAGAGGTATCCATTAGTTAATATACCACTCTTCTGCTATCTCCTGATCCATAAAAATATAGTTTCCTCTCGGGAATAAATCTGACTCATATATGTGGTGAAAAAATGATGTTTGTAGCACAGTCGCTGTTATATAAATAAATACTGAATAAATGTCAAGTTTATTAAATTTTACTTCTAGAAAAATAATTATCTGTACAACCAATTAAGTACTTGACTACTTATAATAGTACTGATAATATTTGAATACATTTTTTACTAAAATCAATTATTGGAATAATTAAAGGAATTTCATGTTGCTTAAGAAATTAGAAATTTTGATCCTAGCCCTGGTTTTAGAAATCAAGATTTCATTTATATTTTTCCAAAAATGTGTGCCATTTTAAGAACACAATTACAATTTCTATTGGCTCTTTTAACCTGTTTCTCTAGCCCATGCCCTCAAACCATTGATTTTTCTCCTCTTTTCTTTGTTAATGTGGAATAATAAACTCTACCTAACTTTTAAGATTTATTACGAGAAGAGAAAGAAATGGATATCCTGGCCACAGATCCTGATGTTCTGAAGGAAAAGAATGGGTGAGGGTCAAAAATATTCTAAACTCAGAACTAAACAATGAAGAAGCAAAATTTTATTCCACAAGGAAAAATAGCAAGTCAAATTAGTGGACGAAATAAACTTGCAAGCAGAAATGGCAGAAACTTTAGAATGACCAAATTCCTTGTATTATAGTACCTTAAGCTTTTGCCTTCTTTTAAGAGTACCAAAGACCAGTGGCCCCACTTCTGCATTCAGGATTCAATAAAAAGTGAAAATGTTGCTCTATATAAGTACCTACTATGATGCATTTGTTTTCTAGTATCATATAACAAGCCTGCAAATCTGGAGCCAAGTGAAAATAACAACAAAGTGTCAAAATTACCTACAACATTGTTGGGGAACCTATGGCATGCATGAAGAGTAGGATGTTTCTATCATTGTAACCTCTAAAAGGTTCACTAGTTTTTGGGTTTCTTGCTACCTCTCCTTTCTCAAATTAACTACCATCTAATAAAAGTATACCAAATAAAGGTTTTTAGTGATGGAGAAATTTTAAGCTTTTTCCCCTTTATTTGAAGAGGGCATCTGCATTTGGGTAATCCATTTTAACATGACCAGGACCCAACATTATTAAAAATTACTTTCTGATAGCCATGAAGATAATGCAATTGAGTGATCTTTACCAGAGTGAATGCATCAGTTATCACATACATACACAATGTTGTACAGCTTTCCTGAGAAAATGCTCTAAACATAGAGTATAGTGTGTACTGAGAATAATTGATGAATTAAGTGTAATCTTCAGAAAATTGCATAAGGATACCATGCAGACAAAAAGAATAAAAGGAGACATGGCACATGAGAGGACTACTTTTTATCTTTCTGCTAATAATGAAGATGATTCCTGCTTTTGTGCATTCATTGATAGGTAAATTTTCTGATATATTTCCTTTTGCATTCACAAATAGACTTTCTTTTTCTTTTCCTTGCATATATGTTTGACGAATGCATAGCAGTAGAGTTGTGATAATAAATTACAGACATAAAAAGTTAAAATTCTGCTCCATTATTCATAGTGTTTGGCACACATAAAACCAAATCCATCTATGTAACAGACCAGGGAAATGGTCCACTATTTTCTACACCCTGATTTCCAGGACTCTGAGACTACTTGAACATTAGTTTACCTGTTGTACCTACTAG
Source organism: Hydrochoerus hydrochaeris (assembly GCA_004027455.1). Lineage (NCBI taxonomy): Eukaryota > Metazoa > Chordata > Mammalia > Rodentia > Hydrochaeridae > Hydrochoerus > Hydrochoerus hydrochaeris. The sequence goes on from PVLA01001187.1 coordinate 237,837, forward strand.
TATCATTTCAACCCCCTACCTTAGCCAATAAGCAAGTGAGTAAAGTCACTTACATCACACTTGGGATTTCTCTGTTTAATCTGTTATTATTCCAAATACTTTACAAGTTACTTGGAGGAATGAGGGGAGAAAACTAACTTCATTATCTTATCTATGAATCTAATTAGGCCAAATTTCACTAATTCAAAAGAATGAGAATATTGGAGAAAGATAAATGCATCTATATGGATGGAGTAAAGAATGGGACTAATTCATATGTTGTAAGAAAGTCCATTTTTATAGGTTGTATAGTCTGACAGAAGTACACAATCCAACATTTCAATCTAGGTTGTGCTTGTTACTTGCAGTATGACATTGGGCAAGGCCTTAAACAATTTGAGTCTTACCACAGTAAAATGGGTAATATTATGTTACTCTCAGGTTGTGATAAGAAAGAAAAGAGAAAGATTGCATATAGTGAGCATTAGTAATTGTCCCAATAGCTTATTTTAGAATACAGTACCTACAGAGCAAGAAAGATGTCAGTGAAGGGAAACAGTCACTCTCATATTTGAAGAGTGCCTCAACAGGCTGAATTGAATAAATGGTGGAGATAGAGAAGGCATTGAAGATGGAAGGACTACAACAAAACAATAATGATGTAATAAAAAAGAATGGCTTGAATCAGATTAAAAAAATAGTTACAATTAATGTCTGATGCAGAAAATCCCAAAGAAAATAGAGTCTTTTAAAATCAATTTTCAAACATTACATTTTATGTTTGCCATTCCTCTTACCAATAGACCAATTAAGTTCAAAGTACAATCAGTTTCCTCAGGAAATGATATGGTAGTTAATTAGACTGATGTGAAGCTAGCAGGTCTCACATGTCAGTTGGGTCAATGGAAATTTCAGTCACTACAACTGTCAAAGCACTCCTTAAACCATGAAGTTTGCAATTTTTTCACATATCCTAAATAAAGAAACTTAGTAGAAATGGAGCCAGCTATTAACAAGATTACCGTCAACAGCACTTGAAGGAGAGCGTGAGGATTTGGTGAGTAGAATAATTTAAAGATTACTGCTGCTAACCCCAAAGGAAATAAAAAGGGAATATATGGCATATTTCCTTGTTTGAACACACCTATTCAGTGTTTGGTCTTTTATTACATCCTAGGATAGATGTTTTGTGTTTTAAAGGCACTCTGTATTATACTGTTGTTCATGAATGTATATGGACATTAAAGTGCTGCTTATTGTAATAGCAATTACATTCTCAGACGTCTACATTGGTGCTTACAATTTTGACTTGAAGTTTTGATGGCCCCCTTTAAGATGCTAATAGCTTTGGGAGACATACTGCATTAAACTCTAGTGTTGTTAATCTTTAAGTGAGAATTAATTGATCATATCTTTAAAAAAATTTGTAAAGAGATTTTTCTAAGAGTGAATTAGGAAAATTACCTAATGGCATTATTGAGAGCTCAGGTAGAAATATATATGCTGTCAGATAGGGCTGGGTCCTCTAGAGTGTCAGGGAAAAGTTGAAAATTTATTACAACTCTAACCAGAAGCACATCTGTTGGAGGTCAGGCCTCAAGATAAAAATGGAATGACCAGGCCTAAGATAAGTTTTAACACCTGGCTTATTGAAGTCTAGAAAAACATCAGTAACATCAGTGGGTGACCAAGACGTTTGAACTCATCACTATCTAAAATTGTTTTTGTTCTTTCCATGTTCACTTGCTATGTGACTTGCTTCCCCATTAAATCAATATTACCTAAACTGAAATCCTTATAATATTATTGGTTTGCCATTGTTGTAACTCACATTGTACTCACATGGTTGTGCTCTGTAAAACTTTCCCGACATGAGGGGTCCTCAACAATATACTTTTGCATCCCTCTTGCCTTTCATAAGCTGTCTCTCTCTCTCTCTCTCTCTCTCTCTCTCTCTCTCTCTATCTCTCTCTCTCTCTCAAAAATATTTCTTATTCATAACCTCCATTGTACCTAAAATTCATTCTTCCATTTTAGAGAACACAAATGGTGTGTGGTACATCTAAAAGATTGGGAGTTATGATATTTTCTCTATATCATATTTGAAAATCCTGATATCATTCCTACAACAATTGGAGTGTTTGATTAGAAAGGGGTGGAGTCATGCAGCAAAAAGTAGTGTGAGAGAAGTTCCCTCTGTACCTGGAGAGGTGGAAGATTCAGTGGCTACACCTGCAAGGTTCCAGGACTGTGTTTCAGAGAAGGGCTATCCTCTGTTTCCAGTTGAAGGTCTTCCACAGAGCTTCTCATGTGCACTGTAGGCCAGGTAGGCTCTCTCCTGCACCTCCTCCCTTATAGCTGAGTTCGCAGGTGTGAGCAGTACTTTACAGCCAACCACTGCTCCTGTGCTGACTTCCAGGTCTTAACTACAGGATGGTTAGCAGCAAACATTGCTTGGGTGCTCAGCCCCACTTAGCCCAGGAACTTATTACCTAGCATAGGTTTTTCTCACTTACAAGATGGAGGTAAGCTGTATAACTTCCTGCCAGAGTTTATTAGTGCTCTTGTCAGTCATGATAAAGATCTAGTTTTTTAAAACATTCTGGAAAGCCACTAAAGCTAGGGGGTTTCCGTGAAGACATTTGAGTGCCCTTCAGGAAGGGTAGCTCTGCCTGCTAGGCTGAGTTAGATGCAATGTGAAGCAAGGATGGGTGCAGGGATACCAATTAGATGTTCATTGCACTGGTTCAAATGAAACATAACTGGTTATACATAAAAGCGCAGGAAGCTGGTTGCTCTGCATCCTCATAGTTGACAAAACCCTTGGCAGTCTTGCAAATGGATGTTTCATGAAATATGCTCAATCCAAAATTTCCTCCCTGTGACCCATAATAATTACACACACACACACACACACACACACACAGTACAGAAATTCAGCACAGCATAAGTAGAATCTATATCCGAGTTTCCATTGTTACTGGGAGTAATTGCATAGGGCTCAGACTTCGGTTGTCACACCTGAATATAGGAGGACTTGTTTGATGAGTTTTCCTTCATCACCATCATTTGTCCACATTTTAAAAATATATACTTGGATACAGTTGTAATTATCTCTCTTCCCTGGGCTCTTTCCATGATGAGAGGCTCCTTTTATTCCCCATTGCTGCTTCTAAATGCCAGGCAGGAAGCCTGCAGCTGGCAGGGATCCACAGCTTTTTCAAAGACTGGGTCTTCAATCCTTCAAATCAGTCTGCTTTATTATTCATAACCTCCAGTAAATGCCAAATGTTTTACCTAAACAGGTATTTGTCTGTCTCTCAGAGTTACCAATTGTAAATACTCATGCTATAAAATGCCCCTTCTTGCTTTCAGAAAAGTCCCATGATCAGATGGAAGAGCCAATGGCAACTTCATGTAACCTCAATTGCATAAAAATTAGGTTTCCAGAGATGTTACCAAGTGTTGTGATAAATGATATGCAGTCTTGATGACACATTACACTTTGCCAGGTGTCATATCTTGTGATACAGGAATCTTCTTGAGCCTTTATGTGGCATCTGTGCGGTTTTTCTAGTTTTCTAAAAATGATTTTTAAAAGATATTTAAATTTTAAAATCTGAGAACATGAGGTTTTGTTTGTTTGCTTGAGACAGGGTCTCATGTAGTTCAGACTGTTGAACACACACTGTATAGCCCAGGCTGACTTCAAACTTGTGGTAATTTTCCTGCCTCAGCCTTTTGATTGCTTCGATTACAGTTCTGTGCCACCACACCCAGCCTACAACATGAGACTTCTTAAGGAATATTTACATATTTATATTTTTATGAATTTTAAAAGTATAAATATATACATACAATTTCAAATACTATTCTCTAAAAATATAAGGTCTTTATGATCTGTGTATATGGCCTGGGGAAACAATAATTTTGACCACATAGCTAGCTATCTTGCAAGTCCTCCCTGTGAACCAATGCCATGTGTGACTTGCCAACAAAGTAGGTACAGCAAGACCCAAGCCTTTCCCCGTGAATCAGTGCCATTCGCAGTCTGTTAGGGAGAGAACAAGGCCTCACTAAGAGACAAACCCTCCCTTAAAACCAACACCATGCAGGGGGGATAGCACAACACTAACCCCTTCTGACCTGTGAGCTGGCAAAAAACAACCCCTACATCCTCCCCAATACACACACACACACACACACACACACACACACACACCTGTAAGTGACCAGCTGACCCAGAGAAACATAGATTGTGATGAGAGCTATTGAGGTGAAATGCAATTTGATGTTTGTGGTGTTTTGGTGTTTCACTGACCTTGCAGATGTAGGGCCAGTGGTCTGATCATCTATTTAGAGGATGGCAGTATGCAATGTGGCATCTAGGGGGGATCTCCCTCTGAAAATCTTAGCCACTGTTAATTCCCTAGTGTCCTGTTTCAAAATCCTGTATCATTTTCAGTTTTGTTGAGTTAGGTTTGCTCTGTTTTGTTTAGTTCAATTTTGTTATATGTGATGGCAAGAGCAGCTATTTCAAAGATAGCAAGACATATTATGGTAGCCATTTTGAATTTACTATTGTCTTGTTTTGAAGTCCTTTATTGCATTCATTGTTTTGTTTCTGTTGGTTCTATTCTGTTGATTTGATTTTCACTATGTCTAAGGGTATCTGCAGCTGCTTTGAGGACAGCATGAGGCATTAGGGTAACTATTTTTGATTTTGTATTGTTTTCTAGTCCTGTGTCAGTTACACTGGTTTGTTTTGGTTGCTATTATTGTTTTATTTTCCTTGGTTTTATACTCTTTAAAATAAAAAAAATTAAATATTTAAAAAATCAACTGTGATATGCACACACCAGACTAGAGTAAGCACCACTGAATTGTATGCTTTGAAAAGTGAATGACATGGTATGTGAGCTGTATTTCAATAAAGCTGTTACAAAAAAACAAAACAAAGAAAAAAAGAAATAGTGTGTGGTTACATAAGTTGATGGTGCAAAATTATCTACTATTAATAGGAAAAGTGATGAAAGAGGAGGAATGAAGGTTGTCAGGGAAATTTTAGCAAGTGATGACATTCACCTTTACTTTTGTTTGATGATGAAGTAAGACTTTACCTGCTTCACAATTTTGTCTGGGACCAGATACATTTATTTTTTTAACTACTATTTTAAGAATTTATTCATGTATACCTGTATGTTTTCATTCAAGTCTGTACATAGCTATTATATTTGACTTATCATGTATAGGAGTAAGGGAACAAAAGAGGGCAAATTCCTTAATTATCAGCTATAATTTACTTTAGAAAGTTAATTAAAAATATTTGATTAGTTATATCCAGATGAATGGGAAGCATTGCAGCTCTAATTTTTCTGGATACTTTTAAAGGGCTTTTTAAAATCTTTCATATCATCCTGTTTTTCCAGCATAGGACATAATTATGAGTACTATATTTCAATCTAGGCATACATTTCAATAGAAAATCATGTTCAATAATGAGTGCTTACAGCAGAAATACTCATCCTATTCTAACTTGTTCTTGTGTGCATGTTGTTAGAAAAACAAGATAGGAATGATACTTGGTTTTATAAAATGAAAAAATGCCAAATGTGATTGTGGGCAAATATTTCTATAAATCTTATTGTTTTAATAATGGACACTACACTCGGAACATGTGCTTTTTATTTTATTCTTTTTATCTAGAATATAATACCTCATTATATAAAAATAAGAAATTATTTGATTTTATATGCATGAAAGTGGTACTCTAGCCAAAGTATTTTAGTCTTCTGAGCTGTTTTCACATCTGTGCCTCTTCTGTCATTTCAGATGCTAATGTACCATAAGCTCACATATCCACAAGTCTCTGTGTTAATTAGAATATGCATATATAAATTTATAAAAAATCTATAGATAAAACTGAGTAAAGTATACACTTTCACAAAACTTATTATCTGTGTAGTCTTGTGACCATGACATCAGACTGACTCTTAAAAATAAAAAAAATCTGGAAGAGTATGTTAGTGTGAAAAACTGTACATAACCTCATCCCCAGTGTTCAGCTTCTTCCCCAGGAATGAGGAGGGCGTGTACAATTTTTGACAAAATAAAAGAAAGAATGAAAGAGATTTTATATATATATATATATATATATATATATATATATATATATAATAACACTACTAATATATGTTAATTTATCAAAAAGAATCTTTTGTTCTTTCATTGTTTGAGCATTTTTCCATGCCTGTATCTTGTAATCTGAGTAATTATTTTGAAGATAATATGCAATATATTAACCATTGTTAATTACCTATTATGTTGCTTTGAAATTCTGTATCATTGTTTTTGTTTTCTTTTCATTTTGAAATTTTAAAAAATTGTACATGCTATTAAATTCCTTTCAGGCAAATACAACTATGTTCTACAATCATTTAGAAATGATTTTATTTATTTATGTATATATCTATTTATTAGTATCTGTAATTGAACTCATGTCCCTGCACCTGCCAAGCAGGCACTTATACTGCTAAGCTAAATCTCTGGGCCTTAGAAATGATTTTAATAATTATTTTCAAATCAATCAATCTAATAAGCTTAGTCAATCACTGGTAATGTAAAACTCATAATTTAAAGAAATATCATTGAAATTGTACATTGAGTCTCCATTAGTTGAACAATTAAAACATTACAAACTAGGTAGATCATAGGATGTAAAGAGAGAGGAAGACAGGAAGTAAAAGAAGCAGAAATTCCTAGTGTGATAAAAATAGATGTTATCTTTGAAATACATATTTTCAGAAAAGATTAAAAGAACTCCAAAAAAATAAAGTGTATAATTCTGAAAATAATTCTTTGTCATACTTTATGCACAAGCAGTCATATATTAACCTGTTATAGTAAGGTAAAATTTAGGGAAACAATGTTTTTAAGGCCAAATAAGGACACCATTAATTTTGATCTTAAATTTGTATTATCACCCTTATTTTTGTCATGAAAAATTGACAGGAATAAAAGAATCCTAAAATTTGACAGAAGTTTCAGTTGTCAAAGTTCAAAGATAAAAAAATTATTTTTAAAGCTGGGGATTCAGCTCAGCAGCATAAGCACCTGCATGAGGTCATGAGTTTGATTCCAGGTACCAAGAAAAATTATCTTTATTTTTCTCCACTACACAGGGAGAGAGTGGGATGAGAAGCTGTTTGTTTTTTTAAATATAAAATCAATTTTATTTTAACACACCAGGAGTTAGCAACCTAAAAACTAAGAAATCAATTTCATTCACAATAACACCAAAAGGAATAAAATAAATAGAAAAAAAATTAACAAAGTATAATACTTATATACTGAAATTACAAAATTTATTTGAAAGAAATTAGATAAAAATAGTTAGAAAGACATTCTATGTTTGTGAAAAGTTTATTATTAAGGTGAAGATTTTTCCAAAAAGTGATCATCAGATTCAACGCAGTCCTTATTAAAATCTCAACTACTTTTTTTTTGCAAAAATTGGCAAGCTGTCCCTAAATTCATATGGAAATGTGATAGATATAGAAAAGCAAACCAAAAATAACAAAATTGGAATAATTACATCTCCAACTTAACACTAAAACCATAGTAGTTTCACAACTTATTACCAAGTTGTACCAACCAAGGGTTGGGGATTTAGCTCAGTGGCATAAGTGCCTGCCTGGCATGTGTGAGGTCTTGAGTTCGATCCTGGGTACCAAAAAAAAATCACAATGTTGTACTAATCAATACAGTGTGATCAGAGATTAAGATTAAACATACAGAGAGGTGAAATTGCACTGATTGGCTAGAACTAACCTCTTATATTTAAGGTCAACTGATTTTCTAAAAAAAAAACCTAAAGTAGTTCATAAGAGAATTATAGTGTTTGTAGTGTTTGCAATAAATGATGATGGAACAACTGGTTTCCACAGACACCAGAAAAAAGAATTTGATCTCCTTTTTTAACAGCACACACAAATTCTCAAATAGATCATCGATGTAAATATGCCAGTAAAAATCATACATTCTCAACAGATAATAGTCTTTATGACTTTGGATTATGCAATAGTTTTTTAGCTGTGACAACAGAATCCTAAGCTACAGATGGAAGGATTATACACAAAGCAGACTTCATCAAAATTAAAAACTTGTGTTTCTAGACTGACTGTTTGAATGTTTACTAGGTACCCTTTAACTTTGTAGCTTGAACAACTACATCCAGGATGACAGTACGTAATTTATAAATTACTGATTTCTTAGTGGGGCTTTTTCTCATTCTACTTTTTCTTTCTTTCTTTTAGAATTCTGTATTGTTGCTACCCTTCTTGCTGTTTGAATAAAATTTTAAAAATGTATAATTTCTATTGTAAAAAAAGAGGAAATAGGAAGCGCTATAAAAGATATAGCTGCATATATGTTTAGATGTGTGGGATTGATGACCATATTTCTAGGTTCTTGTTGGATTGTTGGACAGCTCTGTTTGCACTCTCACTGCTTTAGTGTCCACTTTGTGTGTTTTAATTCTGTAACTTGAATAACTATTTCTAAAAGAACAATATGTAATTTATCAACTAGTGATTTCTTACTGTTTATCTTCTTTTCTTGAAATTCTGTAATATTTCTACCTTTTTCCTGTTTTTTTCTCTGTAAATAAAAAAAAGAAAAGATAGCATCAAGAAAGTTAAAAAATATTCCACAGGAGCTGTTTATTGCATAGCTGAACTTAGGGCTACTGACAGTGGGCTTTCTTATAAAAATGCACCTACATGAAAACTTAACTATGAGTATAACCAAAAGGGAACAAACTTCCTTTTCTTTATCTGTAATTATATATAAGTAACTAAAGCATTTTTAATGTTGAAAATCATTTTTAGAAAAATATTTGGGCCTAGCCATTTATCTCAGAGGTATAAGCACCTGCCTGGCAAACAAGAGGTCATAACTTTGATCCCTTGTACAAAAAAAAATATATGTTTGGAGGCAGAACAATGACAATGACAAATGACTTTTATAGAATTTTTTCAGCAGATGATTTCTGTTTAGAGATAACAATTTGTAATTTAGAGATAACAATTTGTATTATAAAGTAATAAGTATTTTATTATAATGATCATAAATAAAGCTGAATAATAATCCTTCCTCTTAAAATATGAGGAAATTAATATTGTTTTTATTTGTAATTATTATTATAAAATATTTTTATTTATTTGTAATTATTAATATTGCTTCTACCACAGGGAAAAAGTATTTTAATACACATGAGTGAAATCAGAATTTGCATAGCATAAAAGCTGTGTCTTTTTCATAATCTTGCTAACCAATATTAGAGCAAAGGGTAGTACAGATATACAATTATTTTGATCACATAAAACCTAGGTTATATTTAACATTTGATCTTTTTTCATTTTTTATAGTACATGGTAAGAAATATGGTTCTAGTTTCAATCCTCTGCATATAGATAACCAATTTCCCCAGTATCATTTATTAAACACAGTTTCATTCCTCTGGTGTATGTTTTTGCCCCCTTTTCAAAGATCAAATAGATAAATCTGCCTAGGGTTGTTTCTGCATCTTTTATTATCTTCCATTGATTCACACATTTTTGTGTCAATACTATGATTTACTTAGAAAAACCAATGTAACTTTGTAATATAATGTAATATCAAGGATTGTGATACTTCTTGATTTGCTGTTGTCACTTTGGATTACTTTTGCAATTCTTGGATTTTTCTGATTCCTATAAATTTAAGGATTATTTTCTCTGGTTCTGTTAGTTTTTTGTTTGGAATTGCATTAAGTCTGCATAAAAGTTTTGGAAGTATAGCTAACAAAAATAAAATCTCAAGTTGGGCCCCACCTAGTGACTCCAAGTGGCCCAGAGCCTCCTGAGCTCCATGTCATGAGCTAAAAGCCTGCACAGCAATCTCGATCCAGGTGTGCAGCCTCAGATCATAACTCAGAACCTGGTGAGGAACTTCCCAACATCTCCAACAACCAGAGGATATTTTGGAACGTTCCTCTGAGCCTAGCTGGGCCCTGCCAGTGAACCAGAATGTCTTGGGTCAGCCTGTGCTCTGTGTCATCAGCAGAAAGCACATGCAGTGAACTCCAGTCAGCTGTGCAGCCTTGGAACATTGCTTGGAGCCTGTTACTGCCCTGTTCAGCACCAGCCATCACTTGAAGACTTTCAGGAAGGTCCCTACAGTACTAGATTGGTCCTTTTCAGAGACTAAAATTGGATCATAGCCACCTGTACTCCTTGTTGCAAACTAAAAGCCCACAAAGAGAACTTTACCAAGAACAACCTAAGCATGCTAAGAGGCAGGTAGGGTCCTGGTCAGCATCCTCAATCACTGAAGGACCTTTGGGTATGTCCCTCATGGCCTGATTGGGCCCAGACCAGTGACCATGAGTGGCCCAGAACTGCCTGGTAAGGCCTAATTAATGACCTTGACTCATCTGAGGAAACTCTGCAGTGCAGACAGATATTATCTACAGAAGAAACAACTGAGACATTGCATTCAGCTTCCATAGGGGAATATAGGAAAATGACAAAGAGAAATAGCAAAATGCAATCTCAAACCCCAAGCCCATTTCAAAAAAGCCTAGAAGACATGGACATAGAACGCAATGTAAGCCACACAGCTGAGACTCATGAAATGAGTCAAGAAACAACTACTGGAAGTTGTAACAGAACTCAGATCAGAAATAATCTCCCAGGTAAAAGAGGAAATCATAAATGTAATAAAGAAAATGCTGAACACATCTAAAGAGACACAGTGAAGATAACTGAGGAACATTGAAAAAAGATGGAAACCTTGAATGAACAATATAAGAAAGGAACAGAATGCATGAAACACATTCAAAGAGATATCCAGGAAATCAAAAATTCCATTGAAAGTTGTCAAAACTGCCCCAATGAAAGTGAAGATAAACTTTCAGATCTTGAAGACAAGATTGTAGCTAGTGAACAGGAAAGGAAAGATCTCTTAAAAATAAGAATGAATCAGGAAATGACAATTCAGGATGATGTATAATAAAACAACATAAGATTGATAGGTGTAAAGTCAAAAGAAGGTGGCAACACAAATGATATCAAAAGACTACCTACAGAATCAATAGACAAAAATTTCCCAAACGTGGGAATGGAAACTGACATGCAGATAAGAGAAGCATATCTAAATTCAATTTTCCATAACCAAAATAAAACTACTGCCAGACCTGCAATATTCAACATCCCAAAAACTCAATGTAAGTACAGAATATTAAAAGCTCTTAGAGTGCACAGACTGATCCCCTATAAATAAAAGCCCATCAAAAATACAGCAGACTTCTCAACAGAAACAATGTGACTTCTTGACTTAGAAGAGAAAGGAATGAAATATTTCATATCCTAAAGGAAACAGCTTCCAACCCAGATTGATTTACCGTGCAAAACAGTCCCTCAAAATTGACAGATATATAAGATACTTCCATGAAAAATAACAGCAGAAAAGCTTCATAACCACCAAATCCACCCTGCAAAGAACACTGAAAGATACTCTAGATACACATAGGAAAAAACCACTAAGCAAATCAAACAATTAAACAGAGGGGAAAGGTAAAGAATCAATAGCAGAAAGATAACGTGTCAAAAATAAAACAGTATATATCAGTTATAACCATTAATGTAAATGGCTTCAATTCACCAATTAAAAGAAACAAATTGGCAAATTGGATCAAGAAATAACATCTAATCATACACTGCATAGAAGAAACCCATTTAACCTAAAAGAAAACTCATATATGAAAGAGTAAAGCATGGAAAATAATACTTCATGCAACAAGAAACCCCAAAAAACCATGGGTAGCTATTCTGTTTGTAGACTGTGAACTTCAAACCAAGAGTGATCAAAAGAGATAAAGAATATCATTACATACTGATTATATACTTGTGTTCAATACTCTTTAATTGTTTAATTTCAAGAGGAAGAGATAACAATCATATATATATATATATATATATATATATATATATATATATATATATATGATGCATGAAATTTGGGAACATCCAGCTGCATAAAACAAATATTAAAAGAAATTAAAAATCAAATAAACAATAGCACAATCATAACTGGAGGACTTAATAGCTGATTGACACAAAGAGATAGATGAACTAGAAAGAAAATCAGCAAAGAAGTAACAGAACTGAATGACACCTGTGAACAAACTGATTTAGTGGATATGTACAGTGTTCCACACAAAAACATCTGAATATATATTCTTATGAGCTACAGATTGGACAATCTCTAAAATACACTATATACTAGACCAAAGAACATGCTTAAGTAAATGCAAATAATCAAAATTATCCTATGCATGTTATCTGATCACAGTGCCAAGAAACTAGAAGTTAATGACAAAAGAAACTGCAGAAACTCTACAAACAGGAGTGAAAATTAAACAATACACTCCTAAAAAATCAGTGGCTCACAGAGGAAATTAAAGAAGAAATTAAACAATATCTAAAAAGCAAATGAAAATACAAATACAACATATGGAAACATATGCAATGAAATGAAAGCAGTCCTCAGAGGGAAATTTATTGCAGTGAACTCCTACATCAGGAAAACAGAATGAACAAAACTAAACAAACTGATCCTACACTTCAAATATCTGGAAAAAGAATAGCAAATCAATCCCAAAGCCAAGAGATGAAATTATAAAGATCACAGCAAATGAATGCAATAGAGAAACTAATGCAATAGAGACTAAGAAAACAATACAAAGAATCAATGAAACAAAGAGATATTTTTGAAAGAATAAATAAAATAAATAAATCTTTAGAGAGCCTTATAAAAAAAAGGAAAGAAAAAACTCAAATTCATGCATTAAAGAATGAAAAGAGCAAAATTACTACAGATCCTGTGAAGATACAGAAGATCATCAATACCTATTTTGAAAACCCCTACTCTCATAGGTTTGATAACACAGAAGAAATGGACTGATTTTTAGAAACATATGAATTACCAAAGCTGGATCAAGAAGATGTAAAACTGTTTAACAATCAATTTCAATTATTGAAACTGAAAATGTAATTAAAACTGTACCAACAAAGAGAAGCCTAGGTCCTGATGGATTTCCAGCTGAATTCTACAAGGAATTCGATGAAGACTTCATGCCAACATCCCTCAAATTGAAAGGGAAGAAATTTTCCCTAACTGATTCCTGGAATCAAGTATTACCATAATAAAAAAGAGAGAGAGAAAGACCCAAGCAAAAAAAAAATAGAACTACAAGACAATCTCCCTAATGAACATAGATGCAAAATCATCAATAAAATACTGGCAAACAGAATGCAGCAAATCATCAAGAAGATTATAAACCACGATCATGTGAGGCTCATACCAGAAATGCAGGGATGGTTAATCATAAAAAAATCAATAAATGTAACTCACCATATCAATAGATCCAAAAATAAAAAACACATGATCATTTCTATAGATGCAGAATAAGCTTCAGCTAAGGTCCAACACTCATTCATGATAAAAACCTTCCAGAAAATCAGAACAGATGGTCTTTACTTCAATATGATGAAAGGCATATATGACAAACCAACAGCAAGCAACATATTAAATGGTCAAAACCTAAAAGCTTTTACTCTAAAATCAGGAACAAGACAAAGCATCCATTATAACTACTCTTCTTCTATATAGTCCTGCAAATACTAGCCCAAGAAATTAGAAAAGTGATAAAAATAAAAGGAGTAAGAATAGGTAAAGAAAAAGTTAAATTGTCATTATTAGCTGCTGACATGATACTTCACATAGAAGACCCCAAAAACTCCATTGGAAGACTGCTAGGTAAAATAACTATATTAAGTAATGTAGCTGGACACAAAATCAACACTCAGAAATCAATAGCATTCCTGTACACAAGCAAAAAATGCACTAAGAGAGAAATAAGAGAAGCCACATCTTTCACAATAGCATCCAAAATGAAATACTTAGGAATCAAACTAACCAAAGAAGTAAAAGATCTAATCAAGAAAAATTAAAATACCCTGGAAAAAAATTGAAGATTAACTCAGAAAATGGAAAGGCATTTCTTGTTCATGGATAGGAAGAACAAACATCATGAAAATGGCCATTCTCTCAAATAGTCATACAGATTTAATGCAATCCCAATCAAAATACCATTAGCATACCTCACAGATATAGAGAAATCAATCCTAAATTTCATCTGAATCCACAGGAGTCCTAGAATAGCAAAGGCAATTCTGGGCAACAAAGGTAAGGCATGAGGCATCACAATCCCTGACATGAAGTTATACTACAATGCTCCTGTGATAAAAATCAGCATGGTACTGGAATAAAAGAAGACTTGAAGTTCAATGGAATGTATTGGATGACAACAAAATTACAAGCACAAGCATCCAGCTTAGCTTTGACAATGGGCCAAACATGTTCACTGGAAAAAAGTTAGACTCTTTAATAAGTGGTGCTGGTAAAACTGGCTCTCTATATGCTGATAACTAAAAGTAGACACATGCACTATACTAAAGTTAAAGTGGGTCAAAAATCAAATAATAAAACAGAAACATTAAATCTACTGAAAGATAAAGTAGGTAGAAATCTTAAAGACATATGCGTAGGAAGAAAATTCATGAACAAAATTCAAACTGCATGGGAAATATTTCCCAGAATCAAGAAGTCAGATCTCATCTTATTAAAAAGTTTTTTGCATATCAAAATAAACTTCCAACCGAGTAAAAAGGAAACTGATGATTTTTGAAAAAATCTTAGTCAATTCACCCTCAGACAGAGGACTTTTGTCTAGAACATATAAAAAATTAAAGAAAATCAGACCCCTGAAATTCAAACACCCAATCCAAACATGGATATCTGACATGAATACACACTTCTGAGCTGAAGAAATATAAATGGCAAATAAATACATCAAAAAATGTTCAACATCATTGGTTATTGGTAAAATTCAAATTAAAACCACACTGAGATTCTATCTCACTCCAGAAAGAATGGCCAAGGTAAAGAAAACCACCAGTAACAGATAAATGCTGAAGAGGCTGTGGAGAAAATGGCACACTTCTGCACTATTGGTTGGCATGTACACTGATGTAACCACTGTGCAGGTCAGTCTGGAGGTTCCTCACAATCTGGGATTTGAAGTCCCACTTGACTCAGCTATTGTACTTCTGGTAATATTCCCAGAATAATTGAAAACATTATGTCACAGTGACATATGTGCACCCATGTTTACAGAAGTACTACTTGTAATAACCAAATCTTGGAAACAAAATACCCATCAAATGAGGAATGGATAAAAAAGATGTGGTATTTTTGCACAATGATGTATTACTCAGCTATAAAGAAGGATCACATTGAGACTTTTATAGGGAAATGTATGCAACTTGAGACAATACTCTTAACCAAATTCACATGTGTAAATACCAGATTGTCTCCCTAGTGTAAAAAATGGTAAGAATAAATCAGATGCAAAATCCTCAGTAAATACTGTTAAAGGGTAAGAAGCTGCTCAAAGGAGAAAATAATTTAACTTAGGTAAAAAGAGAAAAAAAATGAAGGAAAAATAATTATATAAATTTGTATAAACATACTTAAGATAGCTAAGATGATTTTTCTGCTAATTCTATTATTAGTTCTTGGAGCAAAAATTTAACATTCATAGGATTGTGTCAATTTTGCATGTCTATATATAGCAATCTGAGGAACTCTTTTGAAGATTACTGTGTAAAATAATAACCTTAGTTCTGTTCCCACCAACTTGTTTTGAAAGTCTATTTAGTCATTGCTTTGGGCTCTTTGCTATTATTTATTTATCTTTTTTTGTTCCTTGTTTTTTTAGTAATTTGTTTTGTTTTGTTTTGCTTCATCCTGTAATGCAAAATGATAGATTTACATGTAGAAACTTATACATGCTTAGACTTTCTCCTAAATTGTTTACGAGAATTGATTGCATTATGCGTGATGATATGAACATCTACTTTGAAGTAAAAGAAACATGACGGTAGCCATTGCCGATTTCTTACCGTCATTCTGTGAACTCCAAAGATGCTTTTATTCTTTGTTTAGAGTGATTTTAGTCTTTTTTTGTATTATAGGAAGATATTGAGTGCTGTTTTGAAGAGAACAAGAGACATTACAGTAACCATTATTGATTTTCCTATTGTCTGGTCTTGAAGGCCTGTGATGCTTTCATTCTTCTGTTTTGATCAGTTTTACACTATTTTGTTTTGGTTGAATTCATTGTGTTTGAAGATATAAACAACTATTGGAAGAAAACAAGAGACATGGTAGCCACTGTTGATTTCCTGTTGTCTTGCTTTGAAATCCTGTGTCACTTGCCTTGTTTCTTCTGATCTGCTTTGTTCTTTCATCTTTAAAATTAAAAAACCTAAAAAACCTAAAAAATGTAAATATATATAAATTATAAAATTTTCAAAATTCTAAAAACATTATATAACAACAAAATTCAGAAAGATTATTTGATTGAGCACATCTTTGGTTGACACATTTACAGTGAAGTGAGGGAGAAATTGAACTCTTGCCTAGCAAATTAGGCAAACTGAACCAATTTGTAGTTAATATTATGAGAACCAAATTCTGTCTGCTCCACCTGACTCTAATATTTGACTGTATTATTATATAAATATTATTAATATACAAGATTTTTGATATGGATAATAATTTTTAGTTCATCTAAAACAAGGGTAATATGTCCTAAAACAAGGGTAATATGTCAATTTCATAAGGATCAATGATATTGAAATAGAACAAAAATATTATCATTTCTATTTAATAACTTATTAGTATTAATTTTAAAGAAGAGTATTTTGGATGCCTTACAGCATTTTCATATGGATGGTTCTCATTTCTTTTTGTCTCAAGTGGTCACTTATCTCTAATCTGTCCACATATACTTTTTGAATAATCTGTTATGAAATATATGTCTGATCACATTACTT
Source organism: Hydrochoerus hydrochaeris (assembly GCA_004027455.1). Classification (NCBI taxonomy): domain Eukaryota; kingdom Metazoa; phylum Chordata; class Mammalia; order Rodentia; family Hydrochaeridae; genus Hydrochoerus; species Hydrochoerus hydrochaeris. Next base: position 254,819 of record PVLA01001187.1, read on the forward strand.
CCTTAAGTAAATTACTTCCAGGAACTTCTAGATAAACACATGTTCATTTGAGTCATTCAGTCATTCATTGAAGACCATAGACATGATAATAAGAGCAACTAGAAAATTACAAAACCACAAGGATAAAGAAAATGGAGTATGAAATCCCAGAATACTAGACACATACATACACTTAGGAAGATATAATTGAATGGATGAGTAGAAATTAGTATATCTAAGTAGAAAAGGAAAAAATTTAAATACCTGGGAGAGAAAATTAATTCCGGTAATGCAACATCAGAAGGGCCTAGAAAAACTTGGAATTAGAAAGTGAAGGCACCAGGTTAATTTGAAGGCACATCATTAGTTTTAGATAAATAGAATCAAGAAGATTGATCACAAATTGAGATAAGTAGCAAGACTTCTGATCTCTTTAAGAACCTTCTCTTTCTTTAGAATTTATATATTTTTCACAATTCTTTAACATCTTAAAATACAAGTCATAAGCCCATAGATTTATATATAATTTAATTATAATGCACAAAACAGTCATTGGACTGTAAAAATTTAGAATATTTAGTACTGTTGTGTTTTTTCTAGTTTTAGTTAGGTTTTTTATACAGTGAAGACTACAGGTAAATTTTAAAATACATAATAGGCCTTCAATGAACTATGTTTACAATTACCTCTTTTACAGAAACAGAGTTTTTGACATGAGAGATCTCTAGAATTTGTAACTTAAAAATCTAAGGATTTTATTGATGATGTGTTTGAAATACTACTGAAATGTAGCAGATAATTTTAAGAAGGAGCAGTAAGTAAGAAACATACATAAAAGCTGAGGATTCAGAGATCTGGGAAGCAGGCTATTTGTGTAGGAAACGTCTACTGAAAAATTGTGTAGGAAACAACTACTGCAGAATTACATAGCAAATTTACATCATTCCCTCTATTTTGCCAAGAATTATGAGGTTGGCATAGAAATGAGATGCAGAAAACCCAGTCTTTGAGGCATAAAAAGGTAATAAGTCTATGATGAAAGTTGGGTAATAAAATAGGATAAAATTAAGTTTTATATAATCATCGTATATATTATTATTTTGAATCTTTTTCAATTTTCATGTCTCTATAATGCCTACTTGGGATACCATCTTATCATGACTGATTGAGAGGTAACAGCATACCAGATAGTATCATAATATAGTTTGGAAGATGGAAATAAAACTACCTTTTTTCCACATAAGCATCCCAGAAAACTAACCTGCAAACATAACTGAGGAATAGGTTCTGCTACTGATATTTTATGTATTTGTCAATTGGTGAATCATGGTGAACCTATGTAAGTGGACTAGAGATATACAAGAAAATACACAATGAGCAAAAAATGCATTTGAGCCTTTCTTCTCAACTCTTGATTTAACCAGATATAATTCTACTTCAAAAATGAGTTTCTACATAAAAGTATCAGGGAATTAGGAAGTAAAATATGATAAATATTTTCCCTGAAATATTACAGCTATCATTCTCATGGCCCTATTTCATCAGACAATGGCAAGTTTAGGTACTAAATTAGCATTTTGGGGGATTTCTTCATAGACTGTTCCATATTAATGATAGTGAAGACAGAAGCATTGACTATTTTAAAGAATAAACTTCTTGGTATACACTTGGTATAGTAGAGTTATATGCTAGAGAAGCTAGCATGCTCACCTGATTTTTCAATAACTTGTTGAAAGGATTAGTATTTTCTGATATAATTTTTCTCTCCCAATAAAAATCAGTGGTGCATATTGTAGCATTGCTTTAGGAACTGAACTGCTGTTATGAAGATTAAACTACTAGCAAGATGACCCTCAAAGAAAAAAGAGTGCAGTGAACAAAATGTAAGTGTTTTAAAATATAAAATCTTTGTATGTTCTTTTTCCTTTTTTTCTTTTAATGCATTAAATATCATCTCACCCAACACAATTATGAATTCAAATCATAACCAGCTTATTAACATGATAATCAAAAGAACGCAGAATGATATATGTGTCTTTCCTTTCTTGTCTTTGAATTTAAATTTTATACATATTCTTGTTTGTGCAGTGACTTTGAATGAGACTCCTGGAAGCAGATCCTCATGCAGGTTTAATATAGCAAAGGCAATAGAAGAAAACATTGCTGGCCAGCAGAGGTCATGTTGTGGAATGTCGATAGGACCAGAATATATTGGATGAATGGAAAGCAGGGTTCTGATATGAAAGGAAGCCAGAGTATGCACATTTATCTAATGAGGAAACTAGCACATTCATATGAAACTATCTTTTGATTATTTCCTCTGTATATCTGTGCCTTTTCAAATGAATTCCTTTAAGGATATTTCATTGTCGTTTTAGTAATGGTTATGACAATATATTATCTTTCAGCATTATTGAAAAATTGACCAATTTGGAAGACTGCCCAGTATGATTTTCCATTTTATCTAACTACCCGTGCTAAACCCAGGAAGTGTGGGAGTCTGAATGAAATACTCTGAATGTGATACTGGAGGCATGTATTTTCCTTGATGGTTGAAAGAAACCTACAAGGTGTTTTGAATAAATTAGATGTCTATATTATCACATGAAATCAACAATTTTAAAATGTTTACTATGAATACAGTAAGTTTTTAACATTTACTACTAGATATTAATAAAGCAGCAACACTACTAACACATAGAGCATACCCTAGATGCAGGCTTTCTTAGATGTATTTTACATGTATCTTCTCATCTTATAGTCACCTGCATGGTAGGTATCAATATTTTCCTCATTTTACAAAAGGGGAAGGTTCACAATTGTATTTTTGTGATATTACATATCACCCAGGTAATATGGTTCAAGAAACTGTTCACTCTACTACTACAAGCCATTAACACTCATTAAACAGAACTATATGATTTCAGACATTTCTTTATGACATAATTTACAATAAATTTCACAATTTAAAATGAATTTCACAATTTAGGCACATCCAGGAATAGATGAAGTTTGTGCATTGTTCAGTTAGTATGAACTTAGTTTACTTTTTCATAGAGTTCCCTGCCCCCATCTCTCATCATCTGCACCCCACAGACTCTAGTTTCCAATGCCCTAGGTTTTACAGTTTCCTGAACTTTTTGATCTAATAGCAAAAGTCCTGATAAGATATATTTTCTTATCTATGTTCTTTCTCACAGAAATACAGTCTTTGAGACCTAAAAAGATATTAACCTAGGGATATTTATGTTTTAAAGGAGGATGCATAAAGAAGAAATTGGGGAAATTCTGTTTTGTATGTAAGATTTCTAAAAGTTTTTCAAAACACAAAAAGATGCATAGTTACATATTTCTCTACTTTTATGGACATGCTTGCTTTATGGTGCTAACAGAACATGCTTACAAGAAACAAAGTTCACAAAAATTGAATATTTTTCATATCACTACAGAGGTATCTCTTCTGCATATCATGAATTCATTACTATTCTCTGAATTTCTGTAGAAAGGAAAGATTCCTCCCTAACACAGAGCAAAAGAAATTAAATCACAGATTTCTAGATTGACAGGCTTAACAAATATAAATGCATGACTCTAATATAAATTTCAATTTTATATAATGAATACTTTTTTAGAATAAATAAAACCATGCAATATTTGGAACATGAGCAACAATCATTTGTTCTTTGAAATTCAAATTTAAATAGCTATTTTATGTTTTATCAGATACAGACATGGTGGAGTTTAGTTATTTTTAGTCCATAAAAATTTTATGCAAGTGTCAGTCAACAGTGTTGGAACAGATCACAGTATCATGCATAGAATTCAAGGAACAAAGCAAAATTCATGATGAATCACAAAAATATGGATACTTTGATTCAAATTTTTAGGGAATAAATAGAGTGTGTAAATTAATCAGATGAGAATAAATTCAGTCCAGAAAGTAAAGTCAGGTTTAAGCAATTAAGCAGAACAAAAACAAAAGATGATGCCTCAGAGTTGATGACAGCTACAGTAGTGATTAAACTACAAAATAAATGTTAAATCCATAGAATTGCTTGTAATGTGCAACTTATTTTCTATTTAAAGAGTATGGCTATTATCTAATTTTATTTCTTCCATTTATTTTGATTTCAAAAATTAATAAATGAGTATTTGTACTTTGAGGTAAATACATAATCAGCTCTTGAAAAATGCTGATGCTGAGAAAAGAGTATAAGAAAAACATTTTGAATGCAAAGGCTGTTGTAGGGCATGCGTAATAGGGAAAGAGGAGGGTTAATGTGGGAAATGTAATAATGAATTTCATAACTTGCCTTGTATAATTACAAATTTGATGCTGTAGGAGGATTCTGTGACTTTTCCCTTTTTACTGAGGGAGATATATTTTTGAATAATCAGAAAAGGATCAGACTTAGGCATGACCTGAATCTGTCCAAACAGGGAGACTCCTCCATCATTTAAGAAGGTAGATGGAGAAATAAAGCAAAATTAGAGTTCATTTTCTTCAAAATATCTGAGTTTAACACACTGAAAATTTTCCCTGTAGAAAAAGACAGAAAATGTTTTTGCACTCTGACTGCAGTTGCATCTGAGGATTTTTGAAATACTTTGGAATTGACCGAAAAGCAAGAGAAACTCGAGGAATATACTTTTGCATGGATTTACTGAAGTACAGATTACAACATTGAAGTATAATACAGTTGTCTGAGAAATTAGAAATTAATATATAAGTTGTATTTTTAAAGAAAGATCTGAATGGAGTCAAGTATATGTAGCAACTTTTATATATAAGTAATGTATGTCAAGCTGCCCATACATCAGCTTGCATTTTATGTCTGCTGCACATCATGCATTTTGACGGATAGGGAACTATCCAGTATACAAATAGGCTATTTTTGATACAGTTCTGAATGTATGATTGACTCTAAAGAATTCAATAAATTTAAAAATACTTATTAACTTATTTTTCTTTCAGTGTTGCCAGAGGCAATACATTTTGAGGTTGTGTCAGTTTTGGTACTATTCCAAATTGACATAAAACATCCATGCTACCGGTCACACAAAGGTGAAGATCATACAGAAGTCAATATTTTTGAGTCATTTTAGAGTAGGATTAAATATAGACAATGGAGCCTAAAAAATTTAGGTGAAATTAATATAGTGATTATTAGTAGTTTTGCTAATAATAATATTAATTATTTCTGATTTCATTTACTTTTTTTAAGATATGACATTACTAAAGTCAATCAATGTAAGCATCAGAGGCTTGTAACTGCAGTATGTACTCTGTAGAAAAAAAATGAACAGTTACTACTTTAAATGATAAATAGGGAAGAAAATGATGAATACAATACAATTTTAAAGTAACAACAATAAAAGTGAATGAATAAATAAGTACTACAAGTCACAGTATATTAAGTTTATCATACAGAAATAAATTGATTAATAGAGAAAAATATTTAAAGTTCTAATGAATGCTTAGCAACAATATAAAAAAGGAGATGATATAAAATATAATGTATCAGTCAAAAGCAATCATTCTAGTCATTTATAAGGAAATATTAAGAAAAATAATCTTCCTAGTTCTGATCAAATTATGATAAAATAATTTTGTTTTAGAATGGAAAGACAGAAAGACATTTTTACTGAATACATATAGATTGAAATGCATAAAATGAAAGGAACAAATAAAATAATGTTTAGACACATTATCTAAATCATTTTGAATGTAGTGTATTTTACATGAGCATTTTCTACTGATAAAATACTAAAAGCATTTGCATGTAAAATATAGAATATTAGAGCATCAGGGGTTGATAAATATATGCAATTATAAAGTGGTCACATTGCCTGAGCTCTTCTTGCCCTTTGTCATCATTTTCTCAGAAATGTCTTACCTTGTACTGAAAAAAATCATTTTAGAATGCGTTGTGAGTACATTGATAACTGAAACATGAAAATCAAACTCTATTTCATCAGATTGATATGAACAAGAAGCTCTACTAAATGAAAAACTGGAAGGTAAAACGATTTCTTTAAATAAGAATTATTTAGAAAAAATGCAATACCAAAATTGATCAAAATGGAAAAATTAGATAAATGTAAGTTTGAATGAAAACCATACAAGCAGACAAAGGTACAGAAAAAGCACGATGAAACTGAGGTATCTATAGATCCACCAAATGAAAGGCATTCTTATAAATAATGTGCATTGATACCCAAGTTGCATCTGAAGTTCGTTGAATATAAAGATTTCTAGTGATTTTATAATTTATAAATTCTAAATGTATGTGATGCCTTTATCCATGGAAGGGATTCTTTTCTTTATTTTTTAAGAAGGAGTTCACTTCACCATGCAGTCAAAGCTGGCTTTGAACTTGCAATTTTTGGGCTCAACTTAGATTACCAAGTGATGGAAATATGTGAATAAGTGCAAAATATTTTTTATAATTCATTAATGATTAGAAAACAGTCAATTTGATTCCTTTAGTCAAACTATATTTTTACAGGAGCTCTATGGCAGATCTAACATTAATATTTCCACTGATAACAAAAACAACAGAGCAAATACAAATTGTTCATATCACATGTAAATTTTTTCTGAGTTTTTGAGTCCATATTAAAAATTATAAAATATATTTCTGAAATAAAATAGTACTTTTGTTTTATCTATAAAATAGATTTACAGAGAATGGGAATGCCAGCATAACATACACATGCCTGTGTAGTTTTTAAAGTGAAAGTGAGTTTTATAAGTAATTTTTATTAAACATAATAAAACCTTCTTAGAAACAGTCTAGAAAGATCATTTATTTTCCCGTTTTGTTTACTATGTTTATTTTATGATACATGTGCCTACTCTGTACAAGATATTATTTATTAATTTTATTTTATGAAACTATTTTATTACAGTATAATATACATAAAGTGTATATATTTAATGTATACAACTTAATGAATTTAGCTAATACATACCCACAAAATTATTGTCAACACCTAGACTGTAAACATTAATTATCTCTTAAGTTAGTTATTATCTTTATTATTATTATATTTTAGAACATGTGGTAAAAACACTTGTAGTCTACTCTCTTAGAAAATGTAGTGTACAGCACAATATTTTTAGTGTATAGACACATTGCTGCATCGTAGATCTCTTTATCTTCTATAATTGAAACTATACATTTTAGCCATCACTTGTCTGTTTTAGCCCCAGCAACCATTTTACTACCTGCTTCTATGATTTTTACTATATTAGAGTCTATATATAACTGGTATTATTTAGTATTTGTTTTTCTATGCCTGGATAAGAATCTAATTTTAATAATTATGGCATTGTATTATTCAAATATCAAATTGTTTACAAAGATTTTGAATTGTGCAGTCCTCAAGCTCAACAAGAAAATGTGCCCCACTTAAAGAAGGAAATAATGGAAGCTATTCATAAGTAAGTGGAGACATTAGACTTGTTATACTAACACTATAAGTCAGCTGTGTCAGTTATACTCAAAAAGCCAACAAAAAGCATGAAAAAGAAACACACAAGTAGAAAATTATAAAAGGAACCAGGCAAATTCCATAGTTCAAAAGTATAGTAACTGAAATGCAGACTAACTAGATATATTTTATAACAATTTGAGCTGCAGAAAAAGATTCACCAAGCTTGAAGTTGCTTGGTATTGAAATTATTGAGTATGAGAAACACGAGCTGAAAAGAACCAAAGAGACCATTAGAATTACAAATGTTTGAAGTAAAATAATTTATGAATGAGAAGAGAGAGACAGAGGGAATAGGGCAGAAAAATATTTGAATATGTAAAGACCAAGACTTTCAAAAATTGGTGGAACATAAAAATCTGCAGTGTAAAATGTTACTGAACTACAAAAAGGGTAAATATAAAGATACATATTTAGACACATTATAGTCCAATTATTGAGAGGCCAATGCAGAGAGAATTTTGAAATAAGGAAGGAGTGACATGTTATGTACAAATGTAAGATTAATAGCAAGTTTCTAAGGAAAAATTATGAAAGCCTGGAAGGAGTTGAAAATTCAAAGTATTAAAAAATTAACAGCTTATTATTATGTATGTGGAAAAACCATTTTTCAAAAGTGAGGGAAAATTAAGACTTTCCTAGATTAAAGATAAATCTGTGGAATTTCAATGTTAGTAGATATTGCCTATGAGAAATACTAAAAGGAGCCTTTCTGAGTGAAATGAACATGTTTTACAGAATGTTGAAGTCATTTGAACAAATAAATAGTTCTGATAGAAGAAACTTAATAGTTAAATATAAAAGCTTTAATTATCAGGTTAAGTTTATATTTATACCTTTTATTTCCTATATAAAATATAAATGTATAAAAATTATAAATCTGTGATTATTAGCACAGGTATATAATAATGAAATTTTAAAATCTTCAATCTTTATCTCCTTAATTGTTTTTATTAGTATATATTTGAAATTCATAGTTTATTTTGTAGTTATATGTACATACTAGAGATTGTTCTTTTTTTAAACTTCCTTCCTATCCACACTCCTTCCATGCTCCTCAGTTCTCCTATCCCCTTTTTCATATTTGTTCATATTATTTTTCTTAGCTCACGTTAAGATATATGGTGTTTATATTAAATGGAATTATTAGGTTACTGTACAATGCTTGCCTTTATTCTTTTTATTTCCCCTTCCCTTCCCCCCTACCCTTGTTTCTTTGGACTATTTTGCTAATGCAAGTGACCCATCCCTTTGTGCCCTTTCTACCTATCAAATATCAATTTTTTTGCTTCTGTTAGGTTTTACAATGCAATAGAAAGCTAAAATGAAACAAAAAGAAAAAAAAAAGAAAAAAAGGCCTTTATTGAGGATGTGGAGAGGAGGGCACAACTCATGGGGCTGGGTTCCTCCTCTGGCCAGATACAAAGTGGGCTGAATGTTATATTACCTCTGGCCAGAGGTGGAGCTTAGGATTGGCATTGGTGACTCACAAGGAACTGATTGAAATTTTCTTAACGTGCATAGGGAAGGAAATAGGCAGTTGTATTTAGAGCAGGGGTGGGGGGAGAAGGAGGAGGAAGTGGTCATCAGAGAAATAAGCTATCATTTTTGTTTTGAACTTCTGCCATGTTAGACCACCACCATAGTATTCAGTAACTTATACTAGGACAGAAACCTTTCAGTCTGTACTTTCCTTACTCAAATGAGAGATACTATATGCCATTTAAGTTTGTATTGCTGGTTTATTTCACTTAATATTTCTCAGGTGCATCCATTTTTCTACAAAAGTCTCAAATGTGATATTCTTTATAGCTGTGTAGTTCCACTACATATAGATTCCATATTTTCTTTACCCAGTCCTCTGTTGATGGTTACACAGGCTGTTTCCAAGACTTAGCTATCACAATTTGTGCTACGATAAATATTGGTATGCATGTATCACTGTAGTATGATGACATAATCTCTTTTGGGAATATACCTACCTGAATTATATGGAATTTCTAATTTAAGTCATTTGAATAATCACCATACAGATTTCCAAACTACTAGTTTGCATTCCACCAAAAATGTAGGAGAGTTTCTTTCTCATGACAGCCTCAAGATTATTTGTAATATTTGATATCCTCATGATTTCCATTGCTTCTCATGTAAAATGGAATATTTACATTACCTTGTAATTCTATAATGACTAGATATGTTGAACTATTTTTTCATATGTTTTTTGACCATTTGCATGTCTTTCTCTGTAAATTGTTTATTTCTCTTGTTCATATCTTGAATTGATCTTTAATTTTAGTTGGTATAATAGTTCCTTTTATGTTGTTGATATTAATCTCTGTCTGAGGAACTGTTGGCACAAATATTTTTCCCATCCTGTAGGTTGCCTCCAGCACTATTGATTGATTCTTTTGTTGCAAGACTTTTAGTCTGATATAATCCCATGTATTTATTCTTGCTGCTATTATTTGTGTGTTTGTGATTCTGCTTAGAAAACACTTTTTTAGAAATGTCTTCAAATATTTTATCTATTTTGTCTTCCAGAAGGTTTAATATTTCCTTAATATTTAGATCTTTGATCAGTTTTAATTTTAACTTTGCATATGGTGAGAAATAAGATCAAATTTTAATCTTCTGCACACTGATAACCGGGTTTCCCAGCACCACTTTTGTGAGGACAGTCTGTAATGGTTGACATACTGTGTCAACTTGAGAAGTTTAGAAGTGTAACTGAGCAATATAGCAGGAGACTAGGGTCCTCTTTATGCAAACATCATGAGCCTGTGCAAGAGGAAGGCATGTAGATGGTGTGAGTGTTACATTGACACAGAGGGGTTAGCCTGCTAACAATACAAGGGAAGAAAATAGGCTTGCTTTTTCCTTTTGCTCTCGTTCATTCTGCTGTCTTCTGCCAATTTGAACTGTTGCCCTGTGCGAAGCCACCCTGCTTTGGACCCAGCTGATTATGGACTGAAACCTCCACAAATTGAGCTAAATAAACCTTTCATTCTTTAATTTGGTCATCAAGTATTTTGTCTCAGCAATGAGAGAAAAGTAACAGACACAGTGCTCTTCCTTCAACAGATGTATTTGACACTTGTAAAAACTCAAATAGATTTTTTTTATTTTAAAAAGAAAAACAGAGAAAGGATAGAAATAATACAGAATATAAAAATAGGAGGAAATTAACACTATTTATTATATTGCATATTGTTATCTTAGAATTAGTTGTTCAGGTTACAAGATCTAGGCATAAAAATGATCAAAGAATCAAACAAGGGCAGCACAAACTGTACTTTTTGATGTACTAACAGATTAGTCGTATAGTTATCTGTCTTGCATGTATACTAATACATACATTTCTATATGTATACCTATGTACTATAATCTTTTCCTTTCTTCCTTTTCTCCTTTTTCCTATCCCAGTTCTTTCTTTTTTGAGCATCTTCTTACCAATTCATTATTACAGTACCTATTGTATTTTTTCAATCTTATTACTATTTCAGTTTTTATTTTTAATACTTTATTACATTAGGGAGAAAATACTATATTTATAAATGCAAGTTTGATTTTTTTCACTTATGAGTATGTCCTCAAGTTGTCTCCATTTACCTATAAAAAACTCAAGATTATCAGTTTTTATAGCTGAGTAATATTTCATTGTATAAAAATATCAGTTTTTTATCCATTCTTCAGGTGATGGGCATTTGGTTTGTTTCCAAGATTAAAATTTCCAGGAAGGTTTCTGTATCTGCAATTCTATTCCCTTGTTTTACATGCCTAATTAATTCTTGTACCATTCCATTTTTTATCACTACTGCTTTTAGCATAACTTGAAGGCAAGTATTGCTATGCTGCCTGTTTACCTCTTATTTTCCAAAGCTTCTTTTGCTATTTTGAGTTTCTTTTGGCTCCAAATGAATCTCAGGATTGTTTTCACTAGATCTATAAATTGTGCTTCTATTTTTACTGGGATTTTTTGAATCTGTATAACAGTTTTAGGAGCCTGGAAATTTTGACAATATTGGTTCTACTTATACAGGAACAGTGCATATCTTTCCATTTTCTGATGTCAACTCCTATCTCCTTCTTCAGAGTAATGTTGTTTATTCATAGAAATTTTTTTCTTCCTTAGTTAATTCATGTATGTTTAATTTTTCTTGGAGCTACTATGAGTGATACTATTTCCATGATCTCCAACTCATTTCATAAATTATAAGTATACACAAACACTAATGATTTTGTGCGTTCATGTATCCTTTTCTTGCAAGCTAATGATACTTTGAGTTTTTTCTATATGAATCCATTGTATTTGTTTCTGTGAGCAAAGTTGCTCTAATGTTTTAAGCATTTTTCTGATGTTGCATGTATTATGCTGAATAGAAAAAGTGTTAGTGGACATTCTTGTTATGTTACTGAATTTAGAGGAAATGTTTTTAGTTTTTCCATTTTAATATGATATTGAGTATTGGTTTTGTCATAAACAGTCTTTACCATATTGAGATATAGCCCTTCTATATCTGTGTTCATCAGTGTTATTATCATGAACCGTTGGATTTTGTCAGGAGCATTCACTGCAACTATTGATATGATCATGCAATTTTGAACTTGCTCCTTTACATGTGATGATTACATTTATTTAATTACATATGGGAACAATATTTGAATCACTAGGATGAAACCTACTTGATAATGATGTATCTTTTTTTGATAATGTACTGCATCCTATTTACTAGTCATTTAGAATTCTTGCCCTATATTCCTCAAATAGATTTGCCTATAGCTTTTTTTAAACTTGGGCTTTTAACTTGGGTTTTGGGATTCAAGTGATATTGGCTTTCATAAATTAATTTGGAAGCACTGTGTCTCTTTCAATTTCTTTGAAGATCTTGAGGAATATTATTGATATAATATCCTTAAAGATTTTGTAAAATTCAACAGTGAATCTAACAGGTAAAGGGCTTTTTTAAGTTGGTAATTTCTTTATTAATAAGTTAATTTAAGTTCTGGTTATTGGGTTTGCCTGACATTGAGATTAAAAGTGATGAACTAATTAATCTTGGAAAAGACATTACAAGATAGTCTAATGCTGATTTGGTGGCATGGCTACTGTTGGGAGACTTTAGACAGATGTGCATTGAGAATCAAAAGCAAAGTTTCCAGCAGAATGATTTCAAATATTGTGAATTTGGCTAAAAAGGAAGACCCAAAAAATCTGTGTACTTCAAAGATAGAATAGTGGAGAATGTGAATGCTCAGAATGAACTGGACAGTAAAAAAGATGTCCTGAGGACATCACAAGCAAAATATTGGGAAAACAAGCTAACAGACAAACACAAAGCAGAATCAATGAAACAAAATATGTAGAAGATAGAGAAGAAATTTCAGACACACTCAGGTATATTATTTTTAATAAAGAGACCTAATCCCTCCACTGGTGGGAGGACAGGCACTTTAACAAATGGTACTGGAAAAATCATCTATACACACACACTAAAGGTTAAACTTAGAGCAATAATAACACATACAATAAACTAAAATCAAAATGGATTTGATATTGAAAATTAGAACAGAAACACAATTCATTGGAAGACAAAACTAGGTAAAACTCTTGAGTGCATAGGTGATTTAAAGACTTTCAGAAAAGAAACTGGTTGCACAGTAAATAATACCAAGAATGAACAAATGGAATCACATCAATTTAAAAAATTATGCATATTAAAGAAAACTACCAACAGATTGAAGAGACAATCTACAGAATGAGAAAAACTGTTTGACAGCTACTCTTCAGACAAATAATTAATATACAGAATATATAAAGAAATAAAAGAAATGAAACCCACAAATATATTTTTTTCTTTAAGACTACTTTTTAAAATTTAAATACATTTATTGGTATAATTTAGGTAACTATACTGATCACATTCATCGTAGGAAATTTATGCCTGTGCATGATATACTTTGATTTGTCTATTTTTCTCCCATTCCCCTACTCTCCCTTTAATTACTCTCTACTGATTCATTATTTATAAAGCTTTGCTTCAATTTTATACTTCATTTTTATTTTCTCTTCCTTCCTTTTGTCCTCTTCCTGATATTCCCCTTTCCTTTTGAGCAATTAATTACAATTTCACCATATTTCCTTTAAATGTTAGACCTTATTTAACTTTTCAATTTGTCACACCAGTGAGCCAATATGATGTTTACACAACTCTGTCAAATTTACTTCACTTAAGCATAAGACCTAAAAGTCCATTCATTCAGCAATAATTGTCCTTTTATGTGGCAGAGTACTACTTCATTATATATTTATAAAACACATATGTTTATCCTTTAGTTGATTGATGGGAATGTGGGTTGTTTAGTGGATTTAGGTATTACCAATTGTAGTGCTAAAACATGAATGCACTTATATCACTGTGGTAAGACATTTTTAATTCTTCTGAAAAGAGACGCAGAAGGGGAATAGCTGCATCAAATAGGATGTCAAAACCTAGATTTTTGAGGAATTTCCACACTGATTCATACAGTGAATGCATCATTCTCCACTCTCACCAGTAGTGGAGAATAGTTTCTTTTTCTGAATAGCTCTTCTAGGATTTGTTATTGGCTGACTTCTTGATGATAATGATTTTTTTCTGAAGCTAGATGGAATCTTATCTTTGGTTTAATTTCATCTCTCAAATGACCAATTATGTTGAACATTTCTTTTTTCCATATTTTCCATTTGAATTTCTTCATCAGAGTAGTGTGTATTCATCTGAAGTGCCCATTTTTGGACTGCGTATTTGAATTTGGGGAATTTCATTTCTTTCAATTTTTATATGTTCAAGATAGTAACACTTTGAGGGATAATTGGCCAAAATTATTAACCATTACATAGGTTTCCTTTTCACTCTGCTGGAGATTTTTTTGAGGTGAAAAAGTTTTTTTAATAAGATGAAGTTTCAGTTGTTTATTCTTTGAATTATTGCTCATGCAGTATGGATTTTATTCATGAATATTCTGCACACTTATGTCTTCAAGATTTCCACATTTTTTTCTTTCCAATATATTTAATGTTTCTGTTTTAATATTTAGATATTTGATCCATTTTGACTTTAGTTTAGTGCTTATCACTAGTTTTAGTCTTTGGCATGTAGGGAGCTAGTTTTTTCAACACCATTCATTAAAGAAGATATCTTTCTCAAGTGAACCTGTTTGACAATTTGTCAAAGATGAGTTGGCTGATAGTGTTTTAGTTATTCAATTGATTTTCTGATCTGTTTTAGTGCCAGTACCATGTTGATTTTTATCACAGTAGCTTTATAGTATAATTTAAAGTCTCGGATTGCAATGCCACCTGCCTTGCCTTTGTTGCCCAGAATTACTTTTGCTATTCTACACAGATTCTGGATCAACTTGTATTTTAGTAATATTTTCTCTACTTCTATGAAGTAGGTTAATGGTACTTTGATCAGAATTACATAAAATTTGCATAATAATTTTGGGGAAATGGCCATTTTCACTATGGTGGTTCTACCTTTCCATGAGCAAGAAATATATTTCCATATTTGGATATACTCTTTGATCTCCTATTACAGAATACTATAATTTTCAAGGTAAAGTTTTTTTTGTTATATTGATTCCAAAGTATTTCATTTTGAGGAATGCTATTGTGAAGGGTGTGTTTTCCCTAAATTTTCTCAATGGGTTTGCTGTTTGGTCACAAGAATGCTAGTGGGAGACAGGTCCATACCACCACTGCAAGGGGAGTAGCATCTTACCTGCACAAGCCTGGGAAAAGTTTGGGATAATTGATCCCAGTGGCTGGGTGCCTGCCCAGCCCCCTAGGACACTGGACTATACTCCAT
Organism: Hydrochoerus hydrochaeris; assembly: GCA_004027455.1. Classification (NCBI taxonomy): domain Eukaryota; kingdom Metazoa; phylum Chordata; class Mammalia; order Rodentia; family Hydrochaeridae; genus Hydrochoerus; species Hydrochoerus hydrochaeris. The sequence goes on from PVLA01001187.1 coordinate 270,145, forward strand.
AGGTTGTACGGGATTGAGTGGACCACACCCATTGACCTTCATTCAACCAGAGGAGCCAGGCCTACCAAAGGGGGAGCCAGACCCACACCACTGCCGCTAGGTGAGTTACAGCTCGATGGTGCAGGCCTGGGAAAAGTTTGGGACCATCCACCCTGGTGGCTGGGTGCCAGCCCAGCCTTCTAGGATACTGGACTAGGCTCCAGAGGTTCTGCAGGCTTGAGTAGACTGTGCCCAATGACTTTCATTCAACCAAGGGAGCCAGACGCATTGAAAGGGGAGCCAGGCCTGCACTGCCACTGCAATGTGAGTTGCAGCTCACTGGTACAAGCCCAGGAAAAGTTTGGGACCATCAATCTTGGCAGCTGGGTGACCGCCTGCTCAGCCACCTAGGAGAGTGGACTATGCCTCAAAGGTCCTGAAGGCTTGCGTAACCATGCCCAGTGACCTTCATTCAACTAGGGTAGCCAGGCCCACCATGCAAAGGAAAAGCCATGTGAGTCCCAGTAGGGGAGGGTGCAGAAGGTGATTTCCAACACATCCAGGGAAAGCTTTGGAACATCAGTGGAAAAACAGAAATATAGGAAAATGACAAAATGAAAGACCAATATGCAGTCTCAAATATCCAGCCCATCCCAAGAAAGCCTAGGAGCCATGTACATAGAAGGAAATAATACCCATACACCTGAAATATCTGAAATGATATCAACTGTAATAAAGATGCAAGTATGGGAAGATATGAGGGAAATTAAATCAGAAATAATCTTCAAGGTAAAAGAAGAAATGATAAAAGTAGTGAAAGAAATACTGAATGCATCAAATGAAGACACAGCTAAAAAATTAGAGGAACAAATCAGAGTGATAGGATCCCTGAATGAACAGTTTAAGAAACAAGCAACATACATGAAGCAGATTCAAAGAGATATACAAGAAATAAAAAATTCTATTAAAAGTTGCATAAACTGCCTCAACAAAAGTGAAGATAGAATCTCAGACTTTGAAGATAACATTGGAGCTAGTGAGCAGGAAAGGAAATATCTTCTTAAAATAAGAAGAAATGAGGAAATAACAATTTAACAGCTGCAAGTAGATGCAAAGAAAAACAACATAAGATTAATAGGGATAAATGAAAAAGAAGGGGACAAAACTAATGATATCCAGAGGCTATTTACAGAAGTAAGAGCTGAAAACTTCCCAAATATGAGTATGGAAACTGGCATAGAGATTAATGAAGGATATAGAAATCCAAATAGCCATAACCAAAACAAAACTACACCAAGACATATAATAATCACCATCCCCAGAATCCAACATAAGAAGAGAATATTAAAAGCTGTTAGAGAGAAAAGACAGATCACCAATAAAGGAAAACCTATGAGAAACACAGCAGACTTCTCAATACAAACAATGAAGTCAAGAAGAACATGGAGTGAAGTGTTTCTGATCCTAAAGGAAAATGACTTCCAACCCAGGCTGATGTACCCTGCAAAGTGTCCTTCAAAATGCATTGAGAAATAAGATATTTCCATGAAATGAACAACTGAAGAACTTCATGGTCACCAAACCAACCTTACGAAGAATACTGAAAGACATTCTAGATACACATAGGAAAAAACCACTAAGCAAGACAGACAATTGAACAGAATAGAAAGTTAAGATACAACATCAGAAATATAGCATGTCAACAATAAACCAATATATGAAAGTTATAACCATTAATGTAAATGGCTTCAATTCACCAATTAAAAGAAACAGACTGCCAGAATGGATCAAGAAACAATGTCCAACCATTTGCTGTCTAAAAGAAACCCATCTAACCCAAAAGGAAACTCATAGACTGAAAGTCAAAGGATGGGAAACAATACTTCATGCAACAGGAACTAAAAAAGAAAACTGCATGTAGCTATTTTGTTTGCAGAGCATGTGAACTTCAACCCAAGAATGCTCTAAAGAGATAAACAATGTCATTACATATGAGTTAGGGGAAAACTTCAAGAGGAAAAGATAACAATCTTAAATATATATGCACAAATTCCAGAGCACCCAGCTACACAAACCAAGTATTAACAGAAATGAACAATCAAATAGGCAATAACACAATTATAACAGGAGACTTTAACATGCCATTGACACAAAGGGATAGATCAATTAGACAGAAGATAAGCAAAGAAATGAGAGACCTAAATCACACCTGTGAACAAATGGATTTGATAGATGTATACAGTGTTCCATCCAACAACATCAGAATATACATTCCTCTCATCAGTACATGGGACATTCTTTACAATGAACCATATACTAACCCACAGAACATATTTAAGTAAATACAAAAGAAATGAAATTATCCCAGGCATGTTATTGGATCCAAGCACCATGAAACTAGAAATTAATGATAAAAGTAACTGCAAAAACCACACAAACACATGGAAATTGGATAATACACTCTTGAGCAATCAGTGGGTCACAGAGGTAATTAAAGAATAAATTAAACAATATCTACAAGCAAATGAAAATACAAATACAATTTACCACAACCTGTGGGATGCAATGAAAGTGGTCCTCAGAGGAAAATTTATTGCACTGAGACCCCACATTAGGATAAAAGAATAAACACAAATAAGAAACCTGATATTACACCTCAAACAGAGGAAGCCAAGCCCAAAGCCAAAAGCAGGGAGGAAATTATAAAGATCAGAGCAGAAATTAATGCAATAGAAACTAAGAAAACAATACAGAGAATCAATGAATCAAAGATTTGGTTCTTTGAAAGAACAAATAAAATTGATAAGCCCCTAGCCAACCGAATTTAAAAAAGGAAAGAAAAGACACAAATTCATGCAATACAGAATGCAAAAGGTGAAATCACTACTGACCCTGTGGAAATACAGGTCATCAACACCTATGTGGAAAACCTCTACTCTCATATGTTCGATGACACAGAAGAAATGGACAGATTCCTAGAAACATATGAACCACTAAACCTGAATCAAAAGGATGTAAAACTGCTGAATAAACAAATTTCTATTAAAGAAACTGAAAATGTAATCAAGTCCTACCAACAAAGAAGAGCCCAGAGAGAAGTCAAGACAGCCAATCAGTGAGCAAAAAAATACAGAGCCTCCTTGGAGAAATAACTCATATGCCAGGATAAAACATCCTGGAGAGATCCAGACAGAGGGATCCTCTTGACACAGGAAGAAATTAAAATGTAAAATGTAAAAAAGCTCATCAAACACGTCAGGAATACAATTGGAACAGCTAAAAATTATGGGACACAGCATTTTCACTGGGACCCACCAAGTTTGTACCAGCCTGAATTTGTACCACCTTGAATCTGTGCCAGCTGGCAGGGCCACCCAAACTCATTCCTGCTGCCACTCAGGAACCACAGCAGTGCTGAAGTCGAGGGTTGGTGAGCCCAATGTAGAGCAGAGCCAGTGAAGGGAACCTCACTAATCCATGGTCTAGTGCTGGGAATGAGACCCCACACACAGGAAGGGCACCAACAAAGGGGCAACATGTTGGAGTCCAGCAGGAGGAGCCTGAACTGGGAGCAACAGTAACTTCAGTTGGTTGCTCCCTCCCCAGAACAGATTCATGGGATTTGCTTGGACTGGGCAATGCCCCTGGTCAGGACCGAATGAACCATCCCAAGTCAATTCCTTGCATCTAGCAAATAATCAGGTGAAGGCCCCTGAAGTTTGGCTGGCCTAGTGGGGAGGGGCAGGCAGGAGAGGGTGGAGGTCCACCGCCACTATGTTTCAGATGAACTGTGGCCAACAGGGAAGTGTGCTAGGACCTGGACTGTAAACCTGTGTGGAGGAAGCAGGGACCATGACAGGAGAGAGAGGCAAGAAGAGGCCCCCAGCCCAGAACCCTGAGGGCACTCATCCAGGTGAGGGAAAAACAAAGGAGACTGAAGGTGGCAAACATGCAACATCAGACATGGCTTCAATGGACATTAAGAGATATTTTCGGGACCTTGTAGATGAGCTCAAACCTGAAATATTAAATCAGGTAAAGAAAGATATGAGTAGAGTAAGAAAAGAAATGCTTTCAGGAAGCATCTTTCAGGAAGATACAGATGGAAGAATGGATGAACACAAAAAAAGGAGAGAAACATTTGATAAAGAATATAAAGAAAATATAGAATACATGAAGCAGATTCAAAAGAATACCAGGAAATAAAAACTCCATTGAAAGCAAAACTCCTTAAAAGAAACTAAGGACAGACTATCAAAACTTGAAGACAAGTTTGCAATGTCTGATCATGAAAGGAAAGATCTCATAAAAATAACAAGGAAACAGGCAGTAACAATACAAAGGCTAGAAGTTGACAAGAGAGCCTACAATTTAAGAATAAAAAATGTAAACAAAGAAGCAGGAATACAAAGTGGAAAATTGCAAAGGCTATGCACAGATATAATTAAGGAAAACTTCCCAAGCATGGGAAAAGAAAATGACATGAGGTTAAGTGAGACAAATAGAAATCCAAACATCTACAACCAAAACATATCTACACTCAGACATATAATAATCAAGATACCAGAAATTCAATATAAAAACAGGATATTAAAAGCCATCAGGGAAAAGAAACAGCTTACCTATAAAGGTAAGCCCATCATGATCATGGCTAACTTCTCGACACAGACAATCAGATCAAGAAGAGCTTTGAGGGAAGTACTCCAAGCCCTAAAAGAAAATAATCTCCAGCCCAGATTGATGTACCCTGCAAAACTGTCACTAGAAATTAATGGAGAAACAAGATGCTTCCATGACAAAGAGGAACTGGGGGAGTTTGTGACCACCAATCCAACCCTACAGAGAATACTGAAGGACATTCTAGAGAGAGAGAGAAAAAATACCAGGATTCTAGGAACAGTGGCAGAAAGGCCTCAATGAGTGTGGCAGGCAGGAGAATGAAGGAGAAAACTAGACAAACAAAGGCAGAAAAATAGCATAGCAGAAATGAGGCAGAGAAGGATGGTTAGAATCTCTAACATAGATGGCCTTGATACACTATATTGTTAATAGTGCACCAGGATTTAAAACCCACATTACTCACACTAGCCTGCTTAGATGCATTATATTCTGTTCCAGTCATTCTACCTGTACTAGATATGAGGGCACAAACAGCAATCCCGAAAATAACAGGATATGGTACAATAATCATCCTTAATTTCCTATTAACTTAATCTAAAACTCTGTAAAAACTACACTGTTTTACTATGATTGATTGTAATTGAATCTTGTTTGTTGGATTGCTGTTTTGTATTGATAGATTTTATTCAAAACTGTTATGATTGATAGTATCAAGTCTGAGAGTATAGGCAACTGCACTGAAGATGACAAGATTCACTAGAATATCCACTCTAGTTTGATTATTACCTGACTTAGAAGTTTTATACTTTCCACAATGTTTTATTTTCACTAATATTGTTATGTACTGCTATACTCAACTATACGGCTATATTCAATTATGTCTGATGATATAGACAATTCTATTGAAGATAATAAGAAACAACACAGTAATCATTGTAGATCACCTTGTACTATGGTTTTACATGACTTTTTGGTTTCATGTTTTATGGGAATTTATTTTGTTTTCTCTTGCTATGTTTTGTTTTTCTCTCTAATACAGAAAGGTTAGAAATACTTGTAGAGACTCATGAATTCATAGCTGTTTACACTCTCACTTTTTGAATATCTACTTTATATGCTTTAATTTTGTATCTTGAACAACTATTTCTAAGAAGACCATATGTAATTTATCATCTGGTGATTTCTTCTTGTTTATCTTTTTGTAAAATTCTTTATTATCTCTACCCTTTACATGCTTTTGTTTCTCTTTAAATAAAAAAAAATTTAAAAAAAGAAGAGCCAAGGCCCAGATGGATTCAATGCAGAATTCTACAAGAAGTACAAAGAACTCAAAGCCGACACTTCTCAAACTGTTCAATGAAACTGAAAGGGAATCAATTCTCCCTAAGTCATTCCTGGAAGCAAATATCACTGTAGTACCAAAACCTGAGACAAGACTTAACTAAAAAAGAGAACTACAGGCCAATCTCCCTAATGAACTTAGATGCAAAAATTCTCAATATAATATTGGCAAACAGGATGCAGCAAATCTTCAAGAAGATTATACACCATGACCAAGTGGGATTCATCCCAGGCACGGAGGGATGGCTCAACATGTAAATCCATAAACGTAATCCACCATGTCAATAGAGCCAAAAGTAAGAATCACATGATCATTTCTATAGATGCAGCAAAAGCTTTTTATAAGATCCAATACCCATTCATGATAAGAACCTTACAGAGAATTGAATACATGATCTTTACATTAACATAATAAAGGCTATCTATGACAAACCAACAGCCAGTGTCATATTAAATGGCCAAAAACTGAAAGCCTTTACTTTGAAATCAGGCACAAGACAAAGATATGCCTTATCACTGCTCCTTTTCAACATAGGACTGGAAATACTTGCCAGAGCAATTTGACAAGAGAGAGAATTAAAAGGAGTACAGACAGGAAAAGAGAAAGTTAAACTATCATTATTTGGAGATAACTTGATACTCTAAATAGAAGATCCCCAAAACTCCATTGAAGGACTCCTAGATATAATAAATAAATTCAGCAGTGTAGCTGGATACAAAGTCAATAGTGAAAAATCAATATCATTCCTGTACACTAACAACAAAATCCCAGAGAGAGAAATAAGAGAAGCCACACCACTCACACTAGCATCCAAAAAAATGTAACACAGGAGTTAATCTAATGAGAGATGTAAAAGAGTTGCACAGGAAAAATTATAATACCCTGAAAGAAGAAATCAAAGAGAACCTCAGAAAATAGAAAGACATCCCTTGTTCATGGATAAGAAGAATAAATATTGTAAAAATGGCCATTCTCCCAAAATTGTTATACACATTCAATGCAATCCCAATGAAAATACCACTAGCACCTCATAGATCTAGACAAATCACTCCTAAAATTCATCTGGAACCTGAAGAGACCTAGAATAGCAAAGACAATTCTTAGCAGCAAAGTCAAGGCAGGCGACATCACAATCCCTGACTTGAAGTTATACTACAAAGCTACTGTAATAAAATCAACATGGTATTGGAATAAAAACAAACCTGATGACCAATGGAATAGACTGGAAGCTACCACTACAAACACACTCAACCACCTTATCTTTGATAAAGGGGCCAAGCATGTTCACTGGAAGAACAATAGCCTCTTTAATAAATGGTGCTGGAAAAACTGGCTCTTCATATGCTGAAAACTAAAATTAGACCCATGCCTGTCACCATGTACTAAACTAAAATCTAAATGGATCAAAGATCTAAATATTAAAACAGAAACACTAAATCTGTTGTAAGATAAAGTAGGTAAAAATCTTGAAGACATAGGGGTTGGTAGAGAATTCATGAACAAGAACCAAGTGGCATGGGAAATACTTCACAGAATCAGTAACTGGGATCATGTCATATTAAAGAATTTCTGCATGTCCAAAGAAATCTCCAGAAGAGTGAAAAGAAAACCCAGAATCTGGGAAAAAAATCTTAGTGAACTGTCAGTCAGACAAAAACTTCTGTCTAGAACTTATAAAGAATTAAGAAAAATCAGACCCCCAAATTCAAAGGCCCAATCCAAAAATGGGCATCCAAGATGAACATACAGTTCTCAGATGAAGAAATATGAATGGCAAATAAATACATAAAAAAATGTTCGTCATCTTTGGTCATTGGAGAAATGCAAATTAAAACCACAGTGAGATTCCATCTCACTCCAGCAAGAATGGCCAGGATCAAGAAAACTACCAACAAAAAGTGCTGAAGAGGCTGTGGGGAAAAAGGAACTCTTCTGCACTGTTGGTGGGAATGTAGACTGGTGCAACCACTGTGGAGGTCAGTCTGGAGATTCCTAAAAAAGCTGGGGTTGGAAGCCCCATTTGACCCAGCTATTGCACTCTTAGGCATATTCCCAGAAGAACTGAAAACATCATACCACAGTGATATATGGGCACCCATGTTTATAGCAGCACAATTTGTTATAGCCAGGTCTTGGAAAAAACCTAACTGCACATCAAATTATAACGTTTTCATTCATTTTTTGGAATGGTTTTATTCTGTTTTGTTTGATCTTAATATATGTGATATTATTATGAATTGTTACTTTGAAGAAAAGACAATATGGCAGCCATTGTTGATTTAATACCATCTTGCCCTGAAATCCTACCATTCTTTTGTTTTTTCTATTACCATTGGTTTTATCATGTTGTTTCTTATTGGATTTTAATATGTGTGATAGTATAAACAAATTTTTATGGAAAAATGAGATGATATAGCAGCCATTGTTCATCTTTGGTTATTTGACTTAGAATGCCTTGTAATACTTTCATTCTCTTGAGTGGTTTTATTCTATTTTTTATGTTTGATAGTATTGTGTGTAAAGCTAAGCTTAACTGTTTCAAAGAAGGAGACATTATGATAGCTACTGTTAATATCCAATTGTATTGTTGTGAAGTGCTGTGTTGCTTACATTGTTCTATGCTGATCTGCTTAGATCTGTCCTCTTTTGTTTTATTCTCTTTAAGATAAAAAAATGTAAAAAGATTGCTATTGATTTTTCAGTGTTGACTTTGTATCTCACTGCACTACTGATTTTTATCATTATATGTGTAAGTCTTTTGGTGGAATTTTTGGAATCATCTATGTAGAGTATCATGTCATATCTGAATAATTTAACTTCTTCCTTTCCTATTCTTATTCCTTTTATTTCTCTCTCTTATCTAATTTCTCTGGCTAATGTATCCAGAATTATATTGAATAGGATTGTTGATAGTCCTTGCTTGTATCTGATTGTAGAGTGAAAGCTTTCAATGTTTGTCCATTTAGTATGATGTTGCCTTTTGGTTTGTCATAGATGACTTTTATCAAGCTGAGATGAAGTTCATCCATTCCAATTTCCTGGATAGTTTTTCTCATGAATGAGTATTGGACTTTGTCAAATGCTTTTTCTGCATTTATTGAGATGATAATATGTTTTTTTTGGTCCCATTGATATTATGTGGTACATTTATTGATTTTTGTGTGCTGAACCCTCCCTGCATTCTGGAGATGAAACCTGTTTGATTATGGTGTATTATCTTCTTGATTATTTGCTACATCCTATTTTCTAGTATCTTTTTGTGGATTTTTGCATCTATGTTCATTAAGGAGGTTTTCTTATAATTCTGTTTTTTGGTTGGGTCTTTTGCTGATTTTTGTATCAGGATGACACTTTCTTCCAGGAATAATTTAGGGAATTTTGTTTTTCTCACAATTTCATTAAAGATTTAGAGGACTATTGGCATTGAGTCTGTTCTTAATTTCTTTTTATAATTTTCTCATTTGTATTGGCTTTGGGCTTGACGTGCTTTTTCTAGAAACTTGAGGTACAACATTAAGGTTCTTTTTAAATTAGTGCTTGTTGTGTTTTCCTAATGTGAGAATTCAGTGGTGTAGATTGTCCCCAAAGAACTGCTTTCATTGTGTCCCACAGGTTCTGGAATGCTGTATATGCCTTTTAATTTAATGTAGAGATTGCTTAATTTCTTCTTTAATTTCATCTGTGAATTATTTGTTGTTCAAGACAATGTTATTTAATTTCTATGAGTTTATGGATTTTTGTCAGCTTCTTTTGCTATTAATTTCCCATTTTATTGCATCATGGTCAGAAAATATGCATGGGATAATCTCAGCTCCTTTGCATTTACTTAAGCATACGGTCAAGTGGCCTCAACAACTTCTATCTGCCATTTTTATATTATATCTAGGGTATTGGACATAGGGAGGGTATGAAACCAATAAAGGGACTGATTTAGTAATCACACACATTTAAGCTCAGCATCGCTTACTGTGTATCCGGCTCTCTGACAATTGCCTCCACCTGTGACAACATGAGGCTTTGATAGGACATTTAGGTGCAAGTAGTAGCAGTACACTTTTGTATACGTGATGATTATATTCATTTCAGGCCATTTGTGCATGTACCTAGTGAATCATCATTCTTTCCCCCCATTTACCTCCTATCCCTTGAACCCTTCTTCTCTTCCTTATTTGCAAAAGTTTGGTTTACATTTTTTCCTTTTTCCCTTGCTTTCTGTCCCCTGCTCCACTCTGAACACTTTTTTCCTACTTTGCTATTTTTATCATCTACTTGGTTTCTATATGTACCTTCAGTTGTTCATGCAAGATAAAGAAGGTGTATTTAAAAATGTGTGTCCTGATTTATTTCACTTAAAATTATAAGAACAAAGTCCATACATTTACTTAAAATGTCTCAAGCTCATTTTTTGTCATAGTAGTCTTTCATGGTGTATAAAAACTACATTTTATACATCCACTCATCTAATGATGGGCATCTGGCTTGTGCTCCAGATTCATGTATTAAACATTTTGCTTCTGCAAGTACAAGTCTGTATGTTAGGCTGTTATGCTATGATTTCTACTGTTGTGGGAAAATGCAATAAAAGGAGACATCTCCAGCCAAGGCCAACACAGCAGCACAGGAAGTTGTAACAGGATATGCAGGAATAGCTCCAGAAGACACTGAAACCAAGCCATAATGAGTGTTTTGCTTCAGGGAGGATGACAGAGTAGTTAAAAAAAGAGAAACGGACTTTGTGAGATTTGATGTTGTGTTTCTGGGAATATAGTGTGAAGAAGAAAAGTGAGAAAGAGAAGGGGGAAGTGGATTCCCAGGTGCAGAAAAAAACTAAAGCAATAATTGAAACCCATGAGGAAAGCAAGGAGGGACTTCAATGTAGAATATCAGGGAAAGTGGCACTTTTTCCTTGATCCTGGGATCACTGCATAAGAGAGGTGGCTCAAACTTGCAAACACATGATGAGTACTTGAGATGCCAGAGGCCTCTGTGGAGAAATACCTCTGTGGAATAGAGCAATGGGTGCAGTGTACTGCAGTGCTGATGAGTTATTTATGTTTGGACATTCCAAAGTGGAGAAGGGGTTGTCTTGTTGCCATTTTGCAGAGGGAAAAATTGAGATCTGAACTCAGAGCACCTTCAGGTTGGCTCCATCTACAGGCTTCCAGTGTCAGGATAAGGTAGAGTCAAGTTGATAGGAAGTCAAGGAGCAGAGTTCAAGATAGTAGGGAACCAATTTTAAGCATGAAGGAGGCAACAGGAGTGTTGTAGGCTGAACTTTAGTGCAGCTAAATGTCCAGGATTTCTGGAATTGTCTACTAGTCAACTGTAAATCTACTGTTAGCTTATTATAATTAATCAACATGGATGAATTAATCAATTTTTCTGCCCACTGTCTCTACCAGTGATACCAGAGATAGATCCTGAAGTGGACATTTTTTCTTCTTCTTTTTGTTTTTTCCTCTTTTTTCCAAATTGTTTGTCCTTGTTTTATGTTCTTTGAATATTGTTTCTAGGATTTTTCATCCCTCTGTGTGGTTTTGTCTTTGCCTTAATTATTTCTATTTCTCTCTTTCCCTCCTGCCTTCCTTACAATATCTCAAAATTTGTATAATTCTACTTTCTCTTCAAGTTTTCTTTCTCATGTATTTTTCTTCTTCTGATTCTCTATTATTCCCACAAACCACTTTTGAAGTTTCTCTTCAGACTGTATAATTGTTGAATTGAAGGTATATTTGCTCTGTGATTTTCTAGTTTATTATATTTTTTGCTATGTAACCACAAATCTAGCTTATGTGATTAAAGACTTAACAATATTTTCCATTTTCAAGGGTGTGTTTGAAATGTTTGAAGGGTATATTTGTCAATGTGGTTAATGTAGTACAGTAAATATTATAACATAGTACAGTAATTCCAAATGGGTCTGAGATTGCCTTAGGATCATAAATAATACTACAGTCCAATGACAAAGAACCAAGGCCAAATAGAAACTTTGCACCCACAATAAATTGAATAGGTAGGATCTTGCAACACTCAAAAACAGTTACATCCAGAATACATCTCTGAGAATTAGTTATTTGTGAGGGTTCTCCATACTCATATAAAGCTGTCAGACATAAGCAATTTATGATCCTAAAGATGGGAATTAAACTAAAGAACAAAACATACCAAATGAGAGCACATGGATACAAAATGCAATCCCAGACTTCCAGGGGGCCAAAAAAACCAAGAGTGCAATGAAGTGAACAGTTTGAAAGCCATCCAGTTAGACTTTCTAAAGTGATAACAGTGGAAGTATCAAAGCAAATGAATTAGGTGGTATAAAAATCAAAACAGTAAGTTTCTCATGGTACTACAGAGATGGTGTCCATAATTAAGAAAAACATTAGTCAATTTAGAGCAGGTAGAGATTATAAAAAGCAGAGACATGGAAAAGTGATGGAAACAGTGAATACCCAAAATTGAAAGGAATTTAATCCATGAAACAGATTCAAATGAATATGCAGGAGATTAAAAATTCTATTGAAAGGGAGAACTAACCAATGTGAGGGCACAATAATAGATTTAGAAAACAGGTTTGTGGCTGGCAATTGTCTAAGGAAAAGACTTTTTTAAAATAACAAGGGACCATCAAAAATCAATCCAACAGCTATTAAACAATGCAGAGAATAACATAAGAATGATGGGAGTCAATGAAAAAAATTAGAAGAGTGAAAAATAAAAAATACTCTTCAATGAAGTAATAGCAGACAATTTATCAAGCACAAAAAAATAATTTGACACACAGAGAAGTAAGGCTTACATATTTCCAAATGGACATGATCAGAAGAAAAACTATACCAAGGCATATAATAGTTGATATGCCAGAAATTCAACACAAGAACAGAATATTAAAGGCAGTTAGAAAAAAGACACAAATCAACTATAAATCAAACTTCATCAGAATCACAGCAGATTATGCAATCCAATACTTTAAGTCCAGCAGAGTTTGAAGTATTTCAAGTCCTAAAAGAAAATTACCTCCAACACATATTAATGCACTCCAAAGAATTTGCTTTCAAAATTTATGGAGAAAGATGCTCCCATGACAAATAATAGCTAATGAAATTCATGAACACAAATCAGCATTCAGAAATATCCCAAAAATGTTTTAGAAAAGGATAACAAAAATAACAATTCTGTTGATCCCCGTTGAAATAAAACACTAGGTAAGGCATTAAATTAAACAAACAGGAAAGAAAGAGAACCAACAACAGGAAAATAATATGACAAAAATAAATGAATACATATCAGTTACAACTATAAATGTAAATAGCCTCTATTCCCCAATTTAAAAAATGACTGAAAGAATGGATCAAGAAACCAGATCCAACAATATGTAGCATAGAAGAAACACCTTCAACTCAAAAAAATACACTGAAGTCAAATGATGAAAAAGAATACTGTTTGCTAGAGGAACCCCTTCCCAAAATCAGGAGTATATATTATATTTACAAACACTGATCAAAAGAGACAAATAAGGATATTGAAAACTTGTAATGGCAAAAATCCCAGAGGAAGACACAGCAATCATGAATATTATGTACCAAATACAAGCATACAACTGTATAAAACAAAATTTAATTCACATAAAAAAGCAAATAAGCAGTGGTGAGGAACAAGAAGTCAACAAGAAGCTAAGACCACCTATGAGTCCGTGCCATGTACAGACTGACTGGGGGAGAGCAAGACACCAGCCCCCTCCTGTGAGTTAGCATTATATGCACACTATGGGGGAGTAGAACAAGACATCAACAAGAAGTAAAGACTTCCTCTGAGTCAGTGCCATATGCAGTCTGACTGGCGGAGACAGAGATGCCAACTCTCTCCTGTGAGTTGACACCATTCACAGACTTCAGGTAAGTAGAGCAAGAAATCAACAACAAGTTAAGTCCTCCTATGAGTTGGTACCATGCTCAGGCTGGCTGGAGGTAAGCTGGATGCCAACCCCCTATGGCATGTGGTCAGGGAGACTATAAGAGTCAATGTCTCACACACACACCTTGTGAGCAACCAGCAGATACAGAAAAACACAGGCTGTGATCATCACTAATGAGGCAAAACACAACTTAATCCTTATATTGTTTAGTGTTTCACTGACTTTGCAGGCCTAATGCCAATAGTCTGATCATTCAGAGATAACACAATGTAGCCCACACCCTATATTATCAGAATCCTATGATCATCACAGTGGATACAGAAAAATTATTTGAAAATGTGCCAAACCCATTCATGATTCAAAAAAAAAGATAATTTGACCAGATGGGCTTTGTTTCAATCTGATAAAGGCCATCTATGACTAACCAAAATCTAACATTGTAAATGGTTGAAAACTGAAAACTTTCATTTTAAAATCAGGAACAAGCAAGCATGTCTACTAATTTGGCTTATTCAATACAGTTCTTGAAACATTATCCAGAGTTTTTAGATAAGAGAAAGAAATAAACAGAATATTGATAGCATAGTAAGAATTTAAATTATCTTTATTTGAGGGTGATATGATACTCAACATAAGAAACCCTTAAAATTTCACCAAATGATTCCCAGATTTAATAAACAAATTCATCAGTGTTACAAGATACAAATTCAGTACACAAAAATCAATAACATTCCTGTATACAAATAACAAACTCACATAGAGAAACATTCACAGTATAAGACATTTCCAAATGGTATTCAAAAATCTAAATATTTAGAAATAAATCTAATAAAGGAAGCAGAAGACTTTTTTATTGAAAATTACATTTTTCTGATAAAAGATATAGAATAGAATATAAGATAATTAAAACAGTTCACTTGTTCTTGCACAGGAGGAACCAATATAGTGAAAGTGGCCATTCTCTCATGACTGTCATACAGATTTAATGCAATCCAAATCAAGAGACCAGTATCTTGACTCACAGAACTAGAGAACACATTAATAAAATTCATTTGGAATTAGAAGAGGCCTAAAAGAGCAAAAAGAATTTTCATTAAACAAGGGAAGACAGGGGGCATTACAATTCCTGACTTGCAAATATTCCATGGTCCTACTGTGAATAAAAACAGCATGGTATTGGCATAAAAAGCAGGCCTGAGATTTAGTGGGACAAACTGGAAAACATAGAAATTTTCTAATCACATTCATCCAGCTTATCTTTGGTAAAGGGGCCAAACACATACACTGGAAGAAAGATAGCCTCTTTAATAATTGGTGCTGGAAAAACTTGCATTCCATGTGCCAAAGAGTAAAAGTAGAACCATGTCTCTCATCAGGCACTAAACTAAAAGCAAAATGGATCAAACATCTAAATATTAAGGTCAAAATTCTAAATCTGCTGTAAGATATAATAGGTAGAACCCTTGCAAATATAGGCGTACATCAATACTTTATGAAATAAACACTGATTGCAGAAAAAATATTACAAAGAATGAACAATTCCAATCTCATCTTATTAAAAACAACAAATATAGAAGGAATGAATTCTGCAACAAATTTAAATACCCAAAGCAAAAATGGCCATCTGAACTGAAAGACATTTCTAAGAAGTATAAGTGGTTAATAAATATACAAAAAAAATTCAAGTCACTGATCATTGAAGAGATGAAATTTAAAAGAACACTGTGATTCTGTCTCATTCAGAATGAGTTGCTGGTATAGTATGATCGACCAAGAAAAAATATTAGTGGGGCTGTAGGAATAATGCAACATGCCTTGATTGTTTTTATGAGTGTAGAATGGTGAAGCCACTGTGAATATCCATTTGGAGATTCCTCAACAAATTGAAACTAGAGTTTCCAATTGATGCAGCTCTTCCTCTGCTTAGTATCTTCCCAAAATAAGTAAAAACAAAATAAGTAAAAACCAAAGTAATATATGAACACCCATGTATATAGCATCACTATTTGTAATAGTTTTGTCTTGGGAACATCATCAATGCCCATTTCTCTGCAATAAAGGAGAAGCTTGACATTTTTCTAGATAAATAGATGCACCTTGAGAACATATTCTTAAGTGAAATAAACCAAGCACATGTTAAATACCATATTGCTTCTCTGGAGTGAGAATTAAAAGTGTAAAAAAGGGACAAAATATATAATAAGTATCAGAAAATTGTTATAAAATATTTAAATAAGAAGGATAACAGTTGAGGGGAAAGGGATAGAAGGTATAAGATAAAAGCTAAATAAAAGAAAAATAGAAACAGAGCTTTTGTAAATAAGGAAAGGATGATAGACTGAATGTAGGGGAGAGGAATGGCAAGAAATGAAGTAAGATACATCATGTACAGGTAAAAAATACTCTCTGTGAACATTGTCCTTATTTACATCTGAAATACCAATAAGTTAAAAAATTCTGAACTAATTAACTATTTTTAAGGTTAGCCTCCTTGTAGTAGCAGAAAGCATAGAAACACAGGTAGCATTTTTTATGTTGCTGAATCAGTTTTTCAAATTAAGGGAGATAAAATACAACATCTTTCAGTATTTTTCATTTACACTACTGTATGAAAAACAAGGTGAACAAATTTGCATATATTTAAGGTTTTGTGTGTTGTGTGTTTATATTTCTGACTTTTGCCAACTCTCTACTGAGTTTTTTATTTCCTTTTATGTTTAGGAATTGTGATACAGACACAACTACTACTATTTTGATCACATATGTTAAAATATTTCCCACAGTTTCTGAGGTATGAGTTGATTTTGATTTTACAGTTTTTTTAAAATTTTATTTTACAGAGAATAAAACAAAAGGACAGAATAAAGCAGATCAGAACAGAACAATTCAAGCAACATAGCACTTCTCAACAAGACAATTGGATATCAACAATAGCTACAATAATGTCTCTTTCTTTGAAATAGCTGAGCATAGCTTCACACACAATACTATCAAACATAACAAAATAGAATAAAACAATTCAAGAAAATGAAAGTATTACAAGGCATTCTGAAATAAATAACAGAAATGAGCAATGGCTACTATAATATCTCATTTTCCATAAAAATTTATTATTATAATTACACATATTAAAATCCAATAAGACACAACATGATAGAAAAAAATGATAAGAGAAGAACAAAAGCATGGTAGGACTTCAAAGCAAGATGATATTAAATAAGCAGTGGCTGCCATGATCTCTTATTTTCTTCAAAGTAGCTGTTCATTTCACCACACATAATAAGATCAAGCAAAACAGAATATAACCATTCCAACCAATGAATGAAAACACTATAAGACTTCAAAGCAATACAATGGGGAACCATGATTACCATAGACTCTTATGTAGTCTTACCATTTTGTACACTTTAATAAGATGTGATCTTAGGTATTGATTCTGTGAAGTATTTCTTGTGCAGACTATACGGTATTTATATATGTGAGTTTTATTTATTTCACTTATGAATATAGTCTCAAGTTGTATTCATTTATTTATAAATATCTCAATGTGATCATTATTTATAACTGAGTAGTACTCCATTGTATAAAAGTACCACAAATTTTTTATCTATTCCTGAGGTGATGGGCACTTAGGCTGTTTCCAAGATCTGGCTATTACAAATAGTGCTTCAATAAACATGGGTGTACATATATCACTGTGGTTTGATGATTTTAATTCTTGTGGGAAAATGCCAAGGGGTGGAATACCTGGGTCAAATGGGAATTCCAATCCCAGCTTTTTGAAGAATCTCCAGACTGATGTCCACAGTGGTTGCACCAGTCTACACTTCCACCAAAAGTGTAGAAGAGTTCCTTTTCCCCCACAGCCTCTCTAGCATTTGCCATTGGTAGTTTTGTTTATCATGGCCATTCTTTCTGGAGTGAGATGGAATCTCAGGGTGGTTGTAATTTGCATTTTTCCAGTGAGCAATGATGATGAACACGTTTTCATGTATTTATTTGACATTCATATTTCTTCATCTCAGAACTGTGTGTTCATCTCAGATGTCCATTTTTGAATTGGGTCTTTGAATTTCAGGGGTCAGATTTTTTTTAATTCTTTATAAGTTCTAGACAGAAATCCTTTGTCTGAGGGACCACTCACTAAGATTTTTTGCCAGTTTGTGGGTTTTCTTTTCACTATGCTGGAGATTTCTTTCAACAGGCAGAAACACTTTAACAAGACATGATCCTAGTTATTGATTCTGTGAAGTATTTCCTGTGCAATTTGATTCTTGTTCATGAATTCTCTATTTACCCATATGTCTTCAAGATTTTTACCTACTTTGCCTTCCAACAGGCTTAGTGTTTCTGTTTTAATATTTAGATCTTTGATCCATTTAGATTTTAGTTTAGTACATGGTGATAGGCATGGGTCTAATTTTAGTTTTCGGCATATGGAGAGCCAGTTTTTCCAGCACCATTTATTAAAGAGACTATAGTTCTTCCAGTGAACATGTTTGGGTCCTTTATCAAAGATAAAGTGGTTGAGTGTGTTTGTGTTTGTAGTTGTGGTTGTATATTCTACTCTATTTCACTGATCTTCAGATCTGTTTTTATTCCAGTACTATGTTGATTTTATTACAGTACTTTGTAGTATAACTTAGTCAGGAATAGTGATGCTTCCTTCCTTGCCTTTGCTATTCTAGGTCTCCTCTGGTTGCAGATGAATTTTAAAAGTGATTTCTCTAGATCTCTGAGATATGTTAGTAGTATTTTCATTGGGATTGCATTGAATCTGCATATCAGTTTTTGGAGAATGGCCATTTTCACAATACTTATTCTTCCTATTCATGAACAAGGATGTCTTTCCATTTTCTGAGGTACTCTTTAGTTTCTTTTTTCAGGGTATTATAATTTTCCCTGTATAGCTCTTTTACTTATTTCATTAGATTCATTCCTAATTATTTCATTTTTTTGGATGTTAGTTTTCAGGGTGTGGCTTCTCTTATTTTTCTCTCAGTGATTTTGTTGTTAGTGTATAGGAATGCTATTGATTTTTGAGTATTGACTTTGTATTCAGCTATATTGATGATTTTATTTATTATATCTAGGAGTCTTTCAATGGAGTTTTGGGGATCTTCTATGTAGAGTATAATGTCATCTGCAAATAATGATAGCTTAGTTTCTTATTTTCCTACCTTTACTCCTTTTATTTCTCTCTCTTGTCTAATTGCTCTGGCTAGTATTTCCAGTACTATGGTGAATAGGAGCAGTGATAAGGGACATCCTTGTCTTGTGCCTGATTTCAAGGTAAAGGCTTAGTTTTTGGTCATTTACTATGACACTGGCTGTTGATTTGTCATAGATGGCCTTTATCATATTGATGTAAAGACCATCCATTCCTACTCTCTGTAAGGTTCTTATCATGAATGGGTGTTGGATCTTGTCAAAAGCATTTTTTGCATCTATAGAAATAACCATGTGATACTTCCTTTTGGCTCTATTGATATGGTGGATTACATTTATAGATTTACATATATTGAACCATCCCTGCTTGTCTGAAGTGAATCCCACTTGATCATGGTGTATTATTTTCTTGATTATTTGCTGTATTGTGTCTGCCAATATTTTATTAAGTATTTTTGCATCTATGTTCATTAGGGAGATTGGCCTGTAGTTCTCTTTTTTTGGTTGGGTCTTTCTCAGGTTTTGGTACCATACTAATATTTGCTTCCATCAACAACTTAGGGAGAATTGCTTCCCTTTCAATTTCATTGAACAGTTTGAAGTGTGTCAGCATTAAGTCTTCTTTGTATTTCTTGCAGAATTTCACAGTGAATCCTTCTGGGTCTGGGTACTTCTTTGTTGGTAAGGACTTAATCACATTGTCAATTTCATTAATAGAAATTGGGTTATTCAGCAATTTTACATCTTCTTGATCCAGCTTTGGTGGTTCATATGTTTCTGAGAATCTGTCCATTTCTTCTGTGTTAAAAAAAAACTTATGAGACTAGAGGTTTTCAAAATAGGTGTTGATGACCTGTATTTCCACAGAGTCCGTAGTGATTTCACCTTTTTCATTCTTTATTGTGTGAATATGAGTCTGTCCTTTACTTGTTTAAATTAGGTTAGCTAGGGACTTATCAATTTTATTTGTTCTTTCAAAGAACCAAATCTTTGATTCCTTGATTCTTTATATTGTTTTCTTAGTTTCTATTGCATTAATTTCTGCTCTGATCCTTATAATTTCCTCCCTTCTTTTGGCTTTGCACTTGACTTGCTCTTCTTTTTCTAGATGTTTAAGCTGCAGTATCAGGTTGTTTATTTGTGTTCGTTCTGTTTTCCTAATGTGGGAACTCAGTGCAATAAATTTTCCTCTGAGTATCACTTTCATTCCATATCACAGATTCTGGTAAGCTGAATTTGTATTTTTGTTTGCTTGTAGATATTGCTTAGTTGATTCTTCAATTTCCTCTGTGACCCACTGCTTGCTCAAGAGTGTATTATTCAATTTACATGTGTTTGTGTGGTTTTTGCAGTTTCTTTTATCATTAATTTCTAGTTTCATGGCACTATGATCCAATAGCAAGCATGGGATAATTTCAATTCTTTTGAATTTACTAAAATATGTTCTGTGGACTAGTATATGGTCTATTTCAGAGAATGTCCCATGTACTGCTAAGAAGAATGTATATTCTGATATTGTTGGATAGATCACTCTGTATATGTCTTTCAAATCCATTTGTTCATAGCTGTGATTTAGTTCTCTTATTTCTTTGCTGATTTTCTGTCTAGTTGATCAGTCCCTTTGTGTCAATGGTGTGTTAAAGTCTCCTATTATAATTGTGTTATTGCTGATTTTATTTTGCATTCTGTTAATATTTGTTTTGTATAGCTGGGTGCTGTGTAATTTGGTGCATATATATTTAAGATTGTTATCTCTTCCTCTAGAAGTTTTCCTCTAACTCATATGTAGTAACCTTCTTTATCTCTTTGGATCATTCTTGGTTTAAAGTTCACATTGTCTGCAAGCAGAATAGCTATCTCTGCTTTTTCTTTTGATTTCCTGTTTCATGAAGTATTGTTTTCCATGTTAGACTTTCAGTCTATGAATTTCCTTTTGTATTAGATGGGTTTCTTGTAGACTGTATATGTTTGGACAGTTTCTTGATCCATTCTGCCAGTGTGTTTGTTTTAATTAGTGAATTGAGGCAATTTATATTAATAGCTATAACTGTCATATATTAGTTTATTGTTGACATATTATCTTCTGATGTTGTACATTTACCTTTCCATTCTGTTTAATTTTTTGTCTTGCTTAGTGCTTTTTATGTATGTGTATCTAGAATGTCTTTCAGTATTCTTTGCAGGGTTGGTTTGGTGATCATGAAGTTCTTTAGCTGTTCTTCATCATGGAAGTCTCTTATATCTCCATCCATTTTGAAGGACAGTTTTGTACATCAGTCTGGGTTAGAAGTAGTTTTTCTTTAGGATCTGAGATACTTCACTCCATGCTCTACTTGACTTCCTTGTTTGTGTTGAACATTCTGCTGTGTTTCTGATAGGTTTTCCTTTATAGGTGATCTGTCTTTTCTCTTTAACAGCTTTTAATAGTCTATTCTTACATTGTATTTCTTGGATGGTTATTATGATATGTTTGGGTGTAGTTTTCTTTTGGTCATGGCTGCTTTGAGTGTTATAAGCTTCACTAATATGTATGTCAGTTTTCATTCTTGTGTTTGGGAAATTTTCAGCTATTACTTCTATAAATAGCCTCTTGATATCATTTGTGTTTTCTCCTTCTTTTTTCTTTTATCCCTGTTAATCTTATGTTGTTTTTCTTTGCATCATCTTGCAGCTGTTGAATTGTTATTTCGTGATTCCTTGTTATTTTTAAAAGAACTTTCCTTTCCTGTTCACTAGCTGCAACCTTATCTTCAAGATCTGAAATTCTATCTTCACTTTCGTTAAGCAGGTTTTGGCAATTTTCAATAGAATTTTTTATTTCCAGTATATCTCTTTGAATCTGCTTCATGTATTTTGTTTGTTTCTTATTCTGTTTATTCAGGGATTCTATCTTTTTGGGTTTTTCCTCTAATTTTTAAGCTGTGTCTTCCTCAGTTGTGCTCACTATTTCTTTCAATACTGTTATCATTTCTTGTTTTACCTGGGAGATTATTTCTGATTTGAGTTTCTTCATACCTTCCCATACTTGCTTCTTTATTTCACTGATATCATTTCAGATATTTCAGGTGTATGACTAGTATTTTCTTCTATATATGTGGCTCCCAGGCTTTCTTGGGTTGGTCTGGATATTTGAGATGGCATTTTGTTCTTTCATTTTGTCATTTCCTATATTTCTGTGTTTCCAGTGTTATTCCAAAGATTTTCCTGGATGTGCTGGAAATCACTGCCTGAGCCCTAGTCTTCCAGGAGTCATGGGCCTTGGCTCCCCTTATGGTGAATGCCTGGCTCCCCTCTCCAGTCACGGGCCTGGCTTCCCTTTAGGAATGAAGCCCAGGAAAACTCTCAAGGCTAGTGCAGTGTCCTAGGGGGTTGAGCAGGCATCCAAGCACTGGGTGTGATCTTGCAAACTCTCCCTGGGCCAGTGCCAGGAAGCTGGAACTCACCTCATAGTGTGGACCTGACACCCCTCTTTGTTGCAGACCTAACTCCCCTCTTGGTGTAAGCCTGGTCCCCTGGTTGAATAAATATCACTGGGCATGGTTCATTCAAGCCTGAGAAACCTCTCCAGGTTAGTCCAGTGTCCTAGGGGGCTGGGTTGACACCCAAGCACTGGGAATGATGTCTCAAACTCTCCCCAGGCCAGCACCGGTGAGCTGGAACTGCCCTTGTGGTGGGGGCCTGGCTCCTCTTTTGTTGCAGGCCTAACTTCCCTCTCTGATTTTACAGTTTTTAATGCATTTTTCTTTTTTAATAAGTTTTATCAGTTTTTTACTGAATCTGGGTATTTTTATTTTTAAAAAAGCAAAACAGATAAAGGGGTAGAAATAATGCCATATTTCTAAAAAAAATAACAGGAAGAAATCAACACTAGTAATGTATTACATATTGTTATCTTAGAAGCAGTTACCTCCAGCTCAAAATTAAGATTCAAGTTTTATCTTGTAACTTGAATATAGATTTTGAGCTCCTTCTTTCATAAATAACAAGTCTAGGCCTCTGGAGATTCTGGAGAACATTTCAGCCAAGAAACCTAGAAACTCTTATTGTTTAGATACTGAATATTCTAAAACTGCTAGATCTTTATCTATGAGGGCATTCAATTCATGGTAATTTTTGTCACCAACTATCAAACTCACAGCCCCTAGAGCTGTAGCCACAGATAGACCTAATCCCACAAGGATTGGGATTAAAACAGGGGTTGCTCAAGCTGTTCTAGAGAGGTCAGATTCTTAATTTATGTTTTCTTTTCCACTTGTGCAAGAATACAGTAAACTTGGGGAAATACAAGTACAAGAATACATATTTCAGTATATCTAGTAAATATATCAAGCATGACACAGGAAGTTCAACCTGAAGTACGAGCAAACCAGTATCCTGCAGGAGCTTCCAGGTGTTGACTTGGCATGTAAGAAGCATTAGTTGTTATAATAGTGTCAGAACATAAATGTGCATAGGGGCTTTAGTCAAGGTTATAGGCAGTAGATTGGTTACAAGTTCCATTACCCTGAACATTTCCTAAGGTGAGGATAGGTTTTTGCCCACACCACCAAGGAGAGGCATCTTCCAAGAAGAAAGAATTTTTAATCTGAAAAGTGGTATTGGGACCAATGGAAGCAGTCCGGGCTTGGCCTATATAAAAGGGTGGTTGTGGGTCTAAACATAACCAACACTCACAAATGAGATTAGGATTACTACAATTTAGATATTGTAACGTTATGTCTAAGGGAATATATAGGATAGAAGCAGGCCAAATGGGGGATATTGGCTTAGGGGCAGTCATAGTAGCCATAGGGATTCAAGTGGGAAAAGATAGTGCATGAGGCTTTGTCTTGGTATGGGAAGCAGGAGGGGCTAATGGCCCAATGGTGGCCCCACAGGTCAATCAGTGGCATACTTCTTCTGAATGTGAAAATCAGGCCCATGGTCATATCTGGAGACCTATAGCTGAATGCCCTAAGGTTTTCCCCCTGACCAAGAATAGTGATGGAGCTGCTTAAAGATGAGTGTGAGGGAGTTTCAATGGTTAGCCAAGGTATTGTTTGGCTTTGGTTCTGATCTTTTGAGAGACAAAAAGGCATCATTATTGCACCAGGGAGAGATGGATTCACAACCTCAGTGTCACAATAGAATTGGTTGGGACCCTTGCAATTCTTATTATGGCAAGGGTTTCCAAAAGATTGCTCTCTGGGACAAACAAAAAATTGTACATCTTATATGGTTCATCTTCCATATTGGGTGTGACATTCATGGAGGTCCTCAGTAGTAACTGGATCAGTGGACCTGAATGAGACAGTGTAATAGCTCAAAATAATGCATAGATCTGTATGAAGAACAGCATAAGGGGTGGTGTTCTTTGCTATAGGCTCACCTGACAATACATTAGTTATTTCCCAGACATAAAGGGTTGGATTATGACTAGCTGACAAAGCAAGCTGTACATAACAAGCAAAAAGGATTATTAAAAGCAATTTGACAATTTAAGCTTAAGAGGGTTCTCATTCCCTGTAATAATCCACTTATCTGTTTCTTTGGTGTCTGGTGGGACAACCTTGGTGTGAGAATGATGTATCCAGATAGGCTTTCCTGCTACTTTGGCAGCCATTGTGGTGCTAAGGGTGACAGTGTATAGTCCAGTCCAGCAAGGTTCAAGAGAAGAATTGCAGGAATAAAGCTTAAGCAGTACTTGGACTCCTGGGCTAACAGCAAGTGGAGTGTCAGGTGTAGGTAAAGGTTTGGCCTGGTGGTCTCAGAAAAGTTGGTGAATAGAAGGGAGCACAGGTTGGAGAGCCTGTAGAGACTTAATTAAACTGTGGTTAGTGGTTTCAGCCAAATGAGTACTCTCAAGACGGGAAACAAAGGAAGGCAGCCTTCCATAGACTGCCTCAAAAGGAGTTATTCCAGAGATATATGGGATACAATGAGCATGCAAAAGTGCAAAAGGAAGGAAACTTACCCAGTTTTCACCAGACTCCAAGATCAACTTACTAAGTGTTTCTTTTAAGGTATGGTTCATCCTTTCAAACTGGCCTGAGCTTTGAGAACAGTAGGCACAGTGATGTTTCCAATTAATCTGTAATAACTGAGCTACCTTGTTAGTTATAGAAGCTGTGAAAGCCAGGCCATTGTCAGACCCTATGGATAGGGGAAGGCCAAATTGAGGAATTATCTCATAAAAGTTTTTTGACAATTAAAGCTGATTCTGATTTCATTGAGTATCTTTCAGTCCATCCAGTAAAGGTGTCTGTTAAAACCAATAGATATCTTTATCTATGTAATCCTGGTTTTCCCATGTCTGTAAAGTCAATCTCCCAATGTTCTCCTGGAAACTTGAGTTCCTTCTTGAATAGCAACAACCTTTGCATTTACCTGGAGGCATTGTGGACATCTTTGACTTACTTCCTTTGCAAGTTGTGTCAACCTTGGAATAAAATATCTATTTTGGAGCAATTCAGCTAATTTAGTGCCCCCCCAGAGGAGGGACTTTATGGATTTGAAGAATTAAATCTTTTCCTAGAGCAGCCAGTATCAAAATTCATTTATCAGGCAGTTGATACCAATTTTCAGGAGGTATCTGTTCTGTCTTCAATTGTCTAGCCAGTTCTTGATTTGATTTTGAGAAGACAAGCTGAGGCAAACAAGAGGGTGGTAAAACCAGTAGCAGATGGATAACAGGCTGTATGGATGATCTTAAGGCAAATTCCCAAACACTTTTATCTGCTAAAGGATTTCCTTTAGATATTGAGTCTGTTCCTTTTTGGTGACCTCTGTAGTGTATTATTGCTATAGATCTAGGTAGTCAGATGTTGGCCAGCAAATATGGGGCATTTTTTATCTTTGAGCCTGCAGATGTTAAGAGTCCTCTTTCTTGGTAAATAGTACCAAGTACATGGACCATTGCAAAGGCATAACAACTGTCTGTGTATATGTTTGAGCTTAAATCTTTGGCTAACTTCTGGGCTTCTGTAAGAGCTATGAGTTTGGCCCTTTGGGCTGAAGTACCTTGGTCTAGAGGTTGAGCCCAAACAACTTGTGTTTCTGTGGTCACAGCTTCCCTAGTTACCCATTTACCTTGAGAGATGAAACTACTTCCATCAGTAAAGTATACAACATCTGGATGCTCCAAGGGGAGGTCAGTGAGGTCTCAGTGGAGATTGGTGGTTGTGGAGAGCAGATCCACACAATTGTGGATAGGCATCTGTGGGTCATCATCAGGCAGAAGTGTTGCAGGATTAAGGGTATAGGTCTCCTTGAATTCAAAAAAGTCAAAGTTAAGCAGGAGGCTCTGGTATTGCACAATCCTTACACTGGAGAGCCACCTGTCAGATGGAGCCCTGAATAGGGCCTCAATAGCATGAGGTGCTACAACCAGGAGTTTCTGTCCAAAAATTAATTTATTGGCCTCTTTAATTATAGGGGCAGTGGCAATGATAGCTCAAAGACATTTCAGCCATCTGGCAGCTACTGAGTCCAGTTTTTTTGAGAGATAAGTGACTGGATGCCACCCTCGTCCCAGCACCTGAGTCAATACCCCTTTTGATATTCCTCATTGTTCAGCAATGAACAGCAGGAAGGGTTTGGTTAGATCAGGCAGGGCTAATGCAGGAGCCTGAGTGAAAGCCAATTTTAATTTTTGGAAACCTTGGCTCTCTTTTTCAGTCCAAACAGGAAGATCTGAAGGGTTCCCTCACATGGCAGCATGTAGAGGTTGAGACAATTCAGCAAAGTCCAGTATCCAGAGGTGATAATAGCCTATAGAACCTAAAAACCCTTGAATCTGCCTCTTAGTTTGAGTTCAAGGATCTGGAAGATTGCCTCCATTCTTTTGGAAGACAAAGCCCATTTACCTTTGGCAATAATATATCTCAAGTAAGTTACCTCTTGCATGCATAGTTGAGCCTTTCTCATAAAGACACAATAACCCAGATATCCTAAGGTGTGTAATAAGTCTTGTGTACCCTGTAGGCAGTCCTCATAATTGGAGGCAGCCACGAGGACATCATCAACATACTGTAACAAGGTGATCCCTGGGTGCTCACCATGTAATTCTTGGTGTTCCTTATTCAGGGCCTAGTAAAATAATGTTGCAGCATTATTAAAACCTTGTGGTAGCCTAATTCAAGTCAGTTGGGATGAACCCTCAGTATCTGGGTCAGTCCACTCAAAGGCAAACATAGGTTGACTCACTTGAGCTATTGGAAACATTAAGAAGGCATCCTTGAAGTCAAGAACCAAATGCCAGATTTGATCTGCAGGCAAGATACTTAAGAGCATATACAGATTTGGGACAGTTGGGTGGAGGGTGACAACATATTTATTTACCTCCCTTAGGTCTTGAACTGTTTTATATTCTGTAGTCCTAGTTTCCTGGACAGGCAGCAGTGGAGTATTCCAAGCTGATACACAAGGTACCAGGATGTTGAACTACTTCAGTCTCCTAATGTGTTTTGATATTCCTATCTATGCATGGAAATTGAGTGGGTACTGGCATACCCTAGCAGGAGTAGAATGAGGCAAGAGTTCAATAACTAGGGGTGCATGATTAACAGCCAATCCAGGAGGATTAGTTTCAGCCCACACAATCAGAATTTGCTGGCTGAGGAGGTTCAGTAGTTTGGCCTGGGACTCTGAAGGAATCCTTTCTGGCTCTGCCAGTAATAAGTGTCCCTCTTTAATGGTGTAGGTAACCTAGAGGTGAATGGGAAGTCTCTCCCTTCTGGATGTGCCTTGGAGGTGAACATGAGGGCCATCCTCAGAGAACCTAATATTTTCCTGAAGTTTGTGAAGTAGGTCTCAGCCAAGTAGAGGCAGCGGGTATTCAGAAACCATTAGAAAGGAATGAGTCAAGGTCTAGTTCCCTAAATGAGTAACTTTAGTATGAGCCCATGGGTAGCATTGGACATCACCAGTGGTTCCTTTAATAGCTAAGGTATTCTTTGACATTCCCCATAGAGGGTGCAGTAACACAGAATAACTGGCCCCTGTGTCCACCAGGAAATCTATGGGTTGCCCCCCCACACTTAAGGTTACCTGGGGTTCAGGGGGAGCAGACAAACCCTGAAATTCTCTTTCCAGTAAAACATGGGGAGCGGTTCCCTTTTCTCCAGCTTAGCTTTTAGTCTGGGGCAATCCTTCTTCCAATGGCCTATTTCTTTGCAGTACACACATTGGTTTTTATCTAGTGGGGTTCTTCATTGTTGGCCCATTTCCTTATGGTTCTGGGTATGCCCTTCTGCCAAAATGGCCAAAACCTTGGACAATTTTTTAATATCTTGTGTTTCTTCTCTGTTGTCAAAAACCTTTTGGGCTATTGCTACTAACTTAGTATCATTCCTTCAAAACCCTCCAATTTTTGTAATTTACATCTGATGTCAGGGGCCGACTGAGAGAAAAAGGCTATATTAATATCTTGTCTATTTTCTGGTGCCTCCAGATCTATGTGTGTATATATATGATAGGCCTCCAGGAGGTTCTCAAGGAAAGCCAACAGGGACTCAGAAGCCAATTGTCTCACCTCAACCACCTTAGACAAATTAATCAGCTTTCGAGCCACAGCTCAAATTGCTCTAAGTAGTCTGGTGATATCGATCAAGAGCCTCCTTACCTCCATCTGTGCTAGGGTTCCAATTAGGACAAGTCAAGGGAAATAGAACATTAAGTCTTATTGGATCTGAGGCGGTTTCCCCAATGGCATCAAAGACAGATCGATGCACCAGGGTACAAATTTGATCTCGCTCCTCAGAAGTGAAAAGAGCCTGCAAAAGCTGCTGACAGTCATCCCATGTCGGGCAATAGGTGAAAGAAATAGTCTCAAGAAGCAATATTAGTGCCTGTGGGTCTTTGGATAAAAGAGGGTTATGCAGTTTCCAATTATATAAATCATTAGTAGAAAAAATGTACATATGTGAAAATAAAGGACTGAGAGGAATCTGAAGAGGGACCTCTAGAAGAGGGAGGATGGAGGGTGGTGACCTGGTGGAGTCAGGGCATGGTGCAGAGGAAGAAGTTGGAGGACAATGGCTGCAGGTACGGGGAGTGCTAGGAGGTGCAGGATCTCTTGGAGTAGGCAGCAGACTATAAGTTTGTGGGGGAGATAACAATGAGCTTGGAGGATCAGGGCAGTAAGGAGGAGGTCAGGAAAGAGGAGGACAATCATCAGATGGAGGTAGGACTGCAGGAGAAGAAGGGAGAGGTGACACTTTAGCCACCTTAGTCTTCATCATTGCCACGAGTGGAGGCTGGGCTCCCCAGGGCCCTTCTTGTACCAGTTTTCACATCCAGGAAGGGGGATCCTGGATAAGGTCCATCCAAATTTCAATATAGACCACCTGATCTGGGTGAGGTTGGTTTATGAGGGGGTCCAAGGATAACCTGTTGAACTTGTTGAGAGACTTGTAAATTAAAAGTTCCTTCTGATGGCCATCCAACACCAAGGAAAGGCCACTAGAGCTCAGAGAAATGTCTTAGCTTCATAGGGTAGACTGGATCTCCATATCCAGCAGCTCGATCCTTAAAATCCTTAAAATCATTAAGAACAAGTTGCAAGGGTGACATAGGGGAAAAAGCAGATTGACCCATAATGGTGGATAAACAAGATGAAGGCACAAAAGAACAAAGACAAGATGGTAGAAAGCCCACCAAAAGAGAGACAAAGGCAAGATGGCAGAAAGCCTGCCAAAACAGAGACAAGGGAATCACTTGAAGAAGGGCTATGGAGAGACAGGAGCAGGTTCCTTATCAGCATCCAGGAGCTGGTTTAAATTAACCATGTGGTCACCCTTCTGTTTGCCAACTGCAGATCTGCCCCAGGGATTTAAAGCAATCAATAGCCCCACAAAACTACCATCCGATTAGAGTCCACTGGAGTTAATCAGCTGATAAAAAAGAAAGCTTTGTAAAATAGCTTTTATCTCAAATACAGCCTTGATTTTGAGGATTTTCAGTAACAAGAGAATAGGGACAAGAAGATTAAAACACAGGAGAACTAAGACAAGGTTCCAGCAATGTCTTGCCCAGACAGAAACTACTTAGGAGTTTTGACTGCCCAAATATGGTTCACCCAATAGAGATTGACTCCTTTTTCAAATGGTGGTAGCTCACCCTAATCATGGCAACATCTTGCCCCACTGGAGACAAATCTGGAAATTCAATCCAACACATAGAAAGGAAAAGAGTAAAAAAATGGAGAGAATTGTGGAGCAAAATGAGAACAGTGAGTACCTGCCAGTAGACAGAAGCTGTGTTCAAAAGGATCCAGGTGCCCTGTCCCTCAGAAATGTCAGATCCATCCTAGGACTAGGAGTCCAAGGGTGAACCCTAAAAAAGATGGGATCCCGGGCGAGCCCCCCAATGTAATGACCAAAAACAACAGACTTCAATATTTAAAAAGAAGTGCTTTATTAGCTGAGCTCAGTGGCGACACTGTCCCAGGAGATGATCAGGAAGTGTGTGAGCCAGGCAGCTGTGAAAGTTTTTCTTTTTAAAGTTACAGACTGTAAGGGGAGGGGTTAGGTCTCAAGATCATTTTACAGACTGCAAGGGTAGGGTTTGGGTCTCAGGATCAGTTTACAGACCACACATTTCAACTTTTTGAGCTTATAGCAATTGTAAATTTAAGTTAAAACATGTGAAATTTACAATTTATGATATTTCTTTAATGGTATATTATTATTTTGTTCTTGGACAACTTAAATTTAAATTAGTTGCTAAAGTTGCTGGTGCTCCTTGCTTGACTGTGTTTAGACAATAGTATTAGAAGAGATGTTAGAACATCTCTGATTTCTGTAAAATGGTTCTCTTAAATGGAAATCTAGCCCAGACTTAAAAAACATACATGCCTACAATAAAAAACAGGACTCCTTCCACCATTTAAGCAGCTCTAGGCTGGTGGCCAGTCTTAAGACATGGAGGGCAGGTTTCACTGAGTCAGACTGGCTCTGATACTTCTCTATACTCTAGAGGGAATGTCAAGCCTGTTATGCTTCAGTTTCCTAACTTTCAATTTACCTCTACTCATTTCTCACTTTGTATTTTCCTAATAGATGCATGTAAAGTCAGAAAAAGCTCTAGACTGTCTTAGTTAAGCCCATAAAAAATGAATGTTTGCTAATGCTGAAGACAAGGAAGTCATCTTAGAAAAAGGACACATACCCCATCTCTGGGTCAGATGAGACATTGATTGGAATTGTGCTCATTCAGGAGAATACACATAAGAGGCACTAGAATAAGGAGGCTCTCCAATCTTTCAAGTCATGTACTTTGCTAACCTTTATTTTAGAGTCATAGAGCAGTATGTAATTACCTTGCTCAGGCTTTTTAACTATCCCTTATAGAATTTTAATGAACAGTGTTTACTCTGCCAGCTAATTAATCACTCTTATAGCAGCTGCCACCCTCAAAAGCAGAGGACAGTTTTCCCTAGCATCTGTTTGGTGAATTCTCATTGAAGATAATGGAGTCAATGGAATGTTGACCAGACAGACAGCTGGATTCCTTTCTGGAGACTGATCTTTGGTTATCTGAGCTGATAGAAACTGAGAACTGAGGGTCCTGGTCAGGGCAACTCTCTGGTGGACACCCAGAGGTTCCCCAGTGGACATTTGCTCATGACCATGGAAAATATCTACTTGTCTATCATCTTTATATCTCTGCCAGTAGAACAGGAACTCTCACTAAGCCTTTCAGTGGATTTTCAGATTACTTAGAGTATCCCTACCTTCAGAGATAAGGCTGAGGTAACTTTGAATAGTTTACACTTCACAGTAGATAGTAAGAAAGGATTTCTGTTTGTGCATTACATATGTTAAGAGTAAATAGGCTTTTCTTTTCTGTGTGCCTAGAAAATTGATGTACCTGCTAGGTGGTAATTTATAAGTTTAACCTGTGAGCTTCAACAATTTAGACATTTAAATAAAATGTAGCCATGTTCCTCCACTAGAAAAGATTGCCTAGATAATTAGAGAACACAAGTGCCTTGGAGAATTTGCCCAAGGGTCCAGGTCAAAGTTCCTCAAGTTTTTTGGTGTCTCTATTTCTGAGGGAATCTTCTAGAATTGAAATGCTTTAGGTCTCCTTTTCATGATAAGAAAAAGTAGTAGTTTATTACATAAGTATTCCTTATGGAAACAAAGTTCATGAGCTATTGGGGAAGATAGGATTGCATGTCATGCTGAGGGTGAATAGGCTAGCTGAATTTTATCTTCCATGCTCTCCAGATGGCATTCACCTTTGCTGGAGCACAGTCAACCCAAGGGATGCCTTGAGGGTAGTATCAAATAGGAATAATAAGACATGCATTAGTTATCTCCTTTTTGCATAGTCAGATAGCTCAATGTCAAAGTCTTTAGCACTAAAGGGCTAAAGAGCTCAGCAGTTTCCTGCATTCAATTCCTGTTACAAAAGGTTTCATAGTATTACATATTGCTTTTACATTACAGATATTGGCAACACAATGCCAATGCCTCTCTCTCCTTTGGAATGCATTCTTAAGCACTGGAAGATGTTGAAACCTTCCATGTTAAAAAAGAGTCAATTAGTATTTCTCTGCATGAGTGCATGGCCTACCTACCCCTAGAGCCAAAGTGGAACACAGAGGGAAGTATTAATTATGATACTATTTTGCAACTAGAAACATACTGCAAAAAGGAGGAAAGATGGTCAGAGTTATCTTATGTTCAGATTTTCTATGCATTGTGAAATACTCTTTATATATATTCTAAATGTAAATGTGAGCTATGGGAAAACTCAGCACCTCAAGCCCTTAAGGCATTTACTAGCTCAGAGCCTAAAATTGCTCCTCCCAAACCTTTGAAAGCTGAGGATAAAACAGCTTTAGTTAAATCTATCCCCACCTTTATGGAACCTGAGGATTTCCTAACTTGCTCTTCCAGCCTTAAGGATAAGGTTTCTAGACCAGCTATAATCCAGGCTTCTACAGGACTACACTCATCCTTAGCTGGGTTTAAGCAAGCTCCTCAAGGGCAATATCATTTACAGGAAGTACAGGGAAGATGTGAAACTTTCAGAATTCATGTTCTTTTCTCTCTTGGTGACATAAAACAAATAAAATTAGATCTTGGGAAATGTTCATATGACTCTGATAAGTACATTGAGGTCTTTAGAGAACTTACTCAGGTATATGAATGAGATTGGAAAGATGCAATGTTACTCTTAAATCAGACATTGACTTCTAGTGAGAGACAGGCAGCATTACAGGCTGCTATCATCTTTGGAGATGAATACTATATTGTTAATTTTAGAAGCCCAGAAAATCAACAGCCAGAGGAACCACCAGTTCCCACTGGGGCACAAGCAGTTCCTACCTAAGACTCCAAGTGGCCTGCCAATAATACAGGAGATTGGAACAGGAAACTGAAAGGACTATGCCCTGCATGGCATTACATAGTGGAGGCAGGATTAAGGATGTTTACTTTAAAGCCACTCCCTTTTTCCCATATGACAACTTCCTTTTTCCTGTCCCCGTGGCATGAAAAAGGCTCCCATCAGCCCCCTGTGAGTCATCGAATGCCCACCCTAAGCACCACCCCTGTCAGAGGTTATAAATATATCCAACACCCTGCTTTCCACCCAGAGAATGCCAGGCTTCTGTAGCCATGGAGTTCTCTCCACGTCCTCATAATAAAAGCTACTTTCATATTATATTTTTTTCTCTCTTATTGTGCCGAAAACATAACAGAATGGTGTTGTGACTTGGATGGCAGAGTAAGTTAGCTCCCAAATTGGAGCTGACCCTGCCTGTGAACCACCGTTTTCTGCTCTGCAAATGTTAATTTGCCACTGCTAATTTGCATGCAACAGCGACCTTCCTCACTCATCAAAGGTGAGCTACCATGTGGGGTTTTTGTTTCCATTCCTAAAATCCATAAGCTTATGGTCAGAAAACCTATCCTTACCATCCTGGGACAGTGGCTTCTACATGCCTTGGGGGAGAGGTAAGCTCTTACTTCCCAAGACGAAGCTGTTATTTTGTTTCCTGGGACCCCACCCTAAACTCTTCCAGCAATGGCTGGGAGAATGGGTGTTGGGACTTTCCAAGTCACACCATCAAATTGAGTGATGACTCTTTTTGATAGATGTGACCCAAGATGGCTTCCACGTTCCTTGGGAGACAGCTAAAGCTCTTACATCCCAAGGCAAATCTGTTCTCTCAGCTCACTTATAATTCAGCCCTGGGGGCCATTTCCTGCCCCCCAAAAAAAACCACACCTTTGGAGTTCCTGGTTCGTAAACTTGGTGCTCTTGGCCTCAAGGCTATATAAATTAAAAAAAAAAAAGGTTATGCATTTCTCACACTGGTGGCAAGTTAACAAAAACCTATTATGAGGACGTGCCTTTCTCTCACTCTGTCTTGTATAATGGCCCAAATATTTCTGGCTCGCTCAGCTCCACCAAAATCTCTCCCCTATATCTCCCAGACCAAACCCTGCAGCTTTCTCAGCCAGAGTTCCCATACCCCCTGCACTGTCTTCTTCTCCTCCCTCCCCCACAGCAGCCTCTAATCCTTCCCTTAGTCTCTCTTCCCAGTCTCCAACTTCTCAATCCTCCCACCTAAGCCATTTGTTCATTCAGATGGGTTTTTTGCTTTCTACTTCTGCATCGCTGTTCTTTCTGCTGACTCATCATACATGGTCGCGTGTGTTTCCGCCTCTCGGTGGGCCATGCTGTACTCAAAAGCCCTTTTGCTGCAGCTCACATAGAGGGCAACCACCATCTTGCAGCTCTCTGCCTTGTGGTAGTGTGCCACCATCTTGCGATGGTTCTCAGGGCCTATGCATGCCACCTTGTTGCCCATCGTGTGATCAGCATCAACCATCTTGGTGCAGGTCATATGGTGACCAGCTGCCATCTTGCGCTTGCTCACTGTGCTGTTAACAGCAGCTAGCTGCTCTAGGCTGTGCAGTGACCTGCCAGTGGCCTATGATTCCTTGTCACATGGTGAAAATCAGCCATTTTATAGCCAATCATTGATTAATTGCCCATGCACACCCGCCAGATGGTTGGCCACTTGGTGGCTATCTCCACAGTCTTCTCAGCCTTAGTCTCTGCTCTGGATTCAGGAACAGGCTGGCCCCAAGAAATTAGCTAATCATGTCCCTTTCTCCTCTGACTTATCTCAGATTAGTGATAAATTAGTTTCATTTTCTGCTATTCTTATTTCAAGAGATCTCTATTAATTAATCTACAAACAGGTTCATACAAGTCTATTTTTATATAGCTCAAATTGGCCAAATAAAATTGATTTTTTAATATGTTTGTCAGTCTACATATTTGTTGTCTGTTTATACTGTACAGATCGTCTCTCCATGTTTGTCTATTTGCCTGCTCTGTAAACAGTTGTTTCTTTTATTTGAGCTCTACAATTTTTTCCTCCTCCTCTTTTACATTTTCAGATCATTTAATCAAGGTTTATTTGGGTTATATATTTAAAAAGCATGCTTCCACCTAGTTTGCCAGCTGGTTGAAATGTTAAAACTGATTAAACAAAATTCCTTGGGGTGAGGAGACATTGGACAGGACTTCAGTTGATGAATAAGAAAGTGGCCACCTGGTGTTTAAATCAGTCTTATTCATTAATCAGAGGCCCCAATAATCTCCATAGCCTTATGGGAGACACCCCAACTAAAGTTCATATAACTGAGACAATTCATTGTGGTTGATTTGATGGTATATCAAATGCTCTCAAATGCAAAATTAAGATTGCTTATGATGACAAGTGTTTTCATTCAAATCCAGATGTCTGCCTTTTCCTTGTGCTCCAGCCAGGATATTCAGGTTGGACCAACATGAGGTCACCACTGAAATAATAATTTTTAAATGAAAATTTATGTAATGTATATAATGTACATGTTATACTTAGAGATGCTTAAATACTGAGCAGTCCAAACAATGTCACAAATTTCTTCAGTGCTCAAATGTTAAAAACACCCATGGTTATGTTAAGCTTACTGCCTCTACTGTGCTGTACTATTATCAATCTTCTAGATGTTCAATAACTGAAATTAAGAGATAATTATAAATTTCTTTTACATTTCTATTGCTGTGATCCATCAGATCTTTTCCCAAAAAATGTTATTTGATACATATTGGAGTCATAATTAATTATACTTAAATGGCACTGCAGCTGATCTCTCTCTCCTAAATAGGTAAGATTAATAAAACAGGCCATCCTCAAAATCAGATGTCATTAGACATTATAACAGCACAGGAGATATTTATTCAATTGTAAAACATAAACATATGTATGACAAATCAATGACATGTCAATTTCTAAAATTTCCTAGACCTTATCCTTTCCCTCCTTATGGAAATCCATTACTAAAGTTATAATCATAAAGGTCCTGTTGATTCTATTATTTGACTCCTGCATATTTAATAGATTATTTGCCCTTGTCTCCTTTAGACTTAATGCTGTACACCTACCCGAGATAAAAACCAGATATCTTGTGACTGTAGAAGAGACAGATACCTTCCTCTGTGGGCCAGATTCTAAGACAAAAGGCTTAACTTGGCCCTCAAATCCCACAAGGAGAACTTAATGTGGCTTTTCATGTTCTCAACAGCAGAGATAAAAATTAAAAGAAAAATAACCATCTGGTCTCTTAGCAGTAACACTTGGGGCTCCCAAGACAGTATAGCCAAAATAAGGCAGAGCTTCCTGAGCCCCTCCCAGACCTTGCTTCAAGTGCAGCAAAAATGACACTGGGAAAGAGAGTGCCCCAATTGGATTGCAATCTCAAGGACCATTGGAAGAGCAAATGTCCTAGCTGCCAGAGAGTGGATAAGCCATTCTCTTAACACCTTGCCCTCATAGGAGATTTCATCACCACCAGATTCATCACTGATTGATCTACTCAGACTTGCTGCTAAAGACATAATGGGGCTTTGGGTCCACAGCCCTCCATTAAGGTATCCTTCTCAGAGCCCCAAATCCCACTGGAGTTCTCAAGTAAGACATTATCTGTACTTGTGGACATAGAGGCCATATATAATGTTCTTCTTGAGTTTTCTTGCCCTTTTATTAGGTCCTCAATCTCTATAGTGGGTGTTGACAGTCAACCTACACAGCCTTTACAACAGGGCTGGTGATTTAGCTCAATGGTGCAGCACTTCACTGGCAAGTTCAAGGTCCTAAGTTCAACTCCCAGTACACCTTTTAGATAGAGAGCCTCTTCTCAGGTTGATCACATAGATTGGGATACTTCCAATCCCACCCATGCTACCCATGCCATGCTTATTTTAATTCAATTTAGGGATCCTTCAGTTTTTCCTTGCATTCCCTAATATCTCATAACTCCCAAACATTTACAGGGACTTAAACCTATAATTAAGTGCCTTTTAGATAATGGTTTTCTTAAAGCTACTCATTCACCCTATGATACTCCTGTTCTCCTGTTACTCATGCATGGTGGGTCTTATTGTCTATTTCAAGACCTTAGGGTAATCAATAATGCCGTTACCCTAGTCCACCCAGTGGTGCCAAACCCTTATACAAGGATCTCTCATATCCCTTCCTCCACCACTCACTTTATCTTAAAAATGCCTTTTTTACCATCTCCCCTACATCCTAATTGTCAGGATTCCTTTGAGTGACTGACACTCTAAGGTCTCAACAACTTACACCTGTTATCACTATAGTAAAAGCTCTCCTCAGAGACATATACCAACACCTTCCTTTCCTATTCATTAATTTCATGGACACACCCCTGGTCAGGACTGGCAGATTTTACACACAGGCCCTGCCACAAAACTCCCAAATATCTTCTCACCTTTGTTTGTACTTTTTCAGGATGGATAAAAGCCTTTTCCACAACCAGGTTGACTGTAGATGCAGTTACTAAAGTCCTGTTATAGAAAATCATCCCAAAGACTACAACCATGGCAGAGCAGCCCCTATCTGGTCTTCTTGGCAACCCCAACAGTGGTCATAGTTGCTGGACTTCCCTCCTGGTTTCACATCACTCAAGCTAAATGGTGCCTTCCAAATCCTGAATCTAACTACCCTGAGTAGTCATCTCATCTTCTGTCACCTACCCCTCTCCATCTCACCAAGGTCTTACAGCCACAAAACTCAGGCAAAGTCATGTTTTGTTATCCAGTTTAGTCCATAATCCCCTACATTCTATTAATTATCTTTTTTACAGCAGGACTCCTGACAGTCTTTCCTAAAGACTCCCACATCATGCATAAAATTGTCTTCATGCTGTTCTATGTGAGAACTGTCTTAATTCTCTCTACCCTCAGCTGTTTAGTCAAATGTGAGATCCCTGAGGGTCTGGGCACTTATCTCCCTTATAGTGACACAGCCACGGCCCTCCCCACCCATCTTATTCTCTCAAGATCAACTCCTGGACCAGAGATAAGCCCTACCTATGCACACTTTTAATTTTGATTCTTTCAGATGGAAAAATAATCACCTCTCATAAATTCACTCCTCCTAACACAATACTTATTTTTCAGAATTCTACATCACCATGGTCCTGATGAAGTGACATATTTAAGTCAAAGGCACTTTTCCTTTTACCTCCCCTAGATCCTTAAATATGACAGTGGCCTTACTCCTCATAGCACGTTTGTTTGTCCAGTCTAAGATGCAGGCATTTACCAATGATGAAGTTGTCCTGGCCAAAGCACCTGGTGCCAGCTTCTACATATACACAGGCATCAGCCATCATCCCTTTAACATTCCTAATCCATGATATGGTGCCCTTGGCCAGCAGGAAGTAGTAAGAGAGAAACTTTGCCCTTAACAACAAAAAGATGGTAATGAAAGGACTATGCCCTGCATGGCATTACATTGTGGAGGCAGGATTAAGAATGTTTAATTTAAAGCCACTCCCTCTTTCCCATATGACAGCTTCCTTTTTCCAGTCCCCATGGTGCAAAAAAGGCTCCAATAAGCCCCCTGTGCATCATCAAATGCCCACCCTAAGAGCCACCCCAGTCAGAGTTTATAAGTATATTCAACACCCTGCTTTCCAGCCTGAGAATGCCAGGTTTCTGTAGCCATGGAGTTCTCTCCAAGTCCTCATAATAAAAGCTACTTTTATATTATATTTTTCTCTCTTATTGTGCAGAAAATCTAACAGAAACATTTTCAAGTGTGTATTCTTGACGGTCTAAGAAGGACAAAAGCCAAGCCTTCTGTATTTATTTTAAACTGTCAGCTATTTCTCAGGAAATAGATGAAAACTCCTCTGACTTCTTAGGTCATTTATCAGAGGCAATAATAAAACATATGTCTATAGATCCTGATTTGATAGAGGGACAGATTTTGTTTAAAGACATTTTTATTACTCAGTCAAATCTAGACATTAGAAAAAAAGCTGCAAAAGATAGACTTTGCTCCAGATAGTTCACTTAATACTTCAGTAAAATTTGCCTCCTCAGTATTTTATAACTGTAATGAGAAGGAGATCAAGGAGAGAAAACAAAGAGACAAAAAAGCAGCTGCTTTTGCAGCAGCTTAAGGAAAACAGATCCTAAGTCTGATTCTTGGACCTCCAAGAAGATTTCAACATTAACTACCTGCTATCATTACCACAAGCCAGATCACCTTAAGAGGGACTGCACTCAGAAGCCCTCTGAACCATGCCCCTACTGCGAAGGTGACCACTGGAGGTTGGATTGCCCTCTGAGTCCAAAGCCTCAGGGTTCAGACCCATTCTATCAGTTGGTCCAGCAGGACTGAAGGGCCCCAGGACACTTGCTCCCCTCCCTCTGGCCTGGCTGTCATCTCCACAGGGGAGCCCTGGGTAATCATAACTATCAAGAGAAAAGGAGCCAAACTATTGCTGGATACTGGTGCAAGCCTCTAGGTCTTTCTCATCAATCTTTACCTTCCTTCCACTTGCCACACCTCAGTGAAAGGAGTCATTGGAGAGGAGGTAATTCAGTACTTTTCTCAACCCTTAGGTAACTGGGATGGGTTTTTTTTTACATATTCATTTTTGATTATGCCTGAATGTTCAGTTCTCCTCTTAGGAAGATATTTTATCATGTTTAAATACTGTGATATATATGTACTCAGAGCAGGTATGCTGCCTTCCCCTCGTGGAGACAGAAATCCTGAAGTATGGACAACTACAGGTAAAATAGGTAGGGCAATAAGAGCTGCCCCAATACAGATACACCTCAGAGATTCTACTATTTTTCCTCATCAGAGACAATATCCCTTAAGACCCTAAGTTAACAGAGGATTAATACTTATAATTGATAATCTAAGAGCTCAAGGTTTACTTGAGCCCTGTAGTAGTTCATGCAATGCTTTAATCTTGGGAATTCAAAAATCCAATGGGGAATGGATGTTGATACAGGACCTTAGATTGATAAATGAGGCAGTAGTGCCCATTCACCCAGTGGTACCCAATCCATACACTCTGCTTTCTCAGATCCCAGTAGATGCCAGTTGGTT
The DNA here is from genome assembly GCA_004027455.1 of Hydrochoerus hydrochaeris. Lineage (NCBI taxonomy): Eukaryota > Metazoa > Chordata > Mammalia > Rodentia > Hydrochaeridae > Hydrochoerus > Hydrochoerus hydrochaeris. The sequence continues at coordinate 310,597 of PVLA01001187.1, forward strand.
TTCAGCATTATATTTAAAGATGCCTTCTTTTGTATTCCTTAACATACAGATTCTCACTTTCTTTTTGCTTTTGAAAATCTACATGACCAAGCATCTCAACTGAAGTGGACCATGCTCCCCCAAGGGTTCAGAGATAGTCCACATCTTTTTGAACAAGTGATTTCCCATGACTCTACATGTTTTGAGTTTTCCCAAGTCACTATCTTGCAAGGCAGCCCCCAACTCTAAAACACCTAAAGGGATTCCTAGGAGTTACACACTTTTGCCACCTTTCAATACCTGGATATGGGGAAATTGCAAAATATAGGAGATAGATCACCTTTTATTGCAGTCTGTTCTTCAAAATCAGATGGTATTAGACATTCTAATAGCAGCATAGGGGTCAACTGTAAAAACTAAATGCTGTGTATATATTCTTCATTCTTCTGCTAATATTGCAATAGCTATTCAAGATACTAGAAAATAAATTAGTGACATGTCAGATTCTAAAATTCCCTGGACTATATTCTTATAAGAATTAATTATAGTTCCTCTTGGTGAAAATCTTTGTTAATTATATGCATAATTCTTATTGATTTTATTCTTTGGCCCACACATAATTTAATGTTTCTTTGGATTTGTCTCCTCCAGACTTAAAGCTATTCACATACCCAAGATGAAAAATCCTGGTGTCTATCGAGGGCCTCTAGACAGGATCTCTGTAGAAGTACCTTTAACTGCCATTCAAACACTGTGACCCTGTTCAGACTGAAGCAGTTCAATTGGTCATCATCCATTACCCCCTCACAGCAGTTTGGGTTATTCCTTCAGAGGGGGGAATGTTACAGGCAGCTGAGCCAGTTAGAAATATTATAGGCAGTTATACAGGGCTAGGCCCTTGAAGAAGATGGCACAGAGGACCAGATGTCTGAAAACCTTGGAGGAGACACACACCTCTTGCTGTGGGCCAGATCTCAAAACAGAAAATTTTAAAAATTTTAGTATGATGGATCTGCACATTTGTTTTTAATTTTATTCCTAAGTATTTCCTCTTTCAGTTTTGCCTGTGAATTCAGATTTCTGTATCTGTGTTGGATTAACTAGTAGTCAACTTCGAACACAAAACTGAACTGAATCAGCATGGTACTGGATGTAGATGACTCAGCTGAGGATTGTTGTCAACAGGCTATGAGACCTGTAGGTCAATATAGTGTGTTATTGATTCTCCTGGAGAAGACTGTCACACTGGTTTTACTTATATGAACTCGACTGTTATTATCAGAAGAGCTGGGCCCTTGCTGTCACTTAGAATAGCTGCAGTTCACTTCATGGGAGCTCTGGTGTTTACTTTTAGCATTGATTCTTCGATCTGGCAAAGATCCCTCAGTCTGCTGGCACAGATCTTTCATCTCACTGCAGCAGGCTTTCTATGTTCCATCACTGACCTTTTGGTCTTCTTAATGCATATCCTTGGCACAAACCTGCAAGGGGCATTGTCTTGGGCATTAGGCCTCCAGTTGGACTCATGGAGGACATCGCCATGGGCTCTAAGTCTTCCTCTGGATATTTTTGAGTCTGTAGTGTGTAGACAGAACTCCTACACTGTTTTACACTTGACTCTTTGGATGAATATTATAAACTAATCATATAATCTTTGTGTCCTGTATTAAATGCTTTCCCTATACACCCTGACTGCAACAAAATTGAGACAGATTTCTTAATTATTTTGCATTTGACTCTTTGGGTGAATATTATAAAATAATCTTATTTATTGTCCTATATTACATTCCTTTGTAAACCCTTACTACAACAAAATTTGGTACTGAGTGTAGGGTCATTGCTGTGACATTGCCTGTCTATGTAGTATAAGAAACTTGGAAACTAATTTGGAAAGATTTTGAGAAACTGGACAGAGAGGAAACCCTCATATGTTGTAAACAATATGGGAGACTCTGATCAGGGTCTGGAAAATCAGAGTATGGATGAATACTTTGTCAGTTAAGTTAGAGGTCAGGAGGCATCTATTGGGAAGGCCTGCATTGGCTGCTGGATCCTAGGTGGTGTATATTGTGCTTTGGTAGGAAGTTGGTCTTCTTTTTTGCCTGTGTTTAGAGATATTGCCTTGGTGGCAAAAAAGTTTCAGTGTACTGCATTATTGGGATGGTGGTATGATTACTGTTGAGAGATTTGGACCAGTTCTATGTTGGAAATTTAGAGGTAAGAGATTGCAGGGCAGTTTGAAGCATTTGACCAGTGGGAAGGCTCTAGGGGAGCTGTTCATTGAAAGGGATGAAATAAAGGAGAAAGTAGTGTTGAGGAGGAATAGGGCAGTGAAAATTCTCCTAAGATCTTTCACCTAAAGAGAAGAGTGTATTTGAAATGCAGATTATACCCTGGGGCATTTCTTAATTTTAGTGTGCTATATTGTTAAAAGTTAATGGAGGCCAGAGATAGAGCTCAGTGGCACAGTGCCTGCCTGTGAAGCACAAGAACCTGAGCTTGATTCATTGTACCATAATAATAATAATAATAATAATAATAATTTAATGGGAAGCAAATACTGTGATTGCAATAGTTCTCTTAATAGCATTCCAGTGTAGTTTTTAGACTTATGTTTGTAATCAGGATGATTAGCTAAAGTATTGTATTTTAAACTTGAATTTTGATTATTCTGAATATTTTGTTTTGGTGTGGAAATGAGTACAATAAGAATTGTATATGTGCAAGTTTTATATTAACATAAATCTGAGTAGATAAAGACATGTTAACTTCTCACAAATTTGCCATGGGAGATTATGGTTTAAATAAACATGGCTGTTTATCAATTTGACCAGGGGTGTATTATGGTGGATTAACTAATGGTCAGCTTGGAACAACCAGCTTAACTGAATCAGCACTCTCTTACATGTGGATGGTCCATTTGAGGATTGTTGCCAACAGCATAAAATGTGAATAGGAGGGGAAGTGTGGCTTAACTCTTGGAGAATATTTTCACACTGGTTTTCCTGATAAGGACTTGATTGTTCTCATCATTGGAAGAGATTGGGTCCTTACTTTCACTGAGAATGGCTGCAGTTCACTTCATGAGATCTGTAGTCCTTAACTTTGAGCATCACTTCCCAACTCCAGTGAAGATCCTTCAGCCTTATGGCACAGATTCTTCATCCCATGCAAATAGACTTTCTAGCTCCCACCACTGACTTTTGGGCCTTCCTAGTGAAAATCCTTAGTACAGATTTACAGGGGACATTGTTGTGGGCTCTCAGCCTCCATCTGGACTTGTGGAGTACATTGCATGGGCTCTAGGTCTTCCTTTATACTCATTTAGGACATTTTCATGGCATCCAGTCCCTCAGATGGATTCTTTGAGTCTCTACAGTGTGGCATATCTTCTTCAATTTGTGAATTTGACTCTTTGTTTGAATATTATAAAATGATCCTATAAATTGTGTTTCCTTTATTGAATACATTCCCTCATCAACCCTGATGGCAATACCATCATTTATGTTTTCTAGGTGTCATTTTATGTGTTTTAAAAGCTTGTTATAGTTTATATTTAGATGTCTTCCAAAGCTTCATATGGACTTTTGAGAAGTGATTGATTCATGGATGATGCATGATACTCATCAGTGGGTTAATCTACTGATGAGTTTATATACAATTGTAATGCTGGGAGATAAAGCCTATTGTTAGGAGTTGGGTCACTGGGGGTATGGCTTGGAAGGATGTAACTCCCTTCCTCTTCTCTTGCTCTTTGATCTACATTTTACCATTCCATGGTCTTCATTTCTGGTATGCTCCTTTGTCAGTAGACTATGTACTGCAATGTCTACAAACTCTACCAAAACATGTACAAAGTCTGAGACAAATACACCTTTTCTTTTTAGATTTGTAGATATATATTGAGTTTAAACACAAAGTAATTAGCACAAAGTTATTGATTTCTGTATGATGGTTTTATGCCCTTTTTGTTTACTGAAACATTTTGAGTTGTTTTTAAATTTGTGTCTCTAGGCCTTTGCAGAGATATTACCATATCATCTACAATTACATGTATTTTTCCCATTTACATTTCTAGTTCCATTTTTCATTGCATTACCTAGTCCCTCCATAAATAATAAATAGCAGAGGAGATAGTAAGCATCTTTGAATCATTTTTTAATGTAGTAAAAATGGCTCTAGTGTTTTCTCTTTAGATATAGTGCTGATGCTATGGTTTAAAACACACAGGGGGAAGCAAAAAGTTGAGACAGCAGTAGGTCAGATATAGATAACTACTCAGAGTGATGATAGTAGGGGTTTAGAGAAGTAGATACATATGAAATATACTATATACTATATATACCAGTATGTCAGCAACTTTGCTTAGAGGTGGATGTGCCACAGGAGAGAAGAGGAAAAGCTTAACTCCAAGTCTTTTAGTTCAAGCAATTTGTTGTATGCTTATATTTCTTCCTTATCTACATTGTAAGGAACTTGATAGGAAGCAACTGTTATGCAGTGGTTGAAATATTAGATTTGGAGTTAGGTTTCCTGAATTTAAACTTAGATTTCAGCATTTAATATGTTGTCATTAATTAACTGATTGATCATTTTATTTTTTTACATTGAAAAGAAAAAAACAATAAAAACAATGATACAAAATTTCAAAGATAGTAGGAGAGTAACAATGATTAATGCATTTAGTATTGTCATGTTCAAAGTAATTACTCGGATTACAAGATACAGGCAGAAAATTTGATGAAATTATATAAGCAAAAAACTTTTAAATGAACTAATAGAAATTAGAAGTATAACTATCTTAACTAATATATGCATATTTATTTATTCATTTTTTTATTTTTCCCTTCCTTCTTTTCTCATTTCTTCTGCCTCAGTTTTTCTTTACTATTGAACAATTTCTTAATATATATTGCACATTTTGGATCTTATTTACTCTTTCAGCTTTTTATCCAATAGAGACAATACCATGTTTACCACATGTGAGTTTGATTTATTTGAGTTATGAGAATACTCTCAAATTTCCTCCATTTAAAATACTTCCTGCTGGCAGCTAGTGCATGCAGAGAACCAGCAGATCAGCCTGCAGGGCGCCACCACCAGGAGGTACCCTCCTGAAGGCAGCCAGCATGTGCAGAGAGAACCACCAGATCTGCCTCTGACTGCTTGGAACCACCACTGGAAGGCTCCTTCTTGGAGGCAGCCAACATGGGCAAAGAGAGCCAGACAGATCCACCTCTGCCTGCTGGGTGCTGTCAACCGAAGGCTTCTTACTGCAGGCAGCCAGCAGGAGCTGGGACATGCAGCCAAGTAAGCTCTTCACACCCACATGCCACCATTGGAGGCTTTTGATTACTTTGGGCAGCCATCATCCACCAGGAGAACCAGACAAACAAGAGGATAGTAACTGAAGTAAAGAAACTACTTCATGAGATTGTAAAAGTAATAAAATCAGAAATAATGTCTCAGGTGAAAGAAGAAATCAGAAACATAATGAAAGAATTGCTCAACATATCTAAAAAAAGACCTAGATAAAAAAAAGAAAAGCATATGAAAATGATGGAAAACTTGAATGAATTACAATGCAAGAAACAGATTCAAAGAGAGATCCAGGAAATTAAAAATTCAATCAAAAGCTGACAAAGCCAATTGAAAGAGACTGAAGATAGACTTTCAAACCTTGAAGACAGGATTGCAGCTAGTGATTGTTAAAGGAAACATCTCTAAAAATAATGAAGAATCAGGAAATAATAATTCAATAGCTGCAAGAAGATGCAAAGAAGTGAAATTAAGGAGTGATAGATATTAATGAAAAATCAGGGATCAACACAAATTAAATTAACAGGCTATTTACAGAAGTAATAGCAGAAAGCTTTCCAAACATGGAAAATGGATCTGATATATAGATAACTGAGGCATATAGTACTATAACTAGCCATAACAATAGCAAATCTATACCCAGACATATAATAATCAGGATCCAAGAAATTCAGGATAAGGACAGAATATTAAAAACTATTAGAGAAAAGGGACAGGTCACTGATAAAGGAAAACCTATCAGAATCACAACAGGCTTATCAACACAAACCATCAAGTCAAAAAGAGTTTGGAGTGAATTGTATAAAACTGAAAGAAAACAACTTCCAACCCAGATTGACATACACTGAAAAACTGTCTTTCAAAATTCATGGAAAAACTTCATACTTCCATGATAAAGAACAACTGAAGGACTTCATGACTACCTAACCAACTTTATCGAGAATGCTAAATGATAGTCTAGGGAGAGATAAAGTTGACCATGGTTCCATTAACAGCAGCAGAGAATGATTGCCAAAAAGGACAGGAAATTGAATGAAGAAAAGTGGAGAGCTAGAAAGCAGGAGGATAGATAGCATGGCAGAGACAAAACAATGTAACCTGGCTGTGACCACTAATGTAAATGTTCTGGTTAGCAATAAAAGAAACACAGGGAGAGTGGATCAAGAAACAAGATCCATCAACACTGTATGCAAAAAGCACATTTAACTGGAAAGGAAATCCATAGACTGAAAAATCAAACAAGAGAAATCAATTGTTCCAAACAAGAGAAACAACTGTTCCACAGGAGATTAGAAAAAAGGTAAGAGTAACTTTCCCATCAACCACAGAATGGTTAAGAAAGATACAGTATTTTCAGGCAGTGAAAAGCTACCCAGCTATAAAGTACAATAATCTCGAGGCTTCTGTAGGTAAATGGATGCAACTGGAGATCATGTTCATTGGTTAAACAATTTGAAGTCATATTCATGAATCTTAGCATAAGAAGCAGAAGGAGTTAATGGGATCCAAAAGCAAAAAAGTTATTGTAAGAGTGATAGGGGAGGAAACACCTGGAAAGGAAAGGTGGTAACTACTGTTAATTTCCTATTGTCTTGTCTTAAATTCTTGTAGTGCTTTTGCAATGTTAGGTTTGGCATTGTGCTGTCTTGATTTTTAGGTTTTACTAAGTCTGATGGTATGGGCAGCTATTTTGAACATAATGGGATATATGATGGCAATCATGGTTAGTTCCCTAATATAATGTTTTGAAGTTATATAATTCATTCATTTGTTTAATTGGTTTTATTCTGTTTTATTATGTTTGATTTTATTATTTGAATATATTAAGAGCTACTTTCAAGAAAATGAGACATTATGGTAGTCATTGATGAATTCCTAACATCTTGTTTTGAAGTCCTATCATGCTTTCATTCTTTTGTTTTGATTGGTTCATTCTGTTGTGATTTATTTGATTTGATTATGTGTGATTGTAGGGACAACTATTTTGAGGAAAATGAGACATTATAGTAGCCATTGTTCATTTCCTATTATCTAGTTTTGAAGTCTTATAATACTTTCATTCTTTTGATTGGTTTTATACTATTTTGTTAGGTTTGATATTATTGTGTGTGAAGTTATGGTTAACTATTCCAAAGAAAATAAGAAATATTTTTGTAGCCACTGTTGGTATCCTGTTGTCTTGTTGTGAAGTCCTGTGTTGTTTTCATTGTTTTGTTTTTTAAATTCTCTTTAAAATAAAATAAAATAAAATCTTCCAGTTTATCCTCATTTATAGGTAAGTGGTACTCCATCATATAAGAAGACCACAACTTCATTTTTCATCCTTAAATTGATGAGTATTTGAGTTGTTTACAATATTTAGCTGTTACAAATTGTAGTGCTATAAACATAGGTGCATATATACCACTGTAGTACAATGTTTCCAATTCTCCTGGGAAGATATTCAGAAAGGAAATACTTAGATCAACTCCAGCAATTCAATACAAGAACAGCTTAACAGCTCTTATAGAAAAGAAACAAATTACCCTTAAAGGAAAGTTCACCCAGATTAGAGCATATTTTAACACAGAAATTTAAATAAAGAAGATCATGGAGCAAATTATTTTAAGTCCTAAATAAGAAACTTGCAACCCAGATTGATGTGTTTTGCAAAATTATTTTCCAGAAGTAATGTATAATTAAAATATTTTCATGAAAATGCAAAACTGACAAAATTAATTACAACCAAATCAGCTGTAAAAGGTGCTCTGAAAGATATTTTAGAAAGAAATAAAAGACCACAATTCAAAGACTTCACTAGTAAGCAGTTAGCAGCCAGGGCACCACCTACAACAGAAAAATAATGTAACAAAGATATAAACTGATACATATCATCAATAAACATTAATGTAAATGACCTCAATTCACTAATCAAAAGAGACAGACTTGCAGAATGGAACAAGAAAGAAAATCCAACAATACAGTGAATAAAAGACACATTTAACTCAAAAAAGAAATTCATAGACTGAAAGTCAAAGGTTGGAAAACAATACTCCAAGCAATAGGAACCCAGAAAAAAGAAGATACAGTTGTTGCATTTGCATAAAATGTAAATTTTAAACCAATGCTGATCAAAATAGTAAAAAAGAGCAATATATACTTCCTAAGGGAAAACACCAAGAAGAGATAACAATCATAAATGTATATACACAAAATGCTAGTGCATGCAACTATATAAAAAATTAATGAATGTGAAAGATCAAGTAAGCACTACTAAATTGTAGTGGGGGACTTCCACAGTCACAGATGGATAAAAAAGCTAGAAACAAATAAGCAAAGAAATATCAGAACTGGATCAAACTTGTGAATAAATTGACTTACTTAAATATCTATAGAGTGTTTCAACTAAAAACATCAGAATATACTTCCTTTGAATCAACACATGGGATGTTTTCCAAAACAGACCACATACTAGCTTAAGTAAATGAAAAGGATCTGAAATTGTCCCATGCATATTATCTGACCATAGTGCAATGAAATTGGAAATCAATGGCAAAACAAACCCCCAAAACTCCATGAACATATCAAAATTAAATAACACTCTATTGAAAAACCAACAGGTCATAGATCAATTTAAATAAGAAATTAGATAGTATCTCCAATTAAATGGAAATTCCAATGAAACATACTGCAGGTTATTGAAAGCAGTGAAATCAGTCCCAAGAGGGAAATGCATAGCTGTGAACTCTTGCATCGGGAAAACAGAATGAGCTCAAATAAACAACCTAATATTGTACCCCAAATTTCTATGAAAACAACACAAAGTTAACCCCAAAGTTTGTACAAGGGAAGAAATTATGAAAAAAAGAGCAGAAATTAATGCAATTGAGACTCATCACGTAATACAAGAAATGGATGTATTGAATAGTTGGTTCTTTGAAAAATTAAATACAATTGACAGATCCTTAACACACCTTGTCAGAAAAAGGAAGGAAAATACAGAAATTGATGAAATTAGCAATGAAAATTGTGAAATCACAATAGGTGATTCAGAAATCCATAAGATCAATACCCACTTGAAGAACCTTTACTCTAATAAATTGGAAAATAGAGAAGGAGTGAACTGATTCCTAGATACATATAACTTCCCAGAGAAAATCTTAAAATGGAAAATTATTCCTTGCTTTTTAGTAGAAAAAACCAACTTAGTGAAAATAGCCATACTTTGAAAATTGTTCTACAAATTTAATTTTATCCCAATGAAAATTCCATCAGCATACCTACTAGAACTAGAGAAAACATTCACAAAATTCATTTGGAAGAAGAGGCCTAGAATAGCAAACAATTCTTAGTAAACCAGGCAAGACAGGGGACATCACAATCTCTGACTTGAAATTATACTACAGTGCCACTGTAATAAAAACAGGATGCTACTGGCAAAAAAAAATTCTGAGGTTCAAAGGAACAGACTGGAAGATACAGAAATAATTTCAAACATACTCATTCAGCTTATGCCTAACAAAGGAGTCAAGCATATTCACTGGAAAAAAAGATACCCCCTAAAAAAATACTGCCAGAAAAACTGGTTTTCCACATGCCAAAGAGTAAAATGTCACTTATAATGCATTAATGAAGTCAAAATTGATCAAAGATATAAATATCAAAACCAAAGCTCTAAATCTACTGGATGATAAAATAACTAGAACTCTTGCATATATAGGTGTAGGGCAATATTTTATGAAAAAACTTGATTGCAGAAAAAGTATTGCAAAGAATGAACAACTCCAATCTCATCTCATTAAAACTGTTTTGCACAGCAAAAGAAACTGCAGATTGGATAGACAAACCAAATGGGGAAAAAACAGCCTATTTTTCTTCAAATGAAGGATTAATATTTAGAGCATACAAGAAACTGAGAAAAATCAGAATCCCCAAATTTAAACACCCAATCAATAAATATGCATCTACAATGAATAGACACTTCTCAAAAGAGGAAACACCAGCAAATATATGCAAAATTGCTCAATATTGCTAATCATTTGAGTGATGTAAATTAAAACAACACTGATATTCCACCTCACTCCAGAAATAATTGCTATCATCAAGTAATCAAATAATAACAAGTGCTGGTGAGTCTGTGGGGAAAACTAACACTTCTAAATGGTAGATAGAAATATTGGTGTAACCACTGTTGTGATTACCATGCAGATTCCTCAATAATCTCACACTAGAGGTTCCATTTGACCCAGCTACTATCATTCTTTGTATCTTCCCAAAAGTATTAAAAGCATACCACAATGATATTTGCATACTCATTTAAATAGCAGAACAGTTTGTAATAGTTAAATATTGAAAACAATCCAAATTCCCATTGACTGATATAAACATAAATAAAGTTTTGGTCTTTTAATACAATGATGTACTGTTCAGCCTTCAAAGGACAAACTTGAGACATGTATAGCTAAATGGATGGACCTTGAGACCATAGTCTTAACTGAGAAAAATCTGACACACATTTGTAAATATTGCATTGTCTCTTGTGTGATAATCCATAAACAAGTTACAAAATGTAACATAGATCTTGAGAATTAAGAAATTGTTCAAAAAGAAAGGGAAACTTGAGTAAAGGAGGGAAGGATTAGAAAAAAATGAAGAAAAAAGGATAAACGGAAAGAAAACTTTTTAAATATGGAGGGGAAGATGTGTTGAAGGAGTTGAGTGTAATAGAAAAAAAGAGGAATTAATATATATCACATACAGGTACATTTTCAATTTGTTAATGCCATAATTAAACTTAAATTGTACCAGCAAACTTAATTTTAAAAACAGAAAGCATTTTGTCAGGGGTAAACATCATTTCACCATGAAAAATGGTAATCAACAATCTTCTTTCACCAAATCAACAATCTTATACTTTCTAGCGTGTTCTCTTTCTTGTGGGTCACTTAGTTATAATAACAGAAATGGTCATTATTTACTTTTTGAGAACTTAAATAAAATTCTGGCTGTAAGCAATGGATTGTATTTTACCTTTATTCAGTTGGCTAAATTTTAATTAAGCATAGACTATTAGTAAAGATTATTTTCTTGGGTAAAATTTTAATTTAAAAATACCATGAGTATCTCTTTATTGTCTAGAAATAGCTCATTACTTATACAAAAGTATAATGTAAATTAATTATGCTTGATATATTTTAAATCTGAATACAATTATTTTAGAAAGTCCTTCTAAAATCAGTGCTACTGAGGTCCTTGTGGCTCCAGAAAATAAATGCAATTCACATTTTTATTTAAAGTTGAGTTTTGAAAGTGATTGCATATTCTTCTATAGAGATAAGGAATGTTGCAAATTTTTAAAATAAGCATATTTTATAAAATGTCTGTATTACACAGCTATATAAAAATATGATTTTTTTATTTTTTAGTTGAAAGCCATTTGGTTCAGCTTAACTGTAACTTCCAATTTTCACCTGAATATATACAATAAGTGAAATGAATGGAAAGTTTTTAATGAAAAACTGCATTTATAAAACTATTATTTACCTTGTTCATGCTCATATCATTGTTTTTCCATCATATTCCTTTTGATTGTTCAGAAGTCTATTGTTAAATGCTATTATTTTGGGCTTCTTGTATCATGTTATGCAGAGATATTGCATTTCTTTCCATTTGTAACATAAATATTCTTGTGTTTGTTATTGAAAGTATTACAAATCTGAGTTGAAAGTGGTTATCTCTAGCAAACAAAAACTATTTCCCTAGCTATGAATATTCTTAATGATTCTTAAATATCTGCACAATAATGCTCTTGTTTACTTATTTTTCTTGTTTATTTTCAGCCCTAGTAGTTACCCTTTAAGAAATTTTGTAAGACACAAATTAGTCATTCTTTGTCCCTGAACAAGAATATTGGCTTTACATTAAATTATTTTTCTTCTTGTACTATATCAGTTATTGGATACTTTAAAAAATTGGTATAGTGTTTAAATGGATGGTAATATTAACTAAAATGAAGAAATGCTATCTTATTTACATAATTTTGATCATGTAGCATTTGTCTATTAAAATTAAGTAAAAAGCCATACATAATTTTTTTACAAATAGAAAATAATATTTATAAAGCATTCTCACAAAAGCTACTATTTATGTCATTTTTAATGTATTTACAGAAAATGTAAAAACTTTGTAATTACAATTTTTAGTTTTTAGTTTGTTTTGGTTTTGGTTATTGCTATTCTTGAACAGATTCCAAAATCAACTATTACTAGAAAAAATTAAACTTGTGATGTTGATTCCTGTATTGGGTATGAGAAGATTTTTACTGCATTAGATTATTATAACAAAAGATAAATCCTTCACAGAAAGTTTGAAGATAACAATTTCAAATCAAAGATCTGGACAGGATTTATTTCACAAAGAGAAAATTGCTGGGGATCATGGCACACACCTGTAATTCCATATGTTAAGGAGGCTGTGGTAGAAGGACACACATGTGGCAAACTTGAAGACAGCCTAAGGAACTTAGGTTGAGAGTAACATTAATAATAATTTAATAATAGTTTGAGAGTTACATTAGGAAACTCAGATACCTAGTTTGAATCAGTGAAACAAGATTCAAAATCCTGATTATGGGACTCAAATTTCCACTCTATATGATCTTTTTGTTTTTATTAGAGCACTTTTTATCTCCGTGTTTACGCCAAGTGGATTTTCTCTACTCTTTTTATAGAACCCGATTTCAAGACCTGTAACCTAAACTGGTTCAGTCAGGGTGAAATGTTGTGATAGAAATATTTTCTTCTTTGTCTCTCTTTTTGTCTAGGAAACACAGGATGAATTATGAAGCCAGGTATCATAGTACCAGTTTCACTTCCATGAACACAGTAAATCTGCATGCAAAGGTAGCACATGAAAAAAATTGGAGTTGAGAGGATTACCGTACAAACCACATATGATGTCCATTCTATCTTTGAATTTTGTGTTACATGACTTAACAAAGCTTTTTTTGTTTAAAGAGTTTAAATTATGCTTTTTGAACAAGAAGAGTTCTAACTGATCTCATGAAGTTTATGAATGATGGTTTTCCTGATTACTGAATAGAGCAAAAATTCAAGGTAATGGAAATCTAGTTCAAAGAAAAATGGATAATTTCATAAAGAAGTATTCTTGAGTAATTTACATATTGTCTAAACAAGATAACCATTACTACAACTGACTGGAGCAATAAAGTAGAAAGAAAAAGGGTAACAAGAGAAAACAAATACTTCTAAATCATGAAATTAATTTTAAAAGTTTATGTAACTCCCCTCATACTCCCCATCCTTAGTAAAATATGTTTACCTTTACTGCATCACTTGACTATTTTTGCTAAGCTACAGTGATATTCTTTGGTTGGATTTTATTTTCAGGATTTTGGGTTACTTTATGAGATTGTATAACATCAAATCCTTATGTTATTTTAACAAATAATTTAAGGCAGTTTGAAATGGCATATAGTAGCTAAATGTAGGAGTTTTCAGCAAAAGTTTTCAAACATCTTTTTTTTCTATTTAAAGAGAAAAGAAAAAAACAGAAAAGGGAAGCAATAATACAAAATTCCAAAAAAATGAGATAAACTAAAATAAACAATAAAAAATCACTTGTTAACAAATTATATACTGTCATCTTAGACATAGTTGTTCAAGTTACAGAATTAAAGCACAGAAAGTGGACATTCAAACTGCGAGACTGCAAACAGTTCTGCTCAATGATCCAACATAAACTTAGTAATCTTTGGTTATCAATCCTATACCCTTAAACATACATGAAGTTATATCCTTTAAAGCAATTTGTTTTCCTTTCTTTTTTACAATAGCAATTACACATTTTGGGTTTTATTACTCATACATTTCTTATTACTATTTTTTAGTTAATAAATTACATATTGTCCTGTTAGAAATAGTTGTCCAAGTTACAGAATTAGAGCACACAAAGTAGACATTCAAACAATGAGACTGAAAACAGTTCTGTTCAACAATTCAACAAAAACTTAGTTATGTAGTTATCAGTACTACACACTTAAACATACATGCAGTTATATCCTTTAGAGCACTTCCTTTTCCTGTGTTTCTTACTATAGCAATTACTCATTTTGGGTTTTATTACTCCTACATTTCTTACTGATTTTTACACTAGAGACACAATGTGATATTTATAAATATGATTCTTATTTATTTCACTTATGAGAATTGGCTCAAGTTGCATCCATTTGCCTGTGAAGGCCTCAAGATCATCCTTTTTATAGATGAATAGTATTCCATTGTAGAAAAATACCACATCTCTTTCATCCACTATTCATATGATGGGCATTTTAGTTGTTTCCAAGATTTAGCTATTACAAATTATGCTGCTATGAACATAGGGGGGACATATATCACTGTGATATGACCTTTTCAGGTTTTCTGGGAAAATACCCAGGAGGGGAATAGCTGGATTGAATGGAACTTCCAGTCCTAGTTTTCTGAGAATTCTCATTACTGATTTCCATAATGGTTGCACCAGTTTACCCTCCCATCAACAGTGGAGCAGTGTTCCTTTTTCCCTGCAGCCTCACCAATATTTGTTATCAGTTGTTTTCTTGATGGCAGCTATTCTTCCAGAGTCAGATTAAATCTCAATGCTGTTTTAATTTGCAATTCTCGAATGTCCAGTGATGTTGAACATTTCTTCATGTATTTATGTGCCATTTGTGTATCTTCATCTGAGAAATGTGTGTTCATCTCAGATGCTCATTTTTGGAGAGGATCTTTGAATTTGGGGGGCTTGATGTTTTTCAGTTCTTTATATGTTTTGGATATAAGTTCTTTGTCTGAGGGGTTGCTGGCTAAAATTTTTCGCCATTCTATGGTTTTTCTTTTCACTCTGTTGATGATATTTTTCAAGTGCAGAAAATTTTTAATAATATGAGATCCCAGTTGTTGATTCTTTGAAGTGTTTCTCATGCAGGTTTTGTCTTCTTCATGAATTCACAGCCTACCTCTATGTCTCCAAGAATCCCACCTAACTTGTCTTCTAGTAGATTTAGTGTTTCTGTTTTAATATTTGGGTCTTTGATCCATTTAGACTTTAGTTTTGTGCATGGTGATAGGCATGGGACTAGTTTCAATCTTTGGCATGTGGAGAGCCAAGTTTTCCAGCTCCATTTATTAAAGAGGCTATCCTTCTTCCAGTGAATATGTTTATTCTTTTTGTCAAATATCAGGTGGCTGAGTGTCTTTGGAGTTGTGCTTGCATCTTCTAATCTGTTCTATTGATTTGCAGTTCTATTTCTTTGCCAGTACTATGCTGATTTTATCACTGTGGCTTTTATCACTGTAATATAGTTTCAAGTCACGGTTTGAGATGCCTCTTGTCTTGTCTTTGTTGCCAAGAATTTCTTTTGCTATTCCAGGTTTCTTCTGTTTCCAAATGAATTTTAGGAGTGTTTTCTCTAAATCTGTGAGGTATTTCAATGGCATTTTGATTGGAATTATGTTAAATCTGTACAAAAGTATTGGGAGTATGGCCATTTTCACAATATTGGTTCTTCCTAGACAAGAGCACGGAATATCCTTCCATTTTCTAATATACTCTTCAATCTCCTTTTTTAGCATAGAATAATTTTCATCATGTAGGTCTTTTACATTCTTATGTGATTCACAAGTATTTCATTTTTTTAGATGCTATCACAAAGGATGATATTTCCATAATTTCTCTTTCCGTGAGATTTTGTTTCTGTACAGGAATGCGATTGATTTTTGATCACTGACTTTGTATCCAGCTGCACTGCTGAATTTTTTACCTCTAATAGTCTTAATGGAGTTTTTTGGTTCTTCTATATAGAGTATCATGTCATCTGCAAATAGCAATAATTTAAATTCTTCCTTTCCTATATTTATTCCTTTTATTTCTCTCTCTTGTCCGATTGCCCTGGCTAGTGTTTCCAGCACTATATAGAATAGGAGTGGTGAGAGAGAATACTTGTCTTGTTCCTGATTTTAAAGTGAAAGTTTTCAGTTGTTTTCCATTTAGTATAATGTTAGCTGTTGATTTGTCATAGATGGCCTTTATAAGATTGAGGTAGACACCATGTTTTCCGAGTCTCTGAAGAGTTTTTACAATGAACATGGTGTTGGACTTTATTGAAAGCTTTTTCTGCATCTATTGAGATGACCATGCAGTTTTCGTTTTTGGCGATGTGGTGTATTACATTTATTGATTTGTGTATGATAAACCATCCCTGCATTCCTGGAATGAATCCAACTTGATCATGATGTTTAATCTTCTTGATGATTTGATGCATTGTATTTGCCAGCATTTTGTTGAGAATCTTTGCATCAATGTTCATTATTGAGATTGGCCTATGGATCTTCTTTTTGGTTGGGTCATTCTCTAGTTTTGGTATAAGGGTTATACTTGCCTCCAGGAATGATTTATGGAGGACTGCTTCCTTTCCAACTTCATTGAAGACTTTAAGGAGTATTGGCATCAAATCCTCTCTAAAGTTCTTGTAGAATTCAGCAGTGAATCCATCATGATCTAGGCTTTTTTTGTTGGTAAGTTTTTAATTACATTTTCAATCTCAATAGCTGATATTGGGTTACTCAAAATTGCTGTATCTTCTTGGTTGAGCTTTGGTAGTTCATATGTTTCTAGAAATTTGTCAATTGCCTCTGTGTTTTCCATCCTATGTGAGTAGAGATTTTCAAAGTAGGTGTTTATGATCTTTTGAATTTCCATGGGATCTGTAGTAAGTTCACCCTTTTCAGTACTTATTGCATGAATTTTTGTTTTTTCTTTCTTTTTCTTCAGGAGATTAGCTAGAGGTTTGTCAGTTTTGTTTATTCTCTCAAAAACAGTTTTTGATTCATTGATTCTTTGTATTTTTTTAGTTTAAATTTCATTGATTTCTTTGCTAATTTTTCAATTTCCTCTCTTCTATGAGCTTTGGGTTTAGCTTGCTCTTCTTTTTATAGAAGTTTTAGATGAAGCATTAGGTTGCTTATTTGTGTTCATTCTGTTTTCTTGATATCAGTATTTATTGCTATATATTTCCCTTTTATGACTGCTTTCATTGCATTCCATAGGTTATGGTATATCATTTCCACATTTTCATTGAACTGTAAGTATTGCTTTATTTCTTCTTTAATTTCAACTGTAGCCCACTGGTTGTTCAAAAGGTTGTTATTTAATTTCCACATATTTATACAGGTTTTGCATTTTCTTATGCCATTAATTTCCAATTTCAGTGTGCTATGGCCACTGAAATTTCAATACCTTTGCAATTTCAATACCTTTGCAATTACTTAAGAATGTTTTCTGGGATGATATATGGTCTATTTTGGAAAATGTTTCATGTGCAGCTGAGAATGAGAAGCATGTGTTTTCTGATGTGGTTGGGTGGAACACTCTATAAATATTTACTAAGTCCAATTGCTCACAGGTATGATTCAGTTATATTGTTTCTTTGTTGACTTTTTGTCCAGTTGATCTACCTTTTTGTGATAATGGGGTGTTAAGTTCCCCTCTTATAATTGTGTTCTTGTGTATTTGGTTTTTCATATCCATTAGTACCTGTCTTATATAGTTGGGTGCTCCTGTATTTGGTGCATACATATTTAAATTGTTATTTCTTTCTTTTGAATTTTTCCACTAACAAGTATGTAGTGTCCTTCTTTATCTCTTTTAATCATTTTAGGTTTGAAGTTCATATTTTCATCAAATAGAGCAGTTGCCCCTGCTTTTTTTGGCTTCCTGTTGTGTGGAATACTGTTTTCTATCCTTTGACTTTTAATCTATGAGTTTCCTTTTTGGGTCTGATGTGTTTTCTGTATTCAGCATATTGTGGGATCATTTTTCTTAATCCATTCTGTCAGCCTATTTCTTTTGATAGGTGAATTGAGGCCATTTACACTTATGGATAACACTGATATATCCTGGTTCAACTTTGCCATTTTATGTTCCAGTTGTTTACTTTCTGTTTTTCCCCTTGTTTAATTGCTTGTGCTACCTGATGGTTTGTTTCTGTTGTTATTCTGGGGATGTTGGTCATTTTTATCTCTGTCTATTTTGTCTTTCAATGCTCTTATATGATTGGCTTGGTGGATGTGAATTTCTTCAGTTGTTCTTTGTCATGGAAGTATCTTGTTTCTCCATTAAATTTTAATGAAAATTTTGCTGGATACAACAGTCTGGCTTGAAAGTTGCTTTCTTTCAAGGCTTGACATACCTCACTCCAGGCTCATCTTCACTTGAGGGTTTGTGCTGAAAAGTCTGCTGTGATTCTAATAGGCTTTCCTTGATAGGTGAATTGTCTTTTCTCTAACAGCTTTTAGTATTCTGTTTTTATTCTGTATGTCTGAGACCTTAATTATTATATGTCTGGGTGTAGATTTATGTTGGTCGTGACTGTTTGGGGTTCTATATGACACATTTCTCTGCATATCAGATTTTTTCCCTATGTTTGGAAAATTTTCTTCTATTACTTCTGTGAATATTTTGGCTATGTCATTTGCATTGGCTCCTGCCTCTTCCTTGAAGCGTATTAATCTTATATTTTTTCACTTGGCATCATTGTCACTTCATGCTGCTGTGTTATTTTTAAAAGTTCTATCCTTTCCTGTTCACTAATTGTAATCCTGTCCTCAAGGTCTGAAATCCTATTCTCAGCTTCATTTAAATGCTTTTGCACACTTTGAATAGAATTTTTTGTTTGTTGAATGTCTCTTTGAGTTTGTTTCATGAATTCTGCATATTTTCTATATTGTTCATTCAAAGTTTCAATCAGTTTCCAATGTTCCTGTACTTTTTTCTCTATTTCTTCTTTAGCTGCACTCAGAAACTCCTTTACTAAGGTTGTTATTTCTATCTTTACAAGGGAAAATACTTCAATTTTGATTTCCTCCATAGCCTCATGGAGCTGTTTTTTTATTTTACTCATTATCTTTTCAGAGGTTTTTGTGTGTTACTTTTGAAGTCCTCAATTTCAATGTCTTCTATACTTGCTCCTGGTGTGCCAAATGTTTGAGATTGTGTTTTGCTTTTTTCTTCTGCCATTTTCCCCTATCAAGTTAATTTATGGTCCTTAAATCACACTAGTGTGGTAGTACATACCTTTTGGTCCTAATGTAAGGTTAATATTTGTCCAATTGGTGGGTCCCACAATGAAGAGGTGGGCCAGTCACCTGACTTCCACTACAGTGCCTGTTGGGTGAGTTCTCTATACTTCCTTCGCTGTCAAGTATAGAAGTATTGATGTAAGTCAACTTTTTGTTTTTGCTATTACTTTATCTTCTGGTTATTCCAGGTCACCAAATCTCCCTGTCTATAGTATTTGTGTTAGCTGAGGCCCTACTGTGTCCCTATTGTGTGCCTCTGTGTCACAAAAGCCCTTTTGATTTTCTCCAACTTGGGGGAGTCCTTATTGGCACACTCCTCACTCTGTCTGATGTTTTCTGAGTGCAGGGAGAAGGGACCCCCCCACTCTTGTCAGACTAAGGTCTTACAGTTAGTTGGAGGGAGCTTTACTACTAGCCCTATTTACCAGCTGTACACTTCTATTTTAGGGGCATACTCACCAAACTGACTGGAACCTGCCGAGATCTTTTGATTAGGTGAGGTAGTCACTGAGTTTCCCCTCAACCTAGTTCAGTTAATCTGCTGTAGTCCAATGTTTTGGGAGAAATGGTGGAGGCTCTGGCCAGAGTTCCCTGGTCCCCAAAGGTCATCTGTGGAGAAGGCAGGGCTGTAAGAAAGGCCTGAGTTTAAACCACCCAGGGTGGCTCTGGCTGGAGTTACTGGCAGCCGCTGGGTTGTGGATGGCAAGGCTCCAAGGGAAACCCGCACGTCTAAGTTGTCCACATGCTTCTCCAAACATTGTTTTTCATGAGAATTAAATGTGGAATTTACAAAGCTCAAGGATTCACACACTGACATACCTGAAACAAATGGTCATTTCCTACATTCACTAAGGCTGCCATGTCAGTTTCTATTATTTCATATTTTTGTAGATTTATATTCTTAAAACAAGAAAATCAATACTGTATTTAAAGTCATGTGAAAATAAACAGTGGCCTCAGATTTATTCAATTTTTTGTGCAGCTTATTATAGTAGGTCTCAATTCTTTCCAGTGTAAATTCTGCTAACATAAATTGCTCCCTCCCTGACCATTGGCAAGTATTCCTTTTTTTCTTTCCTTTTTACTTCCTTTTCTTTTTTTCTTTCTTTTCTTTTTGTGTGACAGAGCGTTAGGTGGAACCACTTAGAAAAAGATTAGAGACTATGATGTTGTATAATAAATAGAACTGCTCCCAATGATCTGTGATTAGGAATGCATAAGAAAATTAAACTGTCTTGTAACCTGGTATTGTGCAGCCCCAGAGTGTCCCCAAACTTCCAGGGGAAGAAGCAGATAGTAACCCCACAAGATTCCTCCTATCTACCCTTAGGGTGTTATGGACTACAGCAGAGGCAGCAGCAGAAGTTGCAAAGCAACAAGTGGGAAGTTAGCACCCCACTTCAGGAGATGAGTAAGAGTTGGGTCCAAAGATTCTTGAACTGTAACAGCAGGAGTAGAGCCACAGACCATATCACAGCATCCTATCCCACCTTCTAAAAAATGACCTGAGAGGACAAAGACTTTCCAATGGAAAAGGAACACAGAAGACATAGCAAGGACTTGGAAGAGCCAATGGTTCATGGGACTGAGAAAAGCTCCTTGTCTGTATCTGAAAGCAGCACAGCAACTGAGAGAGAGAGATGCCGTCAAGGGAAATTCTAAGGAGTAAGAGGACATTAAATGACATTCAGAAAGTACTGGCTGAATACTCTGGCCCCAAACATCACATCTGGAAGCCAAGATCATCCTTGAATTAAACACAAACTCTACTGCAGCAATATCCAGTATTTTTGAACCCTCAATGGCACCAGAGGAATTTTGTTTATTTTAAGGTGTTTTTTTTGCTGTTTTGCTTCCATTTTTTTGCATCTTTGATCTACCATTTTCTTCTAAACTATTCATCCTTTTTCACACTTTCTGCAATTTGCCTCTCTTGAGTTAATCATATTTTCATATGAATAAATAGTCTCTACCTTTTCAAGTCAACTTTAATAATCCTTTGCTTACTCCTTTTTTTGTTCTCCTCTGCCATAATCTCTGGTTTCTCAAAAATTGCATAATCATTCCTCCTCCTCAATCCTGGTTTCTACTTTATTTCTCTTCAGTTATCTCAGTTCTGTCCCCTATTCTGCTTAAATTTCTCCACCACAGAGTAAAAATACTCTACCAAGAGGAAATGCTTTGCATACAAACAAGATAGTTTAGACAGAGAAAAAAAGTGACCATAATTCAAATGACAATAACAAATAAACTATCAAACATTGCAAGAAATCAAACAGAAGGGGAAAATCAAAGGATGAAAAGCTATACTCCATTCAAAGAAACCCAGAAAAAAGGGGATAGCTGTGCTGTTTGCAGAAACAATATTAAGAGGAGGAGATAATAATCATAAATATGTATGCATCAAATATGGGATCATCCAACTATATAAGACTGATATTAATAGACTTTAAAAGTCAAGCAAACAGTAACACATTTGTAACAAGAGGCCTTAGTACACTTTGTCAGAAAGAAATAGTTGCCCCATGGTTGCCTGGGTTGACACCATGAGCCTGTCTCTCCTTCCCAAATAGCTTATGCCACTGTGCACCTTGCAGACACCTGGACCAAAGCCACCAACCCACCCCTCGGCCCTGGACCACCTACACCAACACAATGAGCACTCACATTGAACCTGTCGGATGCCAAGACCAATGTTACTGGCCCGCCACTCAGCCTCAGCATATGATCCCACACATTCCCACATGCCCTGTGGATGCCTGAACCAACAACATTGGCATGATCCTTGGCCCCAGACCACATTCACCTGGCCTGGGCCTGGGCCTGCACCACCTATGCCATGCCATGCACTTCCCAGGTGTTGTGCAGATGCCCAGATTTAGGACACCAGCTTGCCACTCAGAGACCACCCCTACATCCTGGGCCTAATATGGCTATTGATCTTCAGCTCCCAATCTTTCACCCAGAAACCTTGAACTACAGCAGATTAACCATGTTAGCTTGATGGGAGAATAATAACTGCCTCACCCAAACAGAGGACCTCAGTAGGCTCCACTCAGTGTGGTGATTATGCCCCTAAAATAGAGGTGTGCAGTGGGTAAAAAGGGGAAGTAGTAAATCTCCCTCCAGCTAACTCTAAGACTTTGGTGAGTCTTGCAAGATTGTGGGTGTGTCTTTCCTCCACATGGAGAACATCAGGCAGGATGATGAGTGTGCCAATAAGGCCTCCCCCAAGTTGGAGAAAATAAAAAGGGCATCTGAGACACACAGGCACACAGTAGAGACACAGTAGGGCCTCAGCCCACACAAACACTGTAGACAGGGATATTTGCTGACCTGGAATAACATGAAGATAAAGTAACAGCAGGAACTAAGAGTTGACTTACATCAATACTCCTAGGCTTGTGAGCACAGGAAGAATATAGGACTCACACAACAGGCCCTGGAGGAGGAATTCAGGTGACTGGCCCTTCTCTTCATTGTGGTATGCAGCAATCAGACAAACAGCCACACAATACGACCTTAAGATCTACACCACTGATAGTTGAGACTTTTGGGATTGAAAGATCAAATGATTGCCCAAAGGGTGAAAATGACAAAATGAAAAAGCAAAATATGATCTCAAACATCTGCCCCATCAGGAGCAAGCACAGGTGACATGGAAATAGAAGACATTAAAAGTCATACCCCAGAAATCTCTAAAAAGATAGCAAATGAAATAAAGGAACAAATTCATGAGACTATAGAGGAAATCAAATTACAAATAGTTTCTCACATAAAGACAGAAATAATAACCATAACAAGCAAAGCTGATTAGCATAGCCAGACAAGAAATAAATAAAATACAGGAACATGGGAAATTGATTGAAACCTTGAATGAGCAATACAGAAAACAAACCAATTTTTTGAAAATTCAAAGAGATATCCAAGAAACAAAAAATTCTATTGAAAGCTGGAAAAACCATTTAAAAGAAGCTGAGGATAGAATTTCAGAACTTGAGGACAGGATTGCAGATAGCAATCATGAAAGGGTAGAACTTATAAAAATAACAAAGCAGCATGAAATGACAATACAGCAGCTTCAGGATGACTCCAAGAGAAATAATGTAAGACAAATTGCCATAAATGAAGATGCAGAGGTGTTTGAAAATGACATAGGTAAACTATTCACAGAAATAATGGTAGAAAATTTCCCAAATGTGGAGAAAAATCTGATATGCAGATATGTGAGGTATACAGCACACCAAATGGTCACATCCAAAATAAATCTAAACTCAGACATATACCAATTAGAATCCTAGACATAAAACAACAAAAAAATCAGAATACTAAAAGCTGTTAGAGAGAAAAGACACATCTCACCTCTAAAGGAAAAACCAGTAGAACCACAGTAGACTTTTCACTGCAAACCCTTAAGTTGAGTTTGGAGTGAAGTATTTCAATCCCTGAAATAAAAATCTTTCAACTCAGACTGATGTACCCAGCAAAACTGGTTTCAAATTTAATGGAGAAGCAAGATACATCCATGACAAAGAACAACTGAAGAAATTCATGCCCATAAACTAACCCTAGAAAGACTATAAAAGACATACTAGATAGAGGCAAAAATGACCATAATCTCCAGAACAACAGCAGAAAGACACCACCAGTCAGGGCAGGCAATCAAAAAAGTGGGAAAAGCAGAAAAAAATAAACAGAAACATAACATGGAAAAGTTGAGCCATTACATATCAGTTATATCCACAAATGCAAATGGCCTCAATTCACCTATCAAAAGAAATAGGTTGACAGAATGGATCAAGAAACAGGATCCTACAATGTGCTGCATACAAGAAACAGATCTGCCTCTAAACAAAACTCAGATAAAAAGTCAAAGGAAAGAAAATAATCAATGCAACAGGAACCCAGGAAAAAGCAGGGATAATTATTCTATTTACAGACATTATGAACTTAAAAACTAGGATGATTAAAAGAGATAAAGAAGGTCACTCTATACTCATAAGTGGAAAAATTCAAGAGGAAGAACTAACATTCATAAATATGTATGTAACAAACACAGGAGCACCCAACAGTATAAGACAGACTAATGGACATGACAAACCAAATACACAAGAACACAATAATAAGAGGGGACCTCAACAACAGAATGTCACAAAGAGATAGATCAACTAGACAAAATGTCAGCAAAGAAATAATAGAAGTGAATCATACCTGTGAGCAACTGAACTTAATAGATGTTTACAGAGTGTTCCACCCAATATCAGAATACACATACTTCTCAGCTGCACATGAGACATTCTTCAAAATAGACCATATATTGTCCCATAAAGCATTCTTAAGTGAATACAAAGGTATTGATTATTCCATGCATAATTTCTGACCATAGCACACTGAAATTGGAAATTAATTGCAAAAGACATGGCAAAACCTGCATAAATACATGGAAATTAAATAAACACCTTTTGAACAACCAGTGGGATACAGATGAAATTAAAGAAGAAATAAAGAAATACCTACAACTCAATGAAAATGTGGAAACAACATACTGTAATCTGCAGGATGCAATGAAAGAAATCTTAAGAGGGAAATATATATCAATAAATTTTCATAACAATAAAACAGAATGAGCAAAAATAAACAACCTAATGCTTCATCTCAAACTTCTAGAAAAAGAAGAGCAAGTTAAAACCAAAGTTCATAGAAGAGAGGAAACTGTAAATATTGCAGAAGAAGTTAATGCAATTGAAACAAAAAAATACAAAGAATTAATGAATCAAAAAGCTGGTTTTTTGAGAGAATAAACAAAATTGACAAACCCCTACCTAACCTTATGAAGAGAAAAAAAGAAAAAACACAAATTCACACAATAAGAATGGAAAAGGGAGGAATTACTACAGATCCCATGGGTATTCAGAAGATCATGAATACCTACTTTGAAACTCTCTACTCACATAGAGTGGAAAACAGAGGAAATGGACAGATGTCTAGGAACATATGAACTACCGAAGCTCAATCAAGAAGATATAGCAATTTTGAATAACCCAATATCAGCTATTGAAACTGAAAACATAATTAAAAACTTACCAACAAAGAAAATCCTAGGTCCTGATAGATTCACTGCTGAATTCTTCAAGAAATTTAGAGAATATTTAATGTCAATATTCCTTAAACTCTTCAATGAAATTGAAAAGGAAGTAATCATCCCTAAATCATTCCTGGAGGCAAGTATTACTCTGATACCAAAAACAGAGAAAGACCCAACTAAAATGTAGAACTAGGCCAGTCTCACTAATGGACATTGATACAAAGATTCCCAATAAAATACTGGCAAACAGGATGCAGCGCAAATAAAAAAGAAGATGATACATCATGACCAAATTGGATTCATCCCAAGAATGCAAGGATGGTTTAACATACACAAATCAATAAATGTAATATACTACATCAATAGAGACAAAAACAAAAACCACATGGTCATCTCAATAGAAGAAGAAAATGCTTTTGATAAAGGCCAACACCTGTTCATGAAAAAAACCTCAGAATCTCAGAATACATGGTATCTTCCTCTACTTTATAAATTCCATCTATTATAAACCAACACTGACATTATACTAAATGGACAACAACTGAAATTTTTCACTGTAAAATCAGAAACAAGACAAGGATGTCCACTATCACCACTCCAATTCAATAATGTTCTGGCAACACTAGCCAGGGCAATCAGACAAGAGAGAGAAACAAAGGAATAAAGATAAGAAAGGAAGAAATTAAATTATCACTATTTGTGGATGACATGATGTGCTATATAGAAGACCAAGAAAAAAAATCTCCATTATAAGACTACTAGAGGTAAAAAACAAATTGAGTATTGTAACTGCATAAAAAGTCAATGCTCAAACATAATTGCATTCCTGTACACAAACAGAAAACTCACTGATCACAATAACATCTAAAAAATGAAATACCTGTGAATCAACCTAACTAAGAATGTAAAAGACCTATATGCTAAAAATTATACTACACTATAAAAGAAATTGAAGGGGATATTAGAAAATGGAAGGATATTCCTTGCTCTTGGCTAAGAAGACCCAACATTGAGAAGATGGTCATACTCCCAAAACTATTATACAGATTTAATGCAATCCCAAGGAAAACACCATTAACATACTTCACAGATCTAGATAAAACACTCCTAAAATTCATTTGGAAACAGAAGAAACTTAGAATAGCAAAGGCAATTCTGGACAACAAAGGCAAGTCAGGAGGCATCTCAATTCCTGACTTGAAACTATACTACAAAGCCAAAGTGATAAAATCAGTATGGTACTGGCAAAGAAATAGAACTGAGGATCAATGGAACAGATTAGAAGATGCAAGCACAACTACAAAGACACTCAGCCACCTGATATTTGATAAAGGGGCTAAATATGTGCACTGGAAGGATAGCCTCTTTAATAAATGGTGTTGGAAAAATTGGATTTCCACATGCCAAAGACTGAAACTAGATCCATGCCTATCACCATGCACAAAACTAAAATCTAAATGGATCAAAGACCCAAATATTAAAACAGAAACACTAAATCTACTGGAAGAAAAGATAGGTAGAAGTCTCGGAGACATATGGGTAGGCAGAAAATTCATGCACAAAATGCAAACTACATGGGAAACACTTCAAAGAATCAACAAATGGGATCTCACATTATTGAAAATTTCTGCACTTCAAAAGAAATCACCAACATAGTGAAAAGAAAACCCACAGAATGGGAAAGAATTTTAGCCAGTAACCCCTCAGACAAAGGACTTATATCAAGAATATATAAAGAATTGTAAAACATCAAGCTGCCCAAATTAAAAAACCCTCTCCAAAAATGGAAATATGAGATGAAAACACACTTCTCAGTTGAATATGTACATATCACAAGTAAATACATGAAGAAATGTTCAACATCCCTGGTCATATGAGAAATGCAAATTAAAACAACACTGAGATTTCATCTCACTGAAAAATGAATGGCTAAGATGGGCTGAGGATTTATCTCAGCTGCTCAAGTACTTGCCTGGTAAATAAGAGGAAATTAATCTGATCCCCAGTACTATTTAAAAAAACTTAGCATCAAGAATGGCCAATATCAAGAAATAAACCAATAACAAATTCTGGAGGGGCTTTGTGGAGAAAGGAATTCCTTATCATTGTTGATGGGAGTGTAGACTGGTGCAGTCACCATGGAAATCATTGTGGACATTGCTCAAAAAGATAGGATTAGAGGTTCTGTTTGATCCAACTATCCCATTTTTGTGAATTGTTCTAGAAGAATTGAAAACATTATACCACAGTGATATATGTGAACCCATGTTTATAGTAGCACAATTTGTAATAGCCTAATTTTGGAAAAACCCAATTGCCCATCAACTGAGGAATAGATTTTAAAATGTGGCATTTTTATACAATTGAGTAGTACTCAGCTATAAAGAAGGATCAAGGCTTTTATAGGTAAATGGCTGCAACTCAAGTGCATACTCATAAGTGAAATAAAATCACATGTGTGAATTTCCTATTGTCTCCCTAGTGTAAGAAACCAAAAGATCAAATAAGATCCAAAATCTACAATGAATATTTTGTAGGTCTATGAAACTGCTCAAAGTGGAAAAGTAACTGGGATAGTGGAAATGAGCAAACAATGAATAGAAATGGAATAAGATATAAATTTATATATATTATATATATATACAATACATATATATTTTAACATATATGTAAATATATTTATATATATAATAAATATATATGTATATATATGTAGAATAGTTAAGACAACTACTATTTCTGTTAGTTCTTGGAACAGAATAGTTAATACTCATGGTTAGAACAATTTTTATGCTTATATGTGGTAATCTAAGCAACTTTTTGAAGATAACCACATGCAGTATAACAACCATTGTCAAATTCCTATCATCTTCTTTTGAAAGCCTGTAATGTTTTTATCTTGGTTTTATCATTGTTGCTGTTTGTCTGTTTTGCTTTTTGTTTTACTGTTTTTTTTCATTTCTTAACTTTTTATTTAAAGAGAAAGAAAAGCACGTAAAGGTTAGAGATAATACAGAATTCCAAAAAAAGTTAAACAATAAGAAATCACTAGTTAATAAATTACATTTTTTCCTCTTAGAAATAGTTGTTCAAGCTAAATTAAAGCATACAAAGTAGATAGTCAAATAGTGAGTGTGTGAACAGCTACGCATGCATGAACCTCTACGTGTGTTTCTATCCTTTCTGTATTAAAGGGAAAAACTAAACTTAGCAACG